>CAIGQZ010032237.1:2169494-2180743 GCA_903798205.1 Danio tinwini | reverse complement strand
ACTAAACTAAACTAAACTAAACTAAACTAAACTAAACTAAACTAAACCAATCAACCACTTCCCTTGCACCGTCATGTCATTACAAACTCATCACATCAACAATCAATGATCTTCACTGTCTGATTGAGATATAAAGTTAAAAAGTGGGTCTCACATTGGACAAGAAGCACTACATTAAAGTCAATTGCTCTGCGCCATGTATTTAAAATATGGACATTTATTTTAACACAGTATTGTCAAAAGAATTTCATAATATATGTTCATTAAATTACATTATTGATGCTATAAAAGAAACCTCATGAAATTAAAAATCTCAAACTTAAACCAATCATTTTTGTTACTTGTTATTTTATTTCTTATGTTTGTATTTTATGTTTCTTGTTTATGTAAAGCACTTTTAATTACCATTGCATATGAAATGTGTTATATAAATGAACTTGCCTCGCCTTACTGTATAACATTATGCATAATAATACCCCATTAAGATCTCAATGCAAGGTTATTTTTAAGCTGCGTCCCAAACGTACTAAAATGCAACCAAAACACTCCTATTTGCTTTAGAATTACAAGGAATCCAAGCACACAAGAATGTCTCTAGCTGTATTTGCTGTGTGTATTAAATCCCGGCCCATATATCCCACTGATCCACATTGAGCTCAAACAGTCATGACTGCGAAACGCTCCCATTCATTTTCTCCTCTTGACGTGTGATTGGCTACAGAGGTTTTCCTGGAGAGGTCACTAGAGACAGACAATATTACTCCGCTGAGAGGCCAGACAAGCTGTAGAACAAAAGGTGATGTCTGGGTCATCTTGATTGTAGCGAGACAGCTGCTCATCAAATCACGGCTGATTTATTAGCGCTTTTCTTCTGCGCTGTGACTGACGTGCTCTGTTAAGCCATCATTCAACTTAAAAGCATCGAAAAACGTTGATAATATTGCATCTAAGATGGATGGATTGCATTGCATCTTTTAAAAGTCACAAGGCATTGCTGTGCAGTTAGTTTGACTTTGCTTTTTATCTTTTCTATATGCACAAATTGATGTGTAGGACTCCCCAAACCTTGCTTCCAACCAAACATGCTATCAGATGCAATTAATCGACATTTAATTTAAATTTTGTCCTCCTACGACTATGAAATACACAATAATCCAGGTAAAACATTTATTGCATCATATCCTGTGCAGTTAGTGTGACTTTGTTTTTTTTGTTTTTTTACTTTTCTATATGCACAAATTGATGTTTAGGACTCGCCAAACTTTGCCTTCAACCAAACATGCTATCAGGAATTGTACTTTGCTTTTAGTAGATTTAAGATGAGTACTTTTATTTTCATTTGAGTGCTTTTTTGTGCTGTATTGGTACTTTTACTCCACTCACTTCCTTCATCCTGCATTCACCACTTAATTTTTTGTTTCTTGTCTTTGGTGATTGGCTGGGATTCCCGCCCAATCAAATCGCAGCATACAGAACAACCTCAAGACATGGGGGCTGAATAAATGTAGCAGTGTGAAAGCATTAAAAGTGGCCAAGAAGATGCAAAATCATTAGACGCAATGACCAAGTGAAATCACCAAATGGCCTTAAATCACTGTTTTCACACACATGCACAAATTGCTTGTAAATGCATTAAACTTTCATTGTGTAATACTCATTGCTCGCTACTCTTGAGTACTTTTAAAAGGGCTACTTTTTACTCATACTTTGAGTCATATTTACTACAGATACATTAACTCTACTTGTACTACATTTGGGGTAACTTAAAGGTGCCATTTATATGTGCCTGCATTGGTTTAATAAGTTAAATTGCTCTCTGATATCTACATAGTGGGTTTATGGCTTCAGTAAGTTCGAAAAAACTCCAGAAACGGTTTTATAAGCTCATAATTATTCCATAAAATACTCCTACACTCTCAGAAATAAAGGTACGTGAGATGTCACTGGGGTGGTACCTTTTTAAAAGGTACACATTTGTACTTGAAGGGTCCATACTGGTAACTCAAAAGAATATATTCATATTTTTTTTGTACTTTTTAAGTACTAATATGTACCCTTGAGGTATTATTATGGACCAAAGATGACCAGCTAAAACCAGCTTGACCAGTCTAGCAAGGCTGGGAGCCCAGCCAAAATCAGCTATGTCCAGCTTAAACCAGGCTGGTCAAGCTGCTTTTAGCTGATTATTTTCCAGCCTGACCAGCTAAGACCAGACTGGAAATGACTGGAAACCAGCCTGGAAATGGCCAAAACCCCTCTAAAACCAGACTGGTAGACCAGCTAAAACCAGCTAACCAGCTTAGGCTGGTTTAAGATGTTTTTTTTTCAGTAGGGGCAGTCCAATTTCCAAAATAAATCAGGTCTATAATGGGGCAGGCAATGAAGCAAAGGCATGGCTGTGTCCGTGCATGGATTCGCTTTCTTCTGTTGACCGATCTGTTTTGCAGGTTAACATATGGCAGGTTACCTTAGAAGAACAAACTCAAACTGCGAGAACACAGAATGCATATGAGAAATGAGATGCTGCGAGCTTCCTGTTGATCACATTACCTTCACATAAAACAATTTCAACTTAATTAAAACTGTGATTTTATTTTATTTTCAGTGAAAATGTATAAATATTTCCGTACTCAATCACTATCAATGAAGATAATTTGTAAAAGGCAAATAAAAATGTTTCCAGCAAGGAAATGGCTCGCGGGGCACAAGCAGCTGCTTAGTTCGCTTATAGTGTACAGCAATGGTACTTTTATTGAAATGACAACTGACCCAGCCGGGACTCGAACCAGCAACCTTCTTGCTGTGAGGCCACAGTGCTAACCACTGAGCCACATTGCTTCTCTGTGATTCATCAATGAAAACTATTTTTCTCCCACCTTTACAATGCAATGGATAACAAAATATGGCATTTTCTCACATATTGCCTTGTGGTTACATAATGCATAATGAACATCCACTGATCAGGCAGGCACCGCTACTCCAAAAAAAACAAACCAGTGAGGATGACGTGAGCTGATGGGTTCTAACAGTACATTATCAGCTGTCTCGACACCTGTAGCGTCCCTGACCCGCCGTAGATAAATCTTGAGTGCTTCTAAAAGCCTGATTCTCCTTTTGATTCATTATCTCCTCCATTACGAAGCACATCGAGCTCTGGCATGGCTTTGACAGGCCGCACAGGCGCAGAAACCTCTCCAAGATGAAGGAGACTCGCTGTTCTCCAGCTTCGTCCTTTCAGATCTGTGCTTTAAAAGAGCTCCTCTTGTGCTCTATTAGCATTAGCGTGACAGCCTCTCAATGAAGGGGTTTCTTGAAAATTCACAGGGGTAGGCCTTCAATGAAGTTTCTAAATTTCTCTGACACCGAGATAGAGAATACAGTGAGAATAGAGACCCTGATGCACAAAAGACACAAAGGAAGAGCACATTTTGGGTGTCGTCTTATTGGAGAGGTCGAGAATACGCCGTAATTTGCTTGAAATGACGTTATTAGTTTTATTGTGAGGTGTTTCAAGAACGGTCTACTTTTCTTTTCACAGTTTCTCTTGTGCCGAGGACAGACTGAGCCTTGATATTGCGTGATTTGGGTTCAATGGAGATTCAATGGCTTTGTGAAAACATGAGAATGAGCACGTCGGCTGATGTGTAATGACTATCTGGACATATTCAGTAGGTATGCTCATAATATTCTGTCAGAAAGAAAAAGATCTGCTCAGAAATGACGTTAAGAACTTTTTTTCTTTCATTTCAAGAAGTAGTAAGGGTCTATAAATGTTAAAAAATAAAACTATAGCATCTATAAATCAGCCGAATAATTAAGAATAATGTTCTTAAAGGTCACTTTAAGTGCTTGTGAATGCACATTTTTATTCAATGTTTGACATATGCCACAGCCATATCACCCTGCAGCCCAGGACCGGTTACTCACTGAAGCTAAGCAGGTCTGAGCCTGGTCAGTACCTGGATGGGAGACCACATGGGAAAACTAGGTTGCTGTTAGAAGTGGTGTTAGAGAGGCCAGCAGGGGGCGCTCAACTTGCGGTCTGTGGGAGTCCTAATGCCCCAGTAAAAGTGAAGGGGACACTACACTGTCAGTGGGTGTCGTCTTTTGGATGAGATGTTAAACCGAGGTCCTGACTCTCTGTGGTCATTAAAAATCCCATGGCACTTCTCGTTAAGAGTAGGGGTGTAACCCCGGTGTCCTGGCTAAATTCCCTCTCGGCCCTTACGATCATGGCCTCCCAATCATCCCTTATCTACTGAATTGGCTCTATCACAGTCTCTCCACTAAACCAATAGATAGTGTGTGGTGAGCGCACTGGCGCTGTTGTCCTGTGGCTGCCGTCGCATCATCCAAGTGGATGCTGCACACTGGTGGTGCTGTGGAGATACCCCAAGTCATGATTGTGAAGCGCTTTGGGTGTATGGCCATACACAATAAATGCGCTATATAAATACACATCACAAAATACACATCACATAATCTCAACCGAAACATGAAGAGAGGCGGGGACATAGTGTAGCTCCTCCCCTTTTAAAAAACAGCCAATAGAGTTTTGTTTTATCCCAGCTCTGCCTGTGAGAGTGGTTGAGCTCAAGTGGATTACATGAAAAGCCAATAGGTGTGTTCAACATGAAGCACGGCTGCAACTGGTGATCAACAAGATTAGCCGAGCACAGGCGGGGGCGGAGTTGAAAACGGAGCCGTCAAGCCGGACACTTCAGGGGCTCAAAGTTGCAGCAGTCATGATGATCGATCACGTGGCGTCATCATTTATTTATTTTTTGCAATAACTACAAAATATTTACAGTACAAATAAAAGAATTGAGTTTGTCTTTGGAGCATTGTAAATGTAGTCAGATTTGATTTTATGAGGATTTTAGGACTAACTGAACGTGATTAATTTATAAAAGAAAATAATGAATTCACTAATAGAGTCCTTGCTTGATTTTGCATGCAGTAGCAATCTGTGTGTTTCTGTGTCTGAGCAGTTTTTTTATTTATTTATTTATTTGGTGTGTTTTAGGCTCTGGGCCTTTGTTACATTGAGTTTGTTTTTTGGACGATTGTAAATAGTCAGATTTGAAGTTATGATGATTTTAAGACCAACTAAATGACTGATTTATAAATGAAAAAAAATCCACTAATAGAGTACTTACATGATTCTGCATGCAGTAACAATCTGTTGTGATTCTGTGTCTGAGCTGTTTTTTCGTTTTTGGTCTGTTCTAGGGCGTAAAAAACAGAATTGTGTGCACATCTAAACAATCTCGGAGACAGGTGCTCGATCAAAAATAAACATAGTCGCAAAAGATCAAAAAAATCGGCAACACTGCCACTTTAGCTCTCAAAAAAGTCTTTAATAGGCTATTACTCACACAACGTTTCGACCTACATGGTCTTTATCGTCTTTACCTGATGAAGACCATGTAGGTCGAAACGTTGTGTGAGTAATAACCTATTAAAGACTTCTTTGAGGGCTAAAGTGGCAGTGTTGCCGATTTTTCTGTCCTAGGGCATACTCACACTATGCTATCCGAACTGTGCCCAGGCCCGTTTCCCGGATAGTTTGAGAAGTGTGAGTGCTCTGAATCGGGCTCAGGCACGGTTCACTTGGGCGGCCCTGGCCCAGTTGGAAGAGGTAGGCCTAAGCGCAGATCACTTGGGCTCTGGAAACTGAAAGCGAGACGTGACTTTTAAGCGACTGTTTGATATGGATTAATTAATCATTCGTACTGTTCAATGAACGCAAACTGACGTAGTTTATTAAAGACGCAAACCCCTCACTGCACGTCAGCTGCAGCTTCAGCAAACCTCCTAATTCCTGCAGCACGAGGACTTTATGATTGTTTATGAGCGTCAAAAGTGGCTGATCTGTTCTGCGAAATATTAGACTGCGTGTCACCGCATATCAAACGACTTAAATGATATAACTAAAGAAATCTCTACTGTGCTGAGCGAGAGCGCTTACTGAACAGCGCATCATCGATGACGTAAGCACACCCAGGCCTAAATGTGATATGAGTGCAGGCCGTCGGGGGAGACGGGAGTGGGGGCAAGCGAGCTTTGACCCAGTTCAATGCAACTGTATATAGTGTAAGTACGCCCCTAGAAACTGGGCCTGGGAGTTTGCTTTTTGTAAGATTGTAAATGACTTTAAGACCAACTGAACATGATTAATTTATAAAAGAAAATGGCTGGAAGGGCATCCGCTGTGTAAAACATATGCCAAAATAGTTGGCAGTTCATTCCGTTGTGGCGACCACTAATAAATAATGGACTAAGCTGAAGAAAAATGAATGAATGATTTTGCATGCAGTAACAATCTGTGTATTTCAGAGTCTGAGCTGTTTTTTGTTTTATTTTATTTTTATGTGGTATAGACTCTAGGCCTTTGTTGCATTGAGTTTGCTTTTTGTAAGATTGTAAATGACTTTAAGATTAACTGAACATGATTGATTTATAAAAGAAAATGGCTGGAAGGGCATCCGCTGCATAAAACATATGCTGGAATAGTTGACGGTTCATTCCGCTGTGGCGACCACTAATAAATAATTGACTAAGCTGAAGGAAAATGAGTGAATGATTTTGCATTCAGTAACAATCTGTGTGATTCTGTGTCTGAGCTGTTTATTTTTTTTTTGGTCTATTCTTGACTCCGGGCCTTTGTTGCATTCATTTGCATTTTTTTTTTTTTTTTGCATGATGACTTTGTAGCAACAAAGGCACCAGATCCGCCACACATGCTCAGATTGCTGATGTTCCCAGGTGAGCAACTCTACCTCAGTGATCAGCATTCACATCAAACTGCAGCGTCATTCACTTCAGCATTATGAACGCACTTTATATTTAAGGTGAAGCGTCCTTATATAAATAAAATGCACTGATGCATGCATAGATTTGTGCAGAAGTGGCACACTCATTTTCTCTTTCATTTGTATCAGAGAAGTCTGATTGTATCTTTTCATTTATATCAAGGAAGGATGCTTTGATCCTGTGATACAATGCAGATATTTGAGGGACTCCCTTATTGATTTTTATGTTGTATATTTGGTGGCACTTTATTTTGATGGTCCATTTGAGTATTATTGTCTGCTTAATAACTGCTGATACTGCTCCTTCAACAGACATTTAACTGACTATAAAAAACTTTGCAAGTACATGTCAACTTACACTAACCCTAACCCCAACCCCAACCCTAACCCCAACCTAACAGTCTACTTATAATCTAATGGGAATTAGTTGGCATGTAGATGCAATGTAACTTAAATTCAACAGACGAACCATCAAAATAAAAATTATTTATGTATGCTATATTCTATTTAAAACAACTTTTAGAGCCCTATTTTATCAATCTAGGCGCAAAGTCCAAAGTGCATGGCTCAAAAGCATTAAGGGAGTGTTAGAATCCACATTTGCTCTTTTAAGGACAGAAAATTCCACTTTGCGTCGCGGCACATGGTCTAACAGGGTTGAGCTTATTCTCTTAATGAGTTATAGGTGTGTTTGAGAATAAATCAGAGTCTCATCTCTCATTCCCTTTAAGAGTAAGTTGCGTCATGCCATGGTGCATTTGCTATTTACATGGCGGACTTTGTAAGTGGAATAACTGAGCACTTCACTAGAGAGAAAACAGTTAAACAGAGCATCTGCAGAGCGAGAATGAGCCTCCTCATTCTTTACTTTCACTTTCACTCTCTTCCGTGGATAAGGAAAGGTGTTGTACACACAGACTTTCATTAGCCTACATAATTAATTTCGTTTAAGCACAAAGATTTGTTTCAAAACGATTTCTAAATTCAGTTTTAATTTCCAGCAAACGAATAAATGAACAATAATAACGAAGTGTGCTGTGAGTTATAACCAAACACACATGCTATGGCCCATATGGTCTAAAACCTGACAGGTGGGCAAATCTAAGCTTGTTTTTAATAAAAAAATATATAAATATGCAGATAATAAATAATACTACTACTAATAATAAGATTATACAAAAGCAATCTAACATGCTCTGCTCTGGACTTTAGACCTCCTCTTAGCTAGTCTATTGGGCAGTCTATTTTAGTTCCTCAAAATAGCAATGCACCAGCAATGCGCCTTAACACACTTCCTTTATAGACCAGAACGGCTGTAAGCGCACATATGAGCGCAAATGCATTTGCTATATAAACAGTGTGGTGAAAAATGTCAAAACGACACTTGCATCGAGCTAGCAAACAACAATTGTGTCGCGCTTTGCACCGGGTGTATGATAGGACCCTCTATGTTAATAAGCATCTGCACATAATTTTAGTTTTAAGTTTATTTCGTCAGGGGTCCCACACTTCTTGAAAGTACTTAAAGTACTTGAATTTTAGACATGAATTAAAGGCATTGAAAGTACTTAAAAACAAACACTAAAAAACTTAAATATTGTACAATAGCTCTGACAAATAATGCACATTGTTATCAATATTTTTTTATAAACTGCATTTGAATATCACCAGTACTGAATTGTATTAATCTTCTTTGAACATAACTTTTCAAAATGATCAAACTATTGAAAGTAACAAATTATACGGTTTTCACGTAAATAATAAGTGTTAGTGAAACGTTAAGTAGTGCGACACAGTGGCTCAGTGGTTGGCACTGTCACCTCACATCAAGAAGGTCACAGGTTTGAGTCCCGGCTAGGTCAGTTGGCATTTCTGTGTGGAGTTTGCATGTTCTCCTCGTGTTGATGTGGGTTTCCTCCTGGTGCTCTGGTTTTCCCCACAGTCCAAACACATGCGCTATAGAGAAATTGATGAAACTAAATTGGCCGTAGTGTATGAGTGTGTGTGTGTGTGTGTGTGTGTGTTTGTGTGTGAATGAATGAAATGTTAAGTACAGTAAGGACTTTATTGGCTCTATATACTGAATGTTTGGTTACAAATTACAATTTGATTTAAAATGAGGCTTGAAGTTCTTGAAAGTTTTGAATCTGTTGTTTGAGAACGTGTGGGAAGCCTGTTTAGTGCTTGACTTTTTGTTTTGCATTGAGCAATGACAATTTATTTCAGGAGGTAAATTACATATAATTTGTATTTATTCATCATCAGTTATTCAACGAATATTTGTAAAAAAAAAAAGACTTATTTAATATAAATGCAATAACCATTTAGAAAATCACCCATACTTACTCTGTGTAGATCAATAGTTGCACACTTCACAAAAAAACTTGTTTAGTGTATATATATATATATGTGTGTGTGTGTGTGTGTGTGTGTGTGTGTGTGTGTGTGTGCAGGGCCGAGCAAGCCGAACTGCCGCTCTAGGCAATGGACTAGCACGCCGCCCTCAACCAGAAAGTGAAAACGAACCTGACCAGTTCATAAAGTGAGGACGGGGGGTTGATGTTGCGGATAAGTCAGTACATTTGGGTGGGCGGCGGGGAGCGTTTGCCGCCCTCACTATTATGCCAGACCCTTATTATGCAAGTATTCTGTTGATGTTGTGGATGAAAGTCAGTACGTTAGGTTGGGCGGTGGGGCGCGTTTGCCGCCCTTATTATTATGCCGCTTTAGGCGGCCGCCTAGGTCGCCTCTATGGACGCGCCGTGTGTGTGTGTGTGTGTGTGTGTGTGTGTGTGTGTGTGTGTGTGTGTTCAGATATTATTATTATTATTTTTTTTTTTTTACTTCTGAAGCATGCAGGTTTGTTGTACACTTTAGGAAATAAGAAAAAAAAGCCCTGGCAGCTCATTATCTGTTTTTTTTTTTACCGTACTTTGCACAAGCAACCCAGACAATATGTTGTTTCAGACTACTTAAAATGTCAATAAAAGTCACATTGTTAAAGTACAGAGTAAAATATTCAACACTAAACATAGTCTGATCATGAAAGTCCTGCAATGCAGCTCTAAAGCATAAAGAAGCAGAAACAAAAATGACTAATCATAAGCAATGGAGATTTTATATTTTTTTTGTATTTATATTTTCATAAACAGTCAGTCAGTACATAATATACAGTTGAAGTCATAATTATTAGCCCCCCTTAGATTTTTTTTCTTTTTGAAATATTTCCCAAATGATGTTTAACATAGTAAGGACATTTACACAGTATGTCTGATAATTTTTATTTATTATTTTTATTAATTATTTTTAAGAACCATTTTAAGGTCAATATTATTAACCCCTTTAAGCTATTTTTTTGATTGTCTACAGAACAAACCATCATTATACAATAACTTGCCTAATTACCCTAACCTGCCTAGTTAACCTAATTAACCTAGTTAAGCCTTTAAATGTCACTTTAAGCTGTATAGAAGTGTCTTTTGCTACAACTGTAGAGGTGTAAAAGTCCAGCTGTGGAGTTTGGTGAATCTGTAAGAGTCCAGCAGTGGAGTTTGGTGAAGGTGACGCCTAGTTTAGGTCTCTTCATCATGGCCAAGTGTGCAGCATCCCGACTGTCCAGCACATCCACCAGCCTGACCTCATCAAAGATTTTATGAAGCACTGCTCTAGAGGGATCTGAAACATGGGGCCCAATCAAGGCCACTAGTTTCCTCGATGTGTTGTGGGTCCTCAAAGACTTGCCAAGTGCCATTGCTTCTTTGGCATACTTGTCAGTTGTAGAAATATCTAGTCAAATATTATTTACTGTCATCATGACAAAGATAAAATAAATCAGTGATTAGAAGTGAGATATTAAAACTGTTATAATTAGAAATGTGTTGAAAAAATCTGCTCCCCGTTAAACAGAAATTGGGGAAAAATAAATAGGGGGGGCTAATAATTCTGACTTCAACTGTATTTTTTTTTATAGAAAATTAAAGTTGGAAAATAAGCTAAAACATCTTCAATATCATAGCCATAGACAGTCAAAACTATAATAATAAACATGTAAGATTTTATTATTTTTTTTAAATATTTCCCAAGTGATGTTTTCACAGTGTTTCCTGTAATATTATTATCTTTTCTTTATTATTTTTTGTTTGACAGGAGCAAAAGCAGTTTTTATTAAATTTTATTATTATTATTATTATTATTATTATTATTATTATTATTATTATTATTATTATTTATTTTTATTTTTATTTTTTTTTACAATTTTAAAGACAAATATTATTAGCCCAAGGGTGACACAGTGGCTCAGTGGTAAGCACTGTCACATCACTGCAAGAAGGTCACTGGTTCAAGTCCTGGCTGGGTCAGTTAGCATTTCTGTGTGGAGTTTGGATGTTCTCCCCATATTGGCGTGGCTTTCCCCCACAGTCCAAAGACATGCGC
>CAIGQZ010032237.1:2133558-2143887 GCA_903798205.1 Danio tinwini | reverse complement strand
ATGCATGCATGTATATTGATCTACATGATTATGCATATATTTGCATATATTTGCAGATTATGCATATATTTTGTTAGCTAGTTAGTTAGTTCAGCATATATATTGATGTTTATGTATGCATTTATATGTATGTATTTGTTAGTGCATGCATACATATACACTTATTTATACTGTGAATATATTTATTATTTTGTCAATATTACAGGCATATGCATAACTTCTAACAAAATATGCTATACCAAGAGATCCATTCACTGTGGGGAAAAAGGTGAATAATTGAACCAGATCTTCCCTTTCACATGTAAATAACCTGTTCTGGCACTTGGCTATTCGAAATGCTGTTTAACTTTGTGTAAAATTCCCAAGCATCAATCACTCACGGCCTGTAGAAGACTAAAGAGGAGCAGAATGATTAACCGTATCACTGAATCATGAAAGACTGGAAATTGGAAGGCAAAAATGCATTATAATATACAATATGAGCTGGCAATGCGATTCTGCAGAAGTGTCATGACGTTAAAGCAGATCAGAACATTAAAATCATTGTGTTTCAGAGGCGTTTTTACATGCTCGGAGTTTCTCATTTCTTTTACACTCAACACTTGGCAAAGTTGTCAGAGTTGCTACTCTTTCTGTGCAATTCATAAGAGCCTCATGAATATGCAAAGGAGCTCTAGTCATTAGATATAGTCCTGTATTATTTTGTGAAACCTCAATTAAATATTAAGAGGCTGGAAAGGCTAAGAAAGAAGAGGCGAATCTGCTATTTCTCTTCACATGCAGTAAAGACTGATTGTCAATTTCACATATTTGTGGTTACAGCCAAGTTTTAGGAGACCACATATAACAAATGCACTTTAAATTCTTATTTCTTCTATTTTATTCTCTTTTTCCAATGCTGTATTGAGTTTAAGTGAAGTTTATTTATAAATTAATTTCGAGAGGATCACATGCTTATGATTGCTTGCAGCCGGTCCTGCATTATTCAATTCATGATTCACCAGTCATACGATTCCTAAGCCACTATAAGTTCTATATAACAGCCATCTTCATTTTGAAGAACCCCCCCTTCCACCCCTACTCCTCCTCCTTTTCTAGATGGGTGGCACAGTGAGTGGTTAGCACTGTTGCTTCACAGGAAAAACGTCACTGGTTCTAGTCCTTACAAAGCCAGCCGACATTTCTGTGCGGAGTTTACACGTTCTCCCTCAACTTAAGGTAATTGACTAATCCGAATCGCCACCATAGATATGCTCCTAGTAAGTAGTTATCTCTTAAGAGCAATCACTATCTATTCATATGCTACTACAGCAGGGGAGTTCTCGAGATCTACCTAAGCTCAAACTCTCCTCTCGCCTTGCAACGGGAGGGAGCCCCAGGCTCGAGGATCTTATGAGCTCTGGGCTCTCTCCCGGGACAGCATGCCAAACAAGCTTTATAAACAATCATCAGCTATGTGTGAACTCTATAACTGATAACCATCCATTTTACCATGGCAATGACATAGCAATACCCTAGCAAGCTTTCACATTACCCTAGAAACACACTTAGCAGCCTCTTCTGCTCACCATTTAATATCATTCATTCATTCATTTTCCTTTGCTTAGTCCTTTTAATCATCATTAATGAATGAATCACCAACTTATCCAGCATATGTTTTACACCAGTACTGGGAAACACCTATACACACTCATTCACACTCATACGGCCGATTTAGTCCAAATTTACCTACAGCGCATGTGTTTGGACTGTGAGGGAAACCCGAGCACCCGGAGGAAACCCACACCAATATGGGGAGAACATGCAAGCGACACACAAAAACGCCAACTGGCCCAGCCAAAACTCGAACCAGCGACCTTCTTGCTATGAGGCGACAGTGCTAACCACTGAGCCATCGTGTTACCCACCATTTAATATAATTTAATCAATATATTTTTTTTTTTTTCAGTTTTAATCAAGTCAAAACTATAATTTAAGAAAAAATAAATACATTTGGCTGTAACAAATTACAGTACTTTTTAGGCCGTCCAAAGCAAACCTGTTGTAATGGTGAAAAAAATAAATCCAAAATAAAAAACAACATTGTGCCAAAGAAAAGTTAATTAATTAATTGCCGTCTATATCAGGGTTTCTCGAACGTTTCAGCTCGCGACCCCTAAAATAATGCCAGTGACAAGCGATCCTCAAATTCCTCAAAGGTGTTCATAAATATACAAATGTGCACAGACAACAATAGTCCTATACAAACACAAGCATATTGACAAGTGCAACAGTCTAACAACCATATCATTTTTATAGTCATTTATTAATTTAATTCAATATTAACCTCAACTAAAGAGACTGGTGAACACAATGCTTTCGGCACAAGTCTATTATTGGTTTAATTTTGGAGGCCGCCAATTAGAGATCATCCTCAATGTTCAGCTTGTATTTATTCATTCATTCATTTTTTTTTCCGGCTTAGTCCCTTTATTAATCAGGGGTCGCCACAGCGGAATGAACTGTCAAGTTATCCAGCATATGTTATTATGCAGCGGATGCCCTTCCAGCTGCAACCCAACACTGGGAAACACTCATTCACACACACATAAACTATGGTCAATTTAGTTTATTCAATTCTATAGCGCATGTGTTTGGACTGTGGAGCACCTCCGGAGCACCCGGAGGAAACCCACACCAACATGGGGAGAACATGCAAACTCCACACAGAAACGCCAACTGACCCAGCTGAGGCTCGAATCGATTGTGCTACCCACTGCGCCACCGTGAAGCCCGGCCTGTATTTATTTTTAATGTATTTGATTGCGATAAAGGTGTGAGAAAGTTTAACCGGGTGCTATAAAATCAATCTGCTTCGGCTGACGCTATTGCTGTGTTGTTAATCTAATGTAAACACACAATCCTATAAAAAAGAATAATTTAAAGGCTGTAGGCTTTTCATTTTTGTTGCATGTTTTTTACTGTTAAAAACTAATATCTTTATCTTCTGTGAGTTATGGTTAAAATATGGTAGTTCTAATAGTTTAATAAAATGTATTTGACTTTTGGAAATCACCATAAAACCCCCTGTCATTGTCCCGCGACCTGCCAATGGTCTAGAAAAAATATATATTTTTTCTTTGAGCGAATGTAAGGTTTTTCTTGACCACAGTCAATGGCTTTGATTTAGATTAAATCACATTTTAAAGGTTGAACTGAGGCTTAATTGTGAAAAACTACAAATTTTAACTTTAACTAATTACAGTAATTTAGGTTAAAGTATTATAATTTTCAGTGCAGAGGGTTCTTTAAATAATCTCAGCTCTGTTTTTGAACTTTATGTAAACTTCGTTTGTCAAATATTTTACTCAGCACAGTACTAAAATTAAAAAAATAAATAAATAAAACAAGATGCTTTTGGTATGATCTCGGTGGTTCATTCCGCTGTGGCAACTTCTGATAAATCAGGTTAAACCAAAGAAAAATGAATGAATGAATGAATGGTACGATCGCTCATATTTTTAAAATGATTGAGGGGTATACTCTTTCGAGCACAGCTGATTGTAGCGTTCAGCGAGTGACCTGGTTCAGCTTTGTTTCCCCTAGAGGAGCTGCTTATTTGTTTACTTGTTGACTTTAGCTGAAACTCCCCAAATGACAGGCCCATTTAAATACGCTTTGCATTTTCCTCATTTAATTTGCGGCTCACCTAAGGCAAAAGCCAATCCCATCAGTACATGCTGAGAGCAACAATTAAATATTAAAACATTTGTGTGGGGTTTTTTTTGTGCCCTCCAAAATCAATAACATCAGAGCTGTTTGTGCCCAGAAGGAAGATACTCCTTAAAAATAATCCATGGTTTTACCCCTAAAATATGGAGCCAGATCAGTCTCAATAATAATAATACATTTCCGAAAATAAAATGCGTACGTGCACAGCACAATTCACATTAACTAAAAAAACCATCTGTAAATTCAAAACACAATTTATAAATGTGCAGATCCAAATCATAAATTCAAAACACAATTCATATATGCACAAAAGCATTAATATTTCCCCAATGCTCACACAAATGCATCTTATCGAAATATATTTAAAATATTTACACAAATAAATAAATAAATAAAAATATATATACACACAGATAAAGTCAGAATTATTATCTCCCTTTGAATTATTTTCCTCTTTTAAATATTTCCCAATTGATTTTCACAGTATGTCTGAAAATATTTTTTCTTCTGGAGAAAGTCTTATTTGTTTTATTTCAGCTAGAATAAAAGCAGTTTTTAATTTTTTTAAACACCATTTTAAGGTCAATATTATTAGCCCCTTTAAGCTATTTTTTCTGATAGTCTACAGAACAAACCATCATTATACAATAACTTGCCTAATTACCCTAACCTGCCTAGTTAACCTAATTAACCTAGTTAAGCCTTTAAATGTCACTTTAAGCTGTATAGAAGTGTCTTGAAGAATATCTAGTCAAATATTATTTGCTGTCATCATGACAAAGATAAAATAAATCAGTTATTAGAGATGAGTTATTAAAACTATTATGATTAGAAATGTGTTGAAGAAATCTTCTCTCCCTTAAACAGAAGTTGGGGGGAAAAATAAACAGGGGGGGCTAATAATTCTGACTTCAACTGTATATATGTATGGCTAAATATAATAATGAGCCGTATACAGTAGCTTACCTTGTCATTGCTGGGTTTGACAGGCATTTTGCTTATAAAATTTATAAACTCCAGCGACACATCCAACTCCAGCAACAGTAAATAGACCAGATTACTGCAGACTTTTCTGCTACAGTGACGTGGTTTCCGGACGCAATTTTTTTTTCATTGCATTATTCATATATATATTTTTTTTTTCTCAGTAACGGATATGATTTAAAATGCAGCAAAGTACAATACTTTAGGCAAATCATACTTAAGTAAAATTCTACTCTAAAAAGTACAAATTCTCAGAAAAAAACTACTTAAGTACAGTAACGTGAGTAAATGTAATTCGTTACTTTCCACCTTTGAAAATCCTGAAAAATATGACTAATTTATTTAAAAACAATCTAAATTAAATAGGCGACGTGGTGGCGCAGTGTGTAGCGCTCTTGCCTCACAGCAAGAAGGTCACTGGTTTGAGCCTTGGCTGGGTCAGTTGGCGTTTCTATGTGGAGTTTGTATGTTCTCCACGTGTTTGCGTGGGTTTCTTCCGGGTGCTTCAGTTTCCACCACAAGTCCAAATATATGCGATAAAGGAGAATTGGGTAAGCTAAATTGTCTGTAGTGTATGTGTGTGAAAGTGTGTGTATGGGTGATTCCCAGTGATGGGTTGCAGCTGGAAGGGCATCCGCTGCATAGAACATATGCTGGATAAGTTGGCGGTTCGTTCGGAAATAAACGAAAATAAAACGAATGAATGAATCAAAATAAAACATTTTTGAACACTAAATAATCTTTATTTATTGAAGTATGCCATAAAACATTTCAGATTCTCATTTAACACACTTTCTTGTTGTATTTGTTTTACAATAAAAGCAAAATCAAGTGTAGTAGTGTTTGATTTTTGTAAACCAACAATGCTGTGTGTAAACCATTATTTAAAACAGTCAAAATATGGTCAAACATTTGGTATAGCAGGCAGTTAAAGGGGTATTTACGAATTTGTTTTTGTAAATGTGAACTATGCTGTGCACGTATGACTTTTATTTTGTAAATGC
Source organism: Danio tinwini (assembly GCA_903798205.1). Classification (NCBI taxonomy): domain Eukaryota; kingdom Metazoa; phylum Chordata; class Actinopteri; order Cypriniformes; family Danionidae; genus Danio; species Danio tinwini. The sequence goes on along the minus strand of CAIGQZ010032237.1, from coordinate 2,138,188 downwards.
ATTATTATTGACCCTGATCTGGCTTCACATTCCAAAGACATGTGCTACATAGATATATACACTAGATATCACACCCTGAACATGCGTCAATAGCGCCGCCACATTTGTACAGTGCTCCCAGGATAAATGTCATTCAACCGCACTAGTCAAGAGAGTGTGCCAATGTGAAGATGCTGGACTTTAGCTCTGTGTACGGGCGTAGTAACAAGCAAACAAAGAAAGCAAAGCACAAAAACAGAACATTTCATTATTTTTTAAAAGTTGTTGTATGTTATGAACCAAGTCACGTTATTGATGATGATACAGACACTTACTGCATTCACCATAAGGCAAAGTAACACCAACTTGCACTAAACATCAGGCTTATGCTAGTTATGTTGAATAAAATAAGCAAACAATGAAAAAAAAATATGACAACAAGATGCTGCTGTGCTGCCAGAAACGTGTACTATTGTCGGCTAATTATTTGTGAATGAGTCGTTCATAACGGGGATTCATTCACAAACAAATCACTCCCTCCATTAGAATGAGAAGTGAAGGCAGGCGAGGAGGCGTGTTTCAGGACATGGATTAGATCAAATTTAACAGGGAGGGAGATCATACATTTCTATGCACACAAACACAAACACACACTCTTTGTCAACAACGCCTGTGCGGTCACTGATCCATGGATGTAGAAAAGTGATGTTAAATTATAATTTTCGTAATTTAAATAAAAAATTGCATACTGACCACCGGGAAAACTCCCGATCGCAGATATATGTATCTGGCACTGGATAGCCACAGTCCTCCATTACACCTTGGTCCCGCATTCATTTCAATGGAGCGCTACCCTGTACAAAAATGGCGGCTCTATTGACGCATTCCTTCCAATAGGCAACAACAGGGTAGGCGACATCTAATGATATCTATGCATGTGCTATAGGTGAATTAGATTAACTAAACTGGCTGTAGTGTATGAGTGTGTGTGTGTGTGTTTGTGAATGTGAGAGTGTATGGGTTTTTTCCCATTACTGGATTGTGGCTGGAAGGGCATCCGCTGCGCAAAACATATGCCAGAATAGTTGGTGGTTTATTCTGCTGTGGCGACTCTTGATAATTAAAGGGACTAAGCTGAAGAAAAATGAATGAGTGAATAAATGAATGAATGAAAAAAAGAGCAATTTTTTTCTCTTTGTGGTTATAATTTTAATTTAAGTAGAAATTCTGCTAAATTGAATTTAAATATAATAAATTCCATAACAATTTAAATATGCAAAATGTTAATAAAATGTTATTAAATAAGCTAAAGCGCTTCATAGATGTATGTATTTCTTTCATTTTCCTCATATTATGTAGCCTTGATGTAAAATATCAGTGTAAGGGAGGGATGAAGAGGGAAATGTAAATGAAAACTCATTGAACTCGCTTATTCTAAAATGCTGAAGTGCGCTCGTTTTTTCGATTGTTTTAGAACTTCTGATTCAGTCGCGTATGGGAGAAATGACTAGGAATAATAAACGGCTGAAAATGGTCAAACTACTCGCTCTACAAACAAGTGTTTGCATGACAATACAGACAAAGTAGAATAATATAATAAGAAAACCTCAGTTTGCAACATCAAGCAGCAGAACGAGCTGTTTTTAACGTCTAAAAATGAATGGAAGTGAATGAGACCGGAAGTCTCGAGCCAAAACGATATAAATGGCTGCGCCTGCTCGTACGCGGAGAATAAGGTGAATAGCGCATGCTTAATTGAACAGTTTATTTGACACTGATGTTGTGCGTCCCCTGCTCGACCACAGACAGACACAGTGGGCTTAAACGGACAGTGGTGCAGATTTCAAAAGCGTCTTCAGATCCTCAGACGATTGTGCACCTGGAATGGTGAAAAAGAAGAGCTGACAAAATCTGAGAGTATTGTGTCTGCTGGGATTTGCAGTGTTGAAGTTTTTGCAGTCAGATGAATGAAAGATCAAAGGCTGAGAGTGGACTCATTTCAGCAGATAAAGCATACACTGAGCTCTTCAGCTGATGCTCTTTACGGGATCTCTGTGTGTTCAGATGGAGAAGCAGTGAAGCTCGTTGATTTCTCCTTCTCTCTACGACTGGAGACACACATGTTGGTCGACCTGAGTCTGAACGGCTGATTAACAGGTCACCGCATGTCTTCAGGGCTCATTTACTTGAGTTAATTAACCCATTCAGACACTTTGTCCATTGCAATAGACATCACATTTTAGTTTTTTAAACATTTGCAATCATGTGCGCGTTGTCAATGCCACAGCCTACCTGAGTATTGTTGCTGACCAGGTCCATCCTTTTATGATCCCTTCTGATGGCTACTTCCAGCAGGATAACGCACCATGTCATAAAGCACGAATCATCTCAGACTGGTTTCTTGAACATGACAATGAGTTCACTGTACTCAAATGGCCTCCACAGTCATCAGATCTCAATCCTATAGAGCACCTTTGGGATGCGGTGGAACGGGAGATTCGCATCATCCCAGCAAGCACACAACATCAAAGATTTTAGATTAGATTTAGAGCATGATGTCAGGTGACCAACATTCAATGTCTAGCCAGCGTCTAAGTACAACGTTATTTTGACGTCCAATTACGTTGATATTTGGTTGATTTTAGGTTGTGTTGGAAAGTAAATTCAACGTCTGATAGTGTAACGGTTGAGGATCTTTCTGTTTTTCTTGCATGTGTGTGTGTGTGTGTATATGTGTGTGTGTGGGGGGGGGGGGGTAGGTGTGTCTTTTTTGGGTTATCTTCTCCGCATGGTGTGTGTGTGTATGTTTGTTTCATTCATCAGCTGGGTGGTCACGTGTTTTGTTACCACTCACAGCACACAGGTGTCTGCTATCAGTCACAGCTGCTATCCTTCCACGCGCTATATATATTCAGTGTTTTGTAGATAGTGTTATCAGTCCGTTGTTTGTTCACTCCTGTGTCTGCTTCCTGTTAGACATTCTCGCTCGTTCTGGTGGAGGGTCTTTGCTATAAGACTGTCTTATTTGGACCTTGTGCATGTCTCTGTTTCATTGATGTTGTTACTACTGCCTGCTCTGAAGGCAACATTATCTGTGAGAGACTTCACCCCAAATCCGCTACTCTAATGAACTTTACCGTGGATAAACTTGACGATTTACTTGAGAGCTGCTCCATATCACTAACCTTTCCCTTCCCTCGATATCTGGTGAGAAATCCGTGAGAGACTGCTATATGACATTGGTTCATGGACGAACCTATACCGCTGTTTGGCGTGTCGTATTCTGGTGTGAGCATCCTTGCCCCACTTTATATCTGGTGAGATCAATACCAATTGTGACTCTTTAAATAAATAATTTTAAAGAAAATAATACTCTGAATAATTTGATTTTACATGACTGTGCTGTTTAGGTTTGGGCTAGGGATAGGCGTTAATAAAACATCATTTAATGGGTAATTTATTTAATAATAAGAATAATACTCTGTATAATTACTGTTTTACTTTCCTGTGAGGGTTAGTTTTAGGGTTGGGGTATGTTGATACAATATGTTCATACAATACAATTAAGCTGTCCATAGCTGTATCCCTTCTAGCGACTGAATCTGAATCTGACAGCATCATTTCACTCTCTCTCACTCTCTTTCTCCCTCTCTCTCTCTCTCTCTCTCTCTTTCTCTCTCACTCTCTCCTCAAACCAGTAATAAATGACTGTAAATAATTTGCACCACCAGTTCAGAAACTCAATACCAGCGCAGGATGCGAGTCGGCTGATTTTTTCCCCCTCTGCCTCTGAGTTTTTTTGAGCTGCAGCAGTGGTCAGTCTCTCTGAGGACACACGTGTTGCAGAGACAACAGACAGAACACTGAGATATTTCCTGACACACATGCACACAGACACACATTGACATGCGTATTGGGTTTTCATGTTTTATGGGGACTTCTCATAGACATAATAATGTTTATACCGTACAGACTGTATATCGTTTATTCTTTCCTCAACCCTACCCTGAGACCCAACCCTTAAACTAAGCAATATCTACTTTTGCATTTACTAAACACTTCATTCAGTGTGATTTATGCACTGTTTTTCCTCATGGGAACCCAAACATTTCTCCTCAAGGTCAAAAATTACTGATATTACTGTACTTGTAGAGATATTTAGTCCCCACAATGTCATGAATACCGTGACTACACACAAGCACGCACACACCAGTGACCTTCCATGTGTTGAAACACTGGAGTAATGTATCTTCAGGATGTGAATTCAGACCTGTACTTGTGCTTCAGATATGATGCATTAAGGACAATGCACTGATCTTTATATTTATATCTCTTCTGCATCTATTGCTTTTTTTTTGCAGAATATGGATGAACAGAGCACTGGAAATAGTAGTTTCACATTGCATTTACACTTAAAATAAAATTTATAACATATATCAGGATTATTCTACCAAATAATGCTTTCCTAAGCCTTCTAAAGTAAAAGCATTGGCACTGTGTTTTCTAAAAGTGAATATACATGTCTGAAAACAAGGCATTTAAAAAAATAAGAATTGAATTAGACATTATTAAGCTCCACCCACTAAGACAAAGCCCCACCCTCTCACATATTCTCTCAAATATATATTTGAGAAATATCACACTGGTAGCA
>CAIGQZ010032237.1:1913465-1935750 GCA_903798205.1 Danio tinwini | reverse complement strand
TAATATAATATAATATAATATAATATAATATAATATAATATAATATAGTTGTGATGATGGTACACAAGGTTATTTTTATTTTATTTTATTGACACTCTCATGATGCTGAAACTACAATACAGGCAAGTACTGTACATTATTAGTGATATTACTAATCTGTTTTTATTTTAGATCAAAATCCCAGTCCTCTTCATGAATTTTGCTGCTGTCGATGAGAAAAAAAAGACACACTGAAGTCATCTTGAAGTTTATTGTTTCCACTTCAATTCAGCCCTCAAACTGTGCCAACAGAGCAGATTTTTTCCTTACTGGTGCTATTAAATGTGTTGTAGGCAAATATGACAACAACACTGTTGTTAAAATCTGTGTTGGAGATGGAGATCATAAGACAGGTGTGTAAATGATCCTCTCTGTTGATAATTGTTCACCTGGCATGGCATTGCATTGTTTATCATCTACAATTTAGCAGATATTGTAGCACCTGCTAAGTTAGCAGTAGCAGTTTTAGATTTACTCTAATTTTCTGAACCTCAGGTAAAGCCTGTGTGTGTTTAAATGGAGTGCAGTGTGTTTTCATTTCACTCAATGTTCCTCGCTAGTGGAGTGGTAATATCATTTAAAAAGCGACAACTAAAAACCCATCTCACTTCTCTCCCCCACCACACCACATGACAACCTTAAAACATTGTGCATTTCTGGGTGGGCCTCACACAGGTGAGTGGGCTTGACAAAACACCTGTAGAAAACACACTCTTTCTTCTCTCTGACACTTTATCTGACGATTGCCCCAGTCTTTGCACATTTGCATGAGACACTTTTCTACAATCACTCTATATCTCTTTAAAAACAATTCTGAGTGTGCCTCACACAGGTGAGTGGGTTTGACAAACCACCTGTAGAAAATACACTATTTCATCTCTCTGACACTTTATCTGTCAATTGCCCCAGTTTTTGCACATTTGCACCAGACACTTTCCTACAATCACTTTATGGGCCCTATTTTAACGATCTAGGCGCAAAGTTCAAAGCGCATGGCGCAAAAGCATTAAGGGCGTCTCAGAATCCACTTTTGCTATTTTCAGGACGGAAAAAATCAGCTTTGCACTGCGGCGCATGGTCTAACAGGTTTGAGCTTATTCTCTTAAGGAGTATAGGTGTTTCGAGAATAAACCAATCATTGGAATGGCAGTCTCATCTCCCATTCCCTTTAAGAGTCAGTTGCATCATGCCATAGCGCATTTGCTATTTACATGGCGGACTTTGTAAGTGGAATAACTGAGCGCTTCACTAGCTGGAAAACAGTGGAGAATGAGCCTCCTCATTCTTTACTTTTACTTTCACTCTCTTCCGTGGAAAAAGAAAGGTGTTGTACGCACAGACATCCATTAGCCTACATAATTAATTTAGTTTGTTAAGCACAAAGATTTGTTTCAAAACTATTTCTAAGTTCAGTTCTAATTTCCAGCCAACAAATAAATGAACAATAATGAGGAACAATAATGAGGAAGTGTGGGCAAAAAAAACTGTTATTTCCAAATACACATGCTATGACCCATATGGTCTAAAACCTGACAGGTGGGCAAATCTAAGCGTGTTTTTAATAAAACAAATATAAATATGCATATAATAAATAATACTACTACTAATAATAACATTATACAAAAAAAAATTGTCATGAATAAACCGAAAAAGCCCCCCGAGATAAAGAAGCAGTGTTTTTTATATTTATGTCGAAAGTAAAACTTTTTGTAATATTTTAATCTTTTAATTATTTTTCATTTGTAAAGATATTTGCGTATTGCTGTACATCCTGTGTGTATTAAGCAATGTGTAAGCGAAGCGCACAACTAACACGCTCTGCGCTGGTCTATTTTGCAGTCTATTTTAGTTCCTCAAAATACGTAATACAGCAATGCACCTTAACACACCCCATTTTTTAGACCAGAACGCCTATGGGCGCACATATGAGCACAAATGCATTTGCTATGTGCTATGCACAAACAACAATTGCGTCACACGTTGCCCTGTATTGCACAGGGTGTATGATAGGGCCCTATATCTCTTTAAAAACATTGTGCAATTCTGAGTGTTCCTCACACAGGTGAGAGGGTTTGACAAACCACCTTTAGAAAACACTCTTTCTTCTTTCTGACACTTTATCTGACAATTGCCCCAGTTTTTACACATTTGCACCAGACACTTTCCTACAATTACTCCATATTGCTACAAAAACATTATGCAATTCTGAGGCCCCGTTTACACTAATACAGTTTAGTTTTAAAACGCATCAGTTTTGCTACAGTTTCGCGTTCCGTCCACACTACCCACAGAGTTTAATATTAAATATACAAATGTCAGTGTTGACATTCACAGGTATGACTTCACAGGTTTGATATAGAAAATAAACTCCCGAGGACACATCGGGTGAATCTTTAAAGGGAACAGTGTAGGCTACTTTATAATCCCATTCACATCACCCTGGCATCTTAACAATACATTTAAAACATGATATAAGGAAGTGCATATTTTCATTTCTATATTAACGACTTAACAGACACCAAAAATGTTAAGGCATTGTGTAGCTACATATTTATATGAGTGTCATCTTCACTGTATGCATATTTATAGCAAAACAGAGCCTATAACATAACTGCCTCCTTTCACTTTTATTAAATAGGAAACATGCCCTGTCTCTTTTGCTGAATATCAGTTTTAATAATCAATAATGGCCATTATAAAAGTATACCGTACAATACGTTTATACAATATAGGAAATAAAGACAAGCAGTCAGTCAAATGTGCAGAATCAGTGTACATGGTTACATAAATTAATATATTAACTTGTCTTTGTGCTCAGCCAAAACGCATTCCCTGATAGATTAAAAGACAGATGAGTGGTTAAAAGACAAAAGAGTCAAGATTTATTAAATATCACGTTTAACAACTATAGTGAGATGAGATCCAGCAGTATATCATTGATGAACTGTCTGACGTGCGCTGCTCTCACCTGGGGAGTTGTGCTCAAAGCACCTGCTGACTACCTGGAGCCCAGATGTGTGCATACACATGACAGAGGGTGTGTACGGTCACATGATGTGCGTTTTCAGTGGTATAGTGTGGATGGAGATCTTTAAAAAAATTGCTGGATCAAACGCCAGTGTGGATGTGGATCGTTTTCAATCTAAAACTAAAACGTATTAGTGTAAACGGGGTCTAAGTGCGCCTCATACAAGTGAGTGGGTTTGACAAACCACCTGTAGAAAACACACTCTTTCATAACTGATACTTGCATCAGTTTTGCACAAGACACCTTCTTACAATTAGCAAACATTCGTTACCATCCCCCCCCCCACACACACTTTTTAATTCTCAGAGCAAAAACCATTCCTTTGTATAATTAGCACTTGTTGTGTGTATTGCCTCTTTTTTATTGAATTCCTGAATGCCTCCTGGATTGAAAGTGGCTTTGGACAAAAGCGTCTGCTAAATGTAAATGCAGTATTTCTGGCTGAACTAAAGATTCCTCAACCTTTATCTCCTGCAGATGTTTAAGCTGACCTTCGGGTTGTTAGTGTTCAGCCAACACGATCAGATCATCAAGGCTGCGTTTCCAGGCTTCATCAAACTTTTAACACGGCCGTCGTGTGCTTCGACTGTGAGTTTTTGTTTCGGCTGAAAGCATTTTCATAATTCAGTCATTGGTTGCGTCTGCATTTTTCATGCGGCAGAAGTGTTCATGGCCAAGAGAGAGGAGAGAGATACGGGCCGAGCGGGAATTGTTATATTACACACAACATAAAGTCAATCTGAATGCTGAAGCTGGTGCATAATTCAGTCTTGGAGCATCATTCATAAGATGTAGGTCATTTGAGTAAAAGGCATTCAGATATTCTCTGCTTTTCAGTCCTGTGCTGGGAGTGGCGGGCTGAATAAATAAAAACCTGCTGAATGATGGCACATGTTTTAATTATAATCTCGGTATATTTGCCACAAATTTCCCGCTGCTGGTCAGAGGAAGACAGCCTAGTTGTGCTAAGAAAAAGTGGCCTTGTTATGCTTTATTTTGTTATGCAGTGTGTAATAAAATGGTTGGTGTGAAATGTGCATAGTTTTAAAAGTCAAAATGCAGATTAATGAATTGATTCTGCCTGAAATGAGCCATCAGTAATTCTAGTCTTTCTGCACAAATTTATATTGGCCAGTGAGAAATTTGCATAATGTCAGGCTGTGGTTTTCATTGGCTTTCCATAAGTGTGTATTTTGACCCTCAGACACTATAGTTATAGTTTGGTGTGTGCAATTATATTGATGAGATGTGGTTTTACGCTATGAACAGATCCACTGCTCATCCAAAAGATGAGGACTTGAGCTTAAATTATTGTGGTAAAATGCTACTGATTTATCACGTCTTTAGTGTAAAACCGTGATGAGCATTTGATCTCTTAATGGGATAGACCAATCAGAACAGACCATTCCATCTGACTAATCATAGCAGAGAGGGTTGTTTGACCAATGGCTGTGGAGTATGGTAATTTTGACCAATCAGAACAGACTGGGTCATCTAAACTATCAGAACAGACTGGGCAATCTGACCAATCAGAGTACTGGGTTGTGTAACCAATCACAACAGACTGGGTCAGTGGACCAATCAGAACAGAGTAGGGCCATCTAACTGATCAAAGCAGACTGGGACATCTGATGAATGAGAGCAGTGTACAGACATTTGGCCAATCCGAACAAAGTGAGCCATGTCATCACAGAGGAGGAGAGTCATTTGACCAATCATGAGAGAGAGGGCTGTCTGATTAATGGCTGTGGAGTAAGGTATTTTAACCAATTAGAACAGACTGGGCCATTTGACTAATCAAAGCAGACTAGGTCATATGACCCAGCAGAGCAGATGGGGTCAGTGGACCAATCAGAGCAGAGTAGAGTTATCTGACCAACCAAAACAAATTGCGCCATGTGACCATGTGACCAGTGCGGAGCACAGTCATCTGACCAATAAAAACAGATTGGGCCATCAGATCAATCAGAGCAAAGTACAGGAATTTGACCAATCAGAACAGAGTGAGCCATGACATCACAGAGGAGGAGAGTAATTTGACCAATCAGAAGAGAGCAGGCTGTATGATCAATAGCTATTTGTTTGGTAATTTGACAAAATAGATATGACTGGGCCATCTGACCAATCAGAGCAGAATGGGCCATTTGACCAATCAGAGCAGGATGGGCCATCTGACCAATCAGAGCAGAATGGGCCATCTGACCAATCAGAGCAGGATGGGCCATCTGACTAATTGGAGCATTGGGCTGTGCACCCATTCACAATCACAGACTGCATCAGTTGACCAATCAGAGCATACTCAGCAATTGCTGAGTAGAGTTATCTTACCAATCAAAGCAGATTAGGCCATCAGACAAATCAGAGTGGAGTATAGTCATCTGACCAATAAAAACAGATTGAGCCATGTCATCACAGTACAGGGGAGTCATTTAACCAATCAGAAGAGAGTGTGCTGTCTGACCAATGTCTGTGAAGCATGGTAATTTGATCAGTTAGATTTGACTTGGCTATCTGACCAATCAGAACAGACTGGGCCAGCTGATGAAAGAGAACATAGGCCTTTTAACCAATCAGAGCAGACTTGGCCATGTGACCACTCAGTGCAGAATATAACTCTATGACCAATCAAAACTGACTGGCTCATGTGACCAATCAGCACTGTGCGGTCATCTAACCAATCAAATCAAAGAAGGGTCATCTGACCAATTAGAGCCAAGTAGACTCTCAGAAAGATGCGGTTTTGAGAAACCTAATCATTGAACCACTGTGATAATAAATCTTTTTGTAACCTCAGATTGACATAAAACTGCATGAGGAGACCTTCAAAATAAACATGAGGAAGCTTTAATGAAATTTAATAGATGCTCAGTGGCTGAACGGTGTGTATAGCAGATGTTTCTGCTGTAATTCTCAGCTAAACGAGCCATCAGGTACAGTTGGAGTGTTGTAACCCATTGTCTCTTAGAACAATTACTTTTAACTGTGACTTCATCTGGATCTGGGCTCGTCCTTGACTCCTTTTTATAGGAATAAAGGAGCGTCTGCGGCACAGCTGAGCGCTCGGGGCCTGTTATTACTTAAATAAATGAAGGGGTAATCATGGGTCAGTCGACTGCAGAAAGTAGACTGAGGAACTGGGGACTCACGCATATAATGAGAACAGTACGTACATCAACATCACACCTTTGCCTTTGTATCTACACAGTTTGTCTGCTTTCTCAACAGCAAACATGCTAATTAGGCATTGGACGATAACCGATTTCAAGGTTTACCGCGGTTTGGAAAAGTCAAGGTTTTAAAACCAATTAAAATGTATGTTATACCTTTCCTGCAATATACACTACCTGACAAAATCTTGTTGTCGATCTCAGTTGTAAGAGCAACAAATAATAACTTGACTTCTAGTTGATCATTTGGAAAAGTGTCAGAAGGTGGAGTTTTCTGATGAATCATGTGTTGAACTGCATCCCAATCATCACAAATACTGCAGAAGACCTGCTGGAACTAGCATGGACCCAAGATTCTCACAGAAATCAGTCAAGTTTGGTGAAGGAAAAATCATGGTTTGGGGTTACATTCGGTATGGGGGCGTGCGAGAGATCTTCAGTGAGTGAACAGCAACATCAGCAGCCTGAGGTTTCAAGACATTTGTGCTGCCCATTATATTACAAACCACAGGAGAGGGCAAATTCTTCAGCAGGAAAAATAGCGAATGGCGAAGAATAGCGCTCCTTCTCATACTTCAGCCTCCACATCAAAGTTCCTGAAAGCAAAGAAGGTCAAGCTGCTCCAGGATTGGCCAGCCCAGTCACCAGACATGAACATTATTGAGCATGTCTAGGGTAAGATGGAGGGGGCATTGAAGATGAATCCAAAGAATCTTGATGAACTCTGGGAGTCCTGCAGGAACGCTTTCTTTACCATTCCAGTTGACTTTATTAATAAGTGATTTGAGTCATTCAGAGATGTATGGATGCAGTCCTCCAAGCTCATGATGGAGTCAGACACAATATTCATTCTGTTTCCACTGCAGCATGACTTTATATTCTATACTGGACATTATTTCTGTTCAGTGACGAGACTTTTGTCTAAGCAAAGTCAGACCTTACTGTCCTAATGAAATCATTAAAAATCAAGGCATGATCATATTTTATTTTGGTAAAATAAGCGTAGTTTAGAGGCCTTTCCCTTTCATTTAAGCCACTTCTGATACCAAATAATCAACTAGAAGTCAAGTTTGTTGTTTCTAAAACTTGGATATGCGACAAGACTTTTGTCAGGTAGAGTATGCATGTTCTTTTTGTGTAGTGTAGGGCAACAGTATCTCCAGCAGAAAAGGAGCCTTCTTTGTGTAAACGTAACATTCTGTAGTGCATTCAGTTATCTTTCTATATTCCTTCCTTCATTTGTTCATTCTGTCCTTCCCTCCTTTATTCATTCCTTCGTTTGTTCAGTCTTTCCTTGAATCCTTCCTTCATTCATTTGGTCCTTGCTTCATTCTGTCCTTCCTTCCATTCCTTGTTCAGCCCTTTCTTCTATTCTTCGTTCGTTCCATGTAGTAACTGTTTAAGGGTGCTTTCACACCTGCCTTATTTAGCTCGGTTGAATCGCACTAGAGTTTGTTTCCCTTTTGGTATGGTTCATTTGGGCAGGTGTGAATGTAGCAATCGTACTCAAGTGCGCACCAAAAGCGGACCAAAGAAGTGTACCGAGACCTCCTTGAAGAGGTGGTCTTGGTACGCTTTCAAACGAACCCTGGAGTACATAGTTTGTGGTGAGAACATGATCCGAACTAAAACAGACCCAACCGCAAAAAGTACTGCGCCTTTTTGGACTAATCCAGCTGCCATAGGACAATGCGCTGTGCATTATGTGAATATGGACGAAAGGTATTTGTTGACTGCGCTTTAGCAAAAGAGAGAGAGGGGGGAAACATGACCTGATGGATCGTTGGTAATATTTCCAGAAGATGACCATGTTGCAGTTTAGCTAAATTTATTCACGCCTCCTCCTGAAGTGACGTACGATGCACCTTCGCCGTTTGCAATGCATTAAAACATTGTTATCCAACCACAGCCGCGCTTCATTCTCGAAATGTATAGTTTGTCTAAAGTGATGTACAAAAACTATATAGTATACTATGAGCAGGGATACAATCAGCCAGCGCAGTCGTCCCTCCATATAGTGAAAAGCGACATGTTGTGTCTGCCAGCTTGTTTATTTGCAGGAGTTCCATTGGCATTTTCCAGCACATGAATTCTGACCAATTGAAAAGCAGTTTAGGAAATATGTTCAACAACATCTGGCCAATGAGTGATGTGAATTTTGTCACATGAATGCATTTGGTTCTTTTCAACTGGTTCGGACCAAGCATTCAGAGTGGTGTGAAAGGCTACAATGTATCATTTATTGCCTTTACAGATGTGAAAGCACCCTAAGGCTGTTTGGTGATTTCAGTCATCATACAGTCGACATCCTTTGTTTTTTCATCAGTGAAATGCAGGTCTATTGTGTGTAAAGATTTTGGACACCTTCTTGGACATTTTTAATGCTTCTAAAAGGTTTGGTGCTTTTATAAAATGACCATGTCTTGAGGTTGTTCAGTATGATGCGATTTGATTGGACGGGAATCGAAGGACTGATTTTTCTACTTTAGCCAATCACCATAGACAAGACAGAAATAAAGTAGTGACTGCAGGTAGAAGCACCGATACAGCACTAAAAATGTACTCAAGGAGAGGTAAAAGTACACATTTTTAAAACTACTTGGTAAATTCCTGAGAAAAACTACTCAATTACAGTCATTTGAGTATTTGTAATTTGTTATTTTACACCACTGGTCGCTGGTTCGTGTCCCGGCTGGGCCCGTTGACATTTCTGTGCGGAGTTTGCATGTTCTCCCCGTGTTGGCGTGGGTTTCCTCTTGGTGCTCTGGTTTCCCCCACAGTCCAAACACATGCGCTATATCAGTAAAAGTCATGATTTTCACAGTATCTCATGTGTGTTTCACAGTCACACACACACACACCCCCACACACACACAGTGTCTCCTCACACTCCTCCAGTGTTGTGTTGTCCTCAAGTGTTCCCAAAGCCTTGTTTAATCAACGCAGTTAAAGTGTAATGAACACAGAAACAGCAGATCTCAGGACAGATGGAGGACGAGAAAGAGCAGCTTTTTTGGACAAAACACTCCATGCCGGCTAATTGCTGAGTCTCTGCTGTGTGTGTGCTCTGCTCTTTATCAAAACTTATCTCCTGTATCTTATCAGGAGTCACATTAGAGCCCGCAAATTCATCTTTAAATGGCTTTTTAAGAGCTCATTAGAGATAAGCAATGAGAGAGATATTAAACAGACGTGAAGGGTCGAATGAGAGTGACTACACACACACACACACACACACACACACACACACACACACACACACACACACACACACACACACACACAATAATGCACACACACTCATGCACGCGCACTTAAATGATGAATGAACAAGCAACATCCACAGAAAAGAAATTAAAAATGAAAATGTCTGACTGGGGTTGCATTTATTTGTATAAATAAAAAAAATCATTCATTCATTTATTTTTCTTCGGCTTAGTCTCCATTTCAGAGGTCGCCACAGCAATATGAACCGCCAACTATTCCTGCATTTGTTTTACACAGTGTATGCCCTTGCAGCTGCAACCCAGTACTGGGAAACACCCGTACACACTCATCCAAGGTTATTATAGTTAAAGAAAACGAATGAAAAAATGAAAACTAAAATGTAAAATAATTGTTGTTAACTTAAAAAAATTAAAACGAGTTATTTTTTTTAACTAGAACTAACTGAAACTGTATTGTGTACATACAAAACTAACTGAAACAAACTAAAATAATAGCAAAAAACTCCTTCGTTTTCGTATTTGTGAATGTACAGTATTTAATACATAGTCTTTCTGTAAGCCGTTAAGAAGTAAATTTCGCACACAAATTTTAGAAAAACCCTTGCGCACCTCAGAGTCTGTAATCTTGCTGCCATTGGCCAGATCGAGCCGGTTCTTCAGTTAGTCCTCCTCGTTGCTGCTCCCGCGACAAAAACAGCGAGTGGACATGACAGCAGCACGATGACAGCATTACATGCACCTAAAACTATTACTTGAAACACATTTGTGCCCAATAATGGGTTTTATTTCTGTATCGTGATCGCAAACGAATCTTTTTAACCGGATCTTCTAAGTGAATAGTTTGAAGTAGTTCACCTAAACTAACGGAATCATTTGAAACGATTCGCGGCTCCAGTAAACACTTATCCACAAACTACTTACTTTTTAACAACCCTTATACCCACCTCTGACTCGAAATAATCCAATATACTCTCATTCAGTTATTAGAACAGTAACGACTGAGATCAAATTTGAGAAGCGGTGAACCGATAATACTACGCATGCGTGTTTCAGTGAACCAAACACAAACAGCACATGACTGAACTAAACTTAAACAACTGCAGGGCGGGTAAACTGAGGCCTTATATAAGAGGATATGGTGAAAAAACGTAAGTTTATTTCGTAACAGAAAATCGTAATGGAGTGTAAATAAGTGAGTCATGATTCAGTTGGGTTGCAAAACTTTACTGTAAGACTTTTTTTTCAGATCATGCATGCCATGGTGATGTTTAAACTGACTGAAATTACTATTGCTGACTACATAATTTTGGTATGTTGAGTCCTAACATCCACATTAAATACCTGAACTTTTCATCACTACTGCGAAACTAACATCAGAAGCAGCCTTGCACACATATTGTACTTAAAGGGCACCTATGGTGAAAAATCTACTTTTCAAGCTGTTTGGACAGACATATGTGTAGGTATAGTGTATAGACCATCATATTGGGCTGATATAAACACACTCAGTCCTTTTTTTTCAATTTAACAACATAAAAACGGTGGACCAGTTGGAGCCGTTTTGAGACCAACCGCAACTTGACGTAGGAGTGCGGTCCCCCCGCCCACCAATATTGATTGACAGCTGCGTATTAACATGTCTCCATAGTAACGTTTCATATCCACAAGACAGGACGTGCGCAAATCAACCCTAAATAAAAGGTCTGTTAAGTTTAGGATCATCAATCATCATCAAATGTGATCAGGAGTGAGTTTTACAAGTTTAAAATGTTTTAAAACAGTGCATGTGTGTAATGAATTACAGCCATTTACTTCAGCTTTAATTCATCACCACAGCTGCATGTCAGAACAATAATAAAAGACGCTTCAATCCCGGTTTGTGGACGTTAAATCTGGTTTATTTTGTACATTATCGTAACAGATATCCATACAGCAGTGATTATTAACCTGTATCCTGTCACATTTGCGTGCAAAGACAGTGCAAAGCTAAACGCGCGCGCTGTATGTATGTGCGTGTGTCTGCGCTGTGTGTGTGTGTCTGTGTGTGTGTGTGCGTGAACTTTGTAATGACATTGTGTGTGACTCATCCTGCAGCTCCACACAACAAATGCACCAAATAATCATTGATAAAGCTTTTACTGTATTATTTGTCACAAACGTTACGTGAGATCTGCTTCCTTCATGTCTGTCTGTTGTCTGAGGCATCCGAGGGCGGAGACTGAGGCACGTGCGGCAGGCACGTGGAAACGATGGCCGGGGAGGACTAGCCTTAAAGGCGCAGTACACAAAAACAGCAAAAATCTATTGAGAACTATAAAACACCATCTAGTGAAAGCTATAATAAATAATCTGATGGGTGTTTTGAGCTGAAACTTTACAGACACATTCTGGGGACACAAAAGACTTATATTAAATCTGGAAAAAGGGGTAACCTAGGTGCCCTTTAAGGCTGCTATCTTGTGGGCTGTTGAATTTGAGGATGGGTATGGTATTGGTAGATGATAGTGTTCATGTGTTCTCTAAATACAGGTTTCAAAAATGTATGGCTGAGTTTTTATTATACAATGTTTATTCTATTTATTTGGAATCTTGCACCTAACAAATGTCCTTATTTAGAAAAAAAAACAACAAAAACTAATACTGAAAATAATAAAAACTAAACTTAAACTAAGTCATTTCAAAATATAGAAACTAATAAAAACTAGTAAATCAGCCATTAAAAACTAATTAAAACGAGCTGAATTTGAAAACAAAATGTCAAAACGAAATAGAAACTAAAACTAATGAAAAATCCAAAACTATTATAAATCTTGATACACACACACACACACACACGCACGCACGCACGCACGCACACACACACACACACACACACACACACACACACACACACACACACACGCACACACACACACATACTCATACACTACGGCCTATTTAATTTGGATTGTGGGGGAAACCGGACACTTCTCGTAAAGAGTAGGGGTGTAACCCCGATGTTCTGGTCAAATTCCCTCTTGGCCCTTACCCATCATGACCTCCCAATCATCCCCATCCACCAAATTGGCTCTATAACTGTCTCCATCTATAGCTGGTATGTGATGAGCGCACTGGTGCCAATGTCCTGTGGCTGCCGTCAAATCATTCAAGTGGAAGCTGCACACTGGTGATAGTGTGGAGAGACCCCCCCCCCATAATAGTGAAGTGCTTACATAATAAATGTGCTATATAAATACACACATTACATTACATCAAATCAGAATGTAACTATTCATAATTCTGAAGTTGTTTGATGACATATGCTTTTAATCTGTCATTGACAACATTATTAGACCATTTTTTCACTGGTGAAACGAGACATTTGTCATTATTAGATTTCCTCTTGCATTATATTCAACATTACAGGATATACTCTAGAAGAGTTCTACTCGCACTGTTAAACATTTATTCTCATGCACAACACTCTGTGTTCGCTATGAAAGAAAAAAACATATTAAATGCTTGTCGTAATCATAACTAAAATGCAATACGATCATTTAAATGATGTGCGCGCTTTTGGTTTCACTTTCACTACCGAGTGCGCTCATGTCATGGCTGCTGACACTTTGAGGAAAAAAACAAACAAACATACATGCAAATCATACTTTCCACTCAGCTCCCAAACAATCACTCACTAAACGTTATTTACAACTTTATTACCTGTTATTCACATCCTCTGCAGATTCTGTTCACTAAAGCAGACGTCATTCACTCACGTCCTCTCTGTGGTAAACACACAGCTCATGTGTGATTTTGCTGCTGCGAATACATCATTACATGAAGAAAGAAAATACCTTTTGGTTGAATTCTATATTATTAATACAGTTTGTGACTCTTTTAACACTATTTGGAGGTGTCCATGTTGCTGAGCCATACAGTTGAAGTCAGAATTATTAGCCCCCTTTGATTTCTTTTTTCTTTTTTAAATATTTCCCAAATAATATTTAACAGAGCAAGGAAATCTTCACAGTATGTCTGATAATATTTTTTCTTCTGGAGAAAGTCTTATTTGTTTTATTTCGGCTAGAATAAAAGCAGTTTTTAATTTTTTAAACACCATTTTAAGGTCAATATTGTTACCTCCTTTTTTTCGATTGTCTACAGACCAAACTATCGTTATACAATAACTTGCCTAATTACCCTAACCTGCCTATTTAACCTAATTAACCTAGTTAAGCCTTTAAATGTCACTTTAAGCTGTATAGACCTTTTTCTTAGAACGCAAAATTACCCGTTATGCTTTGCGTGTATGCGCAAGGAGAATGCTAAGAACTTCTGGTCGGCAGCTGATGCGTGTCACATTTGGACAGCTTTGAAAGTATAGTTTTAATCTATTTTACCTGCTTTTATCATCTTTAAACTAATACTGTTGTCGATTAGCGCCACCTCCTGGACTGATCATTTAAAAAACTGTGAGCTAATAGACCAATTACCAACCTACGTCACACATGATGTCACACGAGTCCCCGGTTGCAGAAAAAGACCGGCTGTAATAACAAACGTGTCGTGTTTTGCGGTAGGATGCCAAATTCCTAAGTCCAAAAATAGAAAACGTAACTTTTACCCTACACCACACTGCTTTTAATGCCGACTGCAGACGTCTTTGGCTAAAAGGGAGCTGAATGAACTGACGACCTAATTATAAATGCAGTTCTCATGTTATGTCAGGTCAGTTCAGGCTATGCTGAATCATACTCATTACTCGTTTTTGATTGCAGCAATGATTTCAGCAAAACAGTTAAATATGGTTAATTAAACTGCGGACACTGAATGCTTAGAATGAAACGTGAAAGTGTAAGTTATTAAAGTTGGTTTTATATTCACACATTCATTCAGTGACAACTTGTGACAAACTCCCTATATTGTTTACCACGGCACTTTGAGTATTCGCTCTGAAATAACCTGCAAGTGTGACTTGAAAACAACATGAACACTTTATTTGACTGTGAACAATGTTGTACTTTAATAGTCATTGGCTGCTAATATGATTTCGATATTTAGAGTTTGCAAATAATACGTTTATGAAATTATATTATTAAGGAGAAAGTCTGAATGTGCGAATATGAAACCAACTTTACCTTTATGTGTAAGTTCACATACCCTGGGCCTGCGTACAGGTGTAGTTCTCTGTCAGAATGCAGTTTTGCTGTTGATGATTACCCAGGCCTTGTATGACGTTAGCTTCGTCTTTTTTCCTTGTCTTTGGCTTTGCAGAACCTCGGTTTTTAGCACTACATAGTTTTGAATCTGGTAATCAGGGAACATTATTTCTTGCACATGACCACACAGAACACAATTGTTGGCATCCAAACACTTGTAGGCCTTTAACTTCCCTCGTAAAATACCTTGGAGCTTCAATGAGATGTATATTCAATGAGATGTATATTTCGGGCTGTATGCTTGGTCATTTCGTCTTATTCAATATCCATTGGGAGGGAGCTATCGCAAATGGACCTGTCAGACAAACGCCGCTCACTTTAACGTTATTTTTGCATAATCACTGTGCTTATCACTGGGTGACGAGCTGCTATAATACGCTGAAAGCATTATGTAAATAATATATATAATATGTAATCAATATATCTTATTTCTAAGACAACAAACTCTGTACCGCATTGAATGTCATTCCCTCGCTGTAAATGGTAGCGCTACCTTTTTTTCTGCCACCTCCCTGCGTGAGCATCCTGAATGTTTACAAACATGGTAATTGGTCTATTGACCTTATTATTCAATGCTGAAGTGCGCTCGTTTTTACGATTGTTTTAGAACTTCCGATTCAGTCGCCTATGGGAGAAATGACTAGGAATAATAAACGGCTGAAAATGGTCAAACTACTCGCTCTACAAACAAGTGTTTGCATGACTATACAGACAAAGTAGAATAATAAAATAAGAAAACCTCAGTTTGCAACATCAAGCAGCAGAACGAGCTGTTTTTAACGTCTAAAAATGAATGGAAGTGAATGAGACTGGAAGTTTCGAGCCAAAACGATTCAAATGGTTGCGCCCGCTCGTACGCGGAGAATAAGGTGAATAGGATGGAAAACAGGCATCATTGTCAGACGGCATCTTCTGCTGTTTAAATGAAGCCTCGTCATCGCTAATGTCAATATTTTCTCTTTCTTTCAAATATATAACCAGCCCAAACAAATATAGTTCACCAAAATGTTTGACACACACACACGTAGCCTACTGTACTGTCCCACCAACACACTGATTTAACTGTGACAAAGTGAAAATAAAGTGACGTTTTGAAATGACAGTAAAACACAAACCGTGGTAAATACAACACACTAACTGAAACAAACGACTTCTGATTAGAATGAACAGCAAATCAGCCAGCAGAGTATCAGTAACAGACTTTTATTGGTCATTTTTTTAAATTGCATGACTTACACACCTGTTAAGTTTCATACTAGTAATCAGGTTTGCTCTATTGGCCCGTTTCCACTGAGTGGTACGATACGGATCGGTTCGGTACGCTTTTATGGCCGTTTCCACTGTCAAAAACGTACCGAACCGATCCGTACCGTACCACTATTTCGACACCCGTTCGAAAGGGTACCAAAGACGAGAAAGGGTACTAAAAGGTGGAGCTACACACTCAGCTGAACGCTGATTGGTTTACAGAGATATGTCACAATCTCGTGGAGCTAGCCAGAATCAAAACAATGGAGCTGCCATGTTTTTAAATGCACAGCCGAGACAACTATATGCATATAATAACGAGTAATGGATGACCCGGGCTCAAAATAAACCGTGTTGTTGTCTTGAACAGCCACAAAGCCAAGAATCTGCTGTGTCCTGTTGTTGTTTTATGAGGCCGTCTAAAAGTCTAAAAGTGCGAGCGGTTTATCGCTTTCTCCAGGGAGTCCGCGATCGCGTCTAGATTTGATATAACGAACGTCTTGAGCTGATAATAATAATGTGTGTGATTAATGAAGCGTCTTCGACATCTGATCCATTCAGAAAGAAAAGGACAAACGCAAGAGTGAAGCGCAGAAAAAAGGAGAAGCCCGACAGGATTACAAGGATTCCCGACAGGAGCAAATAGTTTCAGCAACCTGAACAATCTGCCATGTTTATCATCACCTTTTGGACTATTATGAACTGGGAATGACGGAAATTCTCTCTAACAGAGGCTACATGTGCTGGTGAAGATTACATACACAGATGAGAGGTTAGCTCTGACTGTGGGCTACTGTATATGTTGCGTGTTGTTTTTGAACTCAAATAAGGACTTAATGTATGCTGTGTGTCGTTTATCTGTAAGTGGTAACACATCGGAGACTGTAAGGGTCTGTATGTGTTCATATATGTTGCATTTATTTATTTATTTATTTTATATGATTGCAGACGTTACAGTAGACACACAGTCACACTGTCATTGATCTGCAGTTATAATCAAATCATGTTCATAGAAATGTTAGTAATAAACATTTATAAACAAGTATTAATATGTTTAAAGCATCTGTTTTGTTAGAAGAGCTTCTCATATAACGACCTGTACAGCTTTACTGTAGACATTTATTCGAGCGAGAATGACGTCGACTGAAACTCTCTGTAGTACACCACGCCCACCAAAAGGGTACCCTTTGCAGTGGAAACGCAAGCTTGATAAAGGTGACCCGTACCGAACCGTACCATACTGTACCACTCAGTGGAAACGAGCCATATGATGCAGTGAAGTATTGCGTGTGTGACGTGTGCGTGCGTGTGCGCGTGTGTGTGTGTGTGTGTGTGTGTGTGTGTGTGTGTGTGTGTGTGTGTGTGTGTGTGTGTGTGTGTTGAAGAGCCTCTGAGCTAACAGCTGACAGGCCAGGGAAACACACACACACAGAATGTATTTCTGATGGCAGCAAGGGTGTTTCTCTCACGCTTGAAGCACATCCGACAGATAACTGCTTTAACACACACCTTTCTAAGTTGTGTGTCACAAAAACACTCCATAATCCACTCAAAAAGCTATTGAAACCCATTTTCGGAGCGCAAATTACCAGTTGTAAACGCTGTAAACGGAAGTTCTAAACGTTCTACCGGAAGATGCTGGACGCTAAGGCACCCTCCATGCAGCAGCCAAGAAAATCGTCTATAGAAGTGTCTTGAAAAATATCTAGTAAAATATTATTTACTGTCATCATGGCAAAAATAAAATAAATTAGTTATTAGAGATGAGTTATTAAAACTATTACGATTAGAAATGTGTTGAAAAAACCTTCTCTCCGTTAAACAGAAATTGGGGGAAAAAAAACAAAACAGGGCGGCTAATAATTCAGGGGGGCTAATAATTCTGACTTCAACTGTATATAAAACAATGTGAAGACCTGTGCGACCATCTTTATGCTTTTCTCCTGACCTTAAAAATTAAGGGGTCGAATCGAGATTGTGATCTTTTTTCGATTAATCGTGCAGCCCTATCACACACCGTTATTTGTGTGTGTGTATGTGTGTGTGTGGAGGTTACAGTGGTGTTTGTGGCGCGACGGAAAGCTCAGTTTCTCTCAGTATTTGCATGATTTACTGCATTGTAATTATCTGAAGGGTAAAGCGGCGACGCTGAGTGATGAATGTGTTGTTTTACATCATCAACAGCCTCATCAGTGTGATGAGAAGCTAATTACTATTATTTTGTGGGGTGTTTTTCAAAAGGGCCAATATGAGCGGCATCTGGATCCTTCTACTTTAATGAAAGCATTGATTATATGGACAGATGACCTAAGGATTCAACTAATTAGCCTTACAAACGGCAGAACGTTCAATATTACACTGGAAACAAATGCTTTAACAGACTGAAAAAAAATATTTAGCTGAAATATAGTGGTTGCTTTTCTCATTTATATGGTTAATATTAGTTTTTTTTCTCAGAATGATATTAAATTAAAATATGTATTTTTTTGATTACTGAGGAATGTAAGATGGAATGTTGAACAGTTATTTATTAATATACAAACAAAAGTATCAAACTAATTAGCATTTTACAATTACTACACAGTATTATAGAGCTTGCTAAAATGTCTTAAAGGAAGTTTATGGCTATATAGCAACAGATTGCTTTCTAAATTTCAAAACTGATTTAATTCATTTATTTATATTCTTTTTGGCTTAGTCCCTTTATTAATCGGGTTGCCACAGCGGAATGAACTGCCAACTTATCCAGCTTATGTTTTACGCAGCAGATGCCCTTTCAGCCGCAACCAAACTCTGGGAAACACCCATACACTTGCTTTCACACACACTACGACCAATTAAGTTTATTCAATTCACCTATAGCGCATGTATTTGGACTGTGGGTGAAACCGGAGCACCCGGAGGAAACCCACACCAACACGAAGAGAACATGCAAACTCCACACAGAAATGCCAACTGGCCTAGCTGGGACTTGAACTGCGACCTAGCTGTAAGACAATTGTGCTACCCACTGAGCCACTGTGACACCAAAGCTTATTTGTAGTTAATTTAAAACATTTTATTTTATTTTTTTATTTTATTTTATTTTTCAATATAAATTGCAATTTAATTATTTGTGTACATTTAACAATTTCAATTTCAATTAATTTAATATTTTATTTAAATTAATTAAATTTTGCTTTGGTTGTAAATTATATAAATGTGCATTGCTTTTTTGTCATTTTAAAAAGAGAAAGTTATATTATTAATAGTTTTCATGTAATTCGTCTTTTTTTAGATTTAGATTATTTAATTATTTTATTTTTCATTTTATTTTTTATTTTACTTTATTTAATTTTTTATTTTATTTTTTATTATTTATTTTATTTTTATTTTTTATTATAACTTTAAAATTTAATTTGTACATTTTTAATATAAATGTGTTTGTTTTATTCATTCAATTGTTATATTGCTTTTTTATTTTAAGTGCAAGTCATAATTAAACTATTTTATTTTTGTTTTCTTTTTTTCATTTTATTACAGCTTAATGAGTCTGTTTTATTGTAATTTAATTTTATTTAAATAAAAATGTATGTCTGAATTAAATGCATTTTGGGGGCATTATCGGGTAGAAGGCAAGTTGAACATTTATTTTATGCACACAAAATGGTCAAACTTATTAGTATTATTTTATTTTGTTTTATTTTATTTTATTTTATTGTTCAATATAACTTGAAAAAAATTCAATGTTTTTAATATTTTATTTAAATTGATTCAATTTTGTTTTGGTTGTAAATAAATAAATATTTATTGTTTTTTCGTAATTAAAAAAGAGAATATATTTTATATTTTTAGAATATATTTAGAAAATATATAGAAACATATTTATTTAAAATGTAAATATTATATATTGTTAAATAATTCAATTAGATTATTATTATTTTTGTGATTACCAATTAAAAAGCTAGTTAAACATTTATTTTATTTATATGCATTTAAAATGATTAAACTCAAAATATTGTAGAACTATATTTTATTTTATTTTATAACTATATTTTTTATTTAATTTGTACATTTTAAATATAAATGTGTTTCTTTTATTTATATTTTATTTAATTTAAATTCATGTGTTTTTTTGTTTCCAAATCAAGTCATTTAATTAAATTTAATAGATTTATTTTTTACTTTCATTTTTATTTTCAAGTAAATTTTTCATTTCGTCAGAGTTTTATGAAAATGTTTTAATTTTGTTTAAATAAAAAAGTATGTCTGAGGTAAATACAAGAAAAAATTGTCATTACCGAGTATAAGGCACGTTAAACAATTATTATATATATATATATATATATATATATATATATATGCACACAGAATGGTCAAACTTATTTGCATTATTTTATTTTGTTTTAAAAATAATATGATAAATATATAATATAATAAAAATGTTAGATACTTTTTACATATCTAATGTATTTGTTTTTATTTCTATTTTATTTAATTTTTTTTTATTTTTTTATTTTGTTGTATTCCTGTTTCGTTATTTCAGAGAAGAGCAAGTCAAATAATTAAACAGTTTTAGCTTCATTATTATCTTCAATTTTACTTTTAGTTTTATCACAGTTTCATTAATCTTCCGCTTAACACGAAACAGGACAGGTCACATTAAAACCATTCTTGGAATCTGAACATCCTCCGATTGAGGACAAACAATCAGCAAGCGTGTGTTAAAAATAATCCTGAAGTGCAGACGGTGGTCCTGAAAGATGAGCTGCTGTGTGTCTGTCATAAATCTCCTTCCGCCACTCATAAACGTAAAGCAAGATGTTGATTTGAGCAGCATATGGTGCACTGGCAGACTTTCAGAAGCAGCTATCTGAATATAAGCATTTAATATGAACTGCATTGGAGAACAAGCTGAGAAGATGGGATCAGTGTTGTCTCTTAATGGAGGAACTCTGATTTATGAAGATTTCTGCCTTTTTTTTTGGAACTTTGTGGCATCGCCTTGACAGGAATCTTACATAGGTTTTGCATTGTGGTGTGTGTATGAATGTGGTAAATCCTGTATTAAAAAAACTGTAAATAAATGTAAAAAAAAAAAATAATAAAAATAAAAATTATAATAATTATTATAATTATTATTATTATAATAATAATAATTATTATTATTATTATTATTATTATTATTATTATTATTATTATTATTATTATTATTAAGCCTTTTTGTTTTGTACTTTGAAGCATGGATTTGACAGGAATCTTGTGGTGTCTGGCAAATTCTGTATTAAAGGAACTGTCAATAGTTAAGAAATAAACTAAATAAATAAATAAATAATGGTTTGAGCCTCGGCTGGTCCAGTTGGCATTTCTGTGTGAAGTTGCATGTTCTCCCGTGTTGGCGTGGGTTTCCTCCGGGTGCTCTGGTTTTCCCCACAAGTCATGCGGTTCAGGTGAATTGGGTAAGCTAAATTGTCCATAGTGTATGTGTGTGAATGAGTGTTTATGCATGTTTCCCTGTGATGGGTTGCAGCTGGAAGGACATTCGCTGCGTAAAACATATGCTGGATAAGTTGGCAGTTCATTCCACTGTGGCAACTCAAGAATAATAAAGGGACTAAGCCAAAAAAGAAAATGAATGAATGAATGTTTTTATTTATGTAAATCTGTTATTATTATTATTATTATTATTATTATTATTATTATTATTATTATTATTATTATTATTATTATTATTATTATTATTATTGCTGTTATTTTGATGTGTATAATCATTAGCATTATTTATGTCAAATATTAATATGAAATCACAACAAATATTTTAATATTAGTTGCATAAAATAATAATACAATAAATTTTTCTCAAATTGAAACATTAGATTGAAACAGAAATTCAAACAAACAAGCTTACTAAACATTTAAAGATATCACTTTAATATGAATTTTGAATCATTCATGGTATTTATCTATAATAACGTATGAATTAAATGTAATTATTTGGATATTTTATATTTGTATACATTTTTATACATTTGTTAATGAAAGCATGAATTGTGCAAGGCAGGCAAATTAATAAACAAACAACAAAACAAACAAAAAAATAAACAATGTAGATAAATAAATAAATGAATGTATTTTAATTTATTTAACTATTTAATGTTATTTAACTATTAGTGTTAATATATATTTATAAATTATGTGTATATTTTGACACTGATAATAATAATAATAATAATAATAATAATAATAATAATAATAATAATAATAATAATAATAATAATAATAATAATAATAATAATAATAATTATTATTATTATTATTATTATTATTATGATTATTATTATTATTATGATGGTTATTATTATTATTATTATTATTATTATTATTATTATTATTATTATT
>CAIGQZ010032237.1:1852139-1868091 GCA_903798205.1 Danio tinwini | reverse complement strand
TTATTATTATTATTATTATTATTATTATTATTATTATTATTATTATTGTTGTTGTTGTTGTTGTTGTTGTTGTTGTTGTTGTTGTTGTTGTTAACTGTTTACTAATGAATAATGATTATTGAATAACATGAATTATTATTATTTATATTTATTCATTTATTTATTTATTATTATTCTTTTTATTATATTTTTTAAGTTTAAGACTGTTTACTAATGATTCATAAATCTTTATTAAATCTGATTCATTATAAAGAGTAATACAAAAAATATATAAAAATCTACATTTTAAACTCTTCTGGAGAAAGTCTTATTTGTTTTATTTCGGCTAGAATAAAAGCAGTTTTCTTTTTAGGAAAGAACCATTTTAGGGTCAATATTATTAGCCCCTTTAAGCTATTTTTTGTCAATAGTCTACAGAACAAACCATTGTTATATAATAACTTGCCTAATTACCCTAACCTGCCTAGTTAACCTAATTAACCTAGTTAAGCCTTTAAATGTCACTTTAAGCTGAATAGAATTTTCTTGAAAAATATCTAGTCAAATATTATTTACTGTCATCATGACAAAGATAAAATAAATCAGTTATTAGAGATGAGTTATTAAAACTATTATGTTTAGAAATGTGTTGAAAAAATTCTTCTCTCTGTTAAACAGAAATTGGGGAAAAAAATAAACAGGGGGGCTAATAATTCAGGAGGGCTAAAATAATTAAATAATGCTTCCTTCAGACACGAGCAGTGGATTCTCCATCATCTCAGTGTTTGTGTGTTGACGTTCATTCTCTAGCAGCTTCAGCTTTGCTCTCCCCAATACATTTACATCTTATTAGCTCAAATTGAACTCCCGTTGCTCTGAAGAGCTTTAGAGATGGAGATGCCGTGATCCCATCATTAAAATGTAGCACTTTATCCACAGCTGGCCATGCATGAATAGCGGTGTGGTTATTACTGCTCACAGAAAACCCTGCCTTCACTTTAGAGACCGACTGTCCAATTAAAAGTGGTGTGAAGATCCTGAATGGAGAATTAAATTTTCCAAGTTCATCATCTCATCTGGCCCTGAGTGAAGTCTTCATCTTAGCTCGCAAAACTGACTCTGATTAGCCAATAACTGCATGTTTGAGTCCAAAGTTCTGCTGTTCAAATCACATTTGCGCACTTTAATGACTCTTAGGATGTTTTTAAAGAGCAGTGATTTCGATGATGACCTCTAGTTGATTCATTTAACATTTTTATTTATTTTTTCTTATTTTTGGTTGTAAATTTAGATTTTATGTAAAAAATATATATATTTTAAGGAATTTTTTGGGGACTTTAATAATCTTTCTTAATCATTTTACTTCAACCTTACTGTATAATTCGTTTGATTCACATTAGAGGACTTTGTTCCTCTGATTCATTTTAGATAATAGGTTTAATGAGATGATTCATTTGATTCTTTAAATTTGGAGGACCTTTGTTTAGAGAATATGCTTAATTAAATGAGTAATTTATTTAAGTTTAGAGGACTTTTGTTTCTCTGATTCAATTTAGAAAATAAATTTAATTGTATGATTCTATTGATTCATCTTTAAGTTTGGACGATTTTTGTCTATGTCAGATTCATTATATGACATATTTAATTGTATGATTCTATTGATTCATCTTTAAGTTTGAAGGAGCTTTGCTCTTCTGTTTGAATCATTTTAGAGAATAAGTTCAATCATACAATTCATTTGATTCATCTAGAAGTTTGAAAAAACTTTTGCATCTTTGTCTGATTCATGTTTAGTCAAACATTTCATTTAATTTAACTTTAACTTTGGAGGAGTTTTGCTTCTTTGTCTGATTCATTTAGAGAATACTGTAGGTTCAGTTATATGATCAATTTGATTAATTGTTAAGTTTGGAAGACTTTTGTATCTGTTTGATTTATTATATGAAAAAAAATATGATGTTATGATTTATTTGATTCATCTTTAAAGTTGGAGGACTTTTGCTGCTCTGTCTGATTATTTTATAAAATAAGTTCAGTTATATGATTCATTTGATTCA
Source organism: Danio tinwini (assembly GCA_903798205.1). Taxonomy (NCBI): domain Eukaryota; kingdom Metazoa; phylum Chordata; class Actinopteri; order Cypriniformes; family Danionidae; genus Danio; species Danio tinwini. The sequence continues at coordinate 1,866,055 of CAIGQZ010032237.1, read as the reverse complement.
TCTTGTAGTTTGGCAGACGTTTGCTTTTTTGTCTGATTCTTTTTAGAGAATAGGTTCAATCATACGATTCATTTGATTCATCTTTAAGTTTAAAGGACTTTTGCTCCTCTGTCTAATTCACTTTAGAGAATAGGTCAATCATATGAGTCCTTTTATTAATCTTAAAGCTTTGAGGGCTTTGTTTCTATGTCTGATTAATTTCAGTGAACACTATATCACATTATTGTTGATTATTTCAATTTATTATTAATATGCAATCCTGGAATTCCAGAAATTCATTCCATATTAAATCTCAATCAAACAATTCTATATTTATGAATATAATTAAAATAAATTTACTACAATTAATAATGGAAACATCGCCAAATATGAATTAATCATTGTTTAATTTTAAACTTAACTTTTAAGTTATATTAATTATTCATTGAAAAAAAATGATTGCAAAATATTTACTACTGTACATACATATAGTCATATGTTTGTAAGAATAACGTTGGATCTGATTTGATGTTTAAAACATGATTAGTAACTTGTGCACATTATTTTGTTGACATTTTTGAGTGTTCAGATTCACGACGAGATTTAAGGCGAGATGCAAGCGTCTCACAGCTGACTTTGTTTATATATGTCATAAATGTGTATTGTTGATAGAAGTGTCTGTTATCATTAATAGGAAAACACACTTTCACTGTGGTCTGAGTCTGTTTATCATCACACGTCATAATGAAATCCATGAACCTCCAGACATTCAGATGATATTAGTAAGTCTGTTGCAGTCTTTTGTTCATCATTGACATTTAGAAAATAAAACCTGATCACTTGAAAAAAAATAATTATCTTAATTTACGGTGGCACAGTCGGTATCGCTCAGTATCGGTTTGAGCCCAGGCTGGGACAGTTTGCATTTCTGTGTTGAGTTTGCATGTTCTCACAATGTTGGCGTGGGTTTCCTCCAGGTGCTCCTGTTTCCCCCACAGTCCAAACACATGTGCTTTAAGGGAATTGGGTAATCTAAATTGTCCGTAGTGTATGTGTGTATGTCTTAGTCCTCCAGGTTGGGGTTGAGCATTGGGCTAACGACCCACCTCGTGTAAATTAGATGTTACTAAACACCAAACATGGTACAGCTAAATATCAACTTCGATATAAACGGCCTTGAAAGTAAGTAAGTATAAGTTTATAAATATGACATTTTTTAATTATTTAAAAATAAATAAAAATGCCAATTATTTAAATTAGTTTGTTAAATTCATTCATTCATTTATTCATTCATTTTCTTTTCGGCTTAGTCCCTTATTAATCTGGGTTCGCCACAGCAGAATGAACCACCAACTTATCCAGCATATGTTTTACACAGCGGATGCCCTTCCAGCTGCAACCCATAACTGGGAAATTATGTTAAATTATAAACTATTTTATATTAATATTTTAATTGTTGTAAAATATGTATTTATTTATGTTTGTTTGTTTTCATGCACAAGCTGCAACATTTTGCAATAAAGATATAATATCTCTTTTATGTATTGCATGCAGCACTTGAGTAATTTTCCCTGCTAAACTAAGCAGGTTTTATAGCATGCAGTACAGCATAGGAACCTCTGAAAGTATGTGTGGTATTTGCACAATAAAGGTGTAAGTAAACAGATGATCATCATGGGAGAAAAAGAAGAGCTCTGCTTCACAGTTTGTGGTATTTAACATCTGTGGTAATTCTGTATTCCTGCTCTCCGTTCAGCAGTGAATGTTCACAGTATCTGACGACTCTTTCGGTAATTATGTCATGATGAAGCCCTGGCCCATGAAGACAGATCCATCATTTGAAGAGACTAATTATTCCAGCATCATCTTCCTCCCACTCGCTCCTTTATATGCAGACCAACAATAAACACGAGCCCATGTTCACAAACGCATGTATTCCTGGGAGAATCCAGTGATGGAGACGTAATAAACACGTTTAGGAGAGAGTGACTATATGAGCAAAACTCAAATAGGCTGCTCTCCTGTCAAGTTGATTTACCATCAGGATTTCAATGCATATATCAGATATGTTAAATTCCATTTATCTATTGCTCAAAATGACTCCTTTATTGATAAATGCACATGTTCTGTTTTAATAATTAAATTTATTTTAGCTTAATTTATTTGTATTTTATTTTATTTTAATGTAATTTGTAATTATATTTTATACATTTTAACTTAATATTTTTTTATTATCTGTAACTTATTTTCATCATTCATTTATTTTCCTTCGGCTTAGTTCCTTTATTCTTCAGTAGTCACCACAGCGGAACCACCAACTTATCCAGTGTATGTTTTTTTTTGCAGAGGATGCCCTTCCTGCTGCAACCCAGTACTGGGAAACACCCATACACACTCATTCATACACTACGGCCAATTTAGTTTCTTCAATTCACCTATAGTGCATATGTTTGGACTGTGGGGGAAACCGGAGCACCCGGAGGAAATCCAGGCGAACAAAGGGAGAACATGCAATCTCCACACAGAAATGCCAACTGGCCCAGCTGGGACTCGAACCAGCGACCTTTTTGCTGTGCTGCCCCTATTTTATTTAATTATTTAATTAAATGTAGCTTAATTTCAATTAACTTTAAATTAGTTTTTATTTCAATTTATTGTATTATTATTATTATTTATTCAATTAAATGATACTGTATTTTATTTTTCACAACATAGCACAAGTAAATACATATTTTATATTTCATTAAATTTGAAGAATTATAGAAGCAAGACATAATATGTTGTTCTTTTTTGCAGTGTGACATTAATTCAATGGAGATTGAGGACAAATCTAAAGTAATATTGCTTTGTGACAGAAAAAGAACATTGCAATAATATTAAGTGCAATCTTAGAATTGCTTTTTTCGAGCATGGATAATATTTGTATTTGTATTTCTTTTGATATGAATGAAACATCCTTGCTCTTTTCTTTCTTTTTTCTTTTTCTTTGGCTTTTTGCATTTAGAGTAAATACAAAACACAATTATCCTTAGAAAACTCAGCCCAGGTGAGCATAAGAACCTTTCTTAAAAATGTTCCAAATGTCAGATTAGTAAAGTGAAGTGTAATTGTTTTGTTTTGTGAAAATGTTTTACAAAAAGCATGATATCATACAGTAGTTTAAACTATTTAACTAATAATAATAAAAATAATAATAATAATCATCATCATAATCATAATAATTAAGAACTTCCTTCAGTTTTCATTGTTAAACTGTAAAGACAATTATAATTAGTTATTTTATTGGGTGAAAAATATTAATATTTCATAATATTCATCAAAATACTTAAAAGAAAGCAAGGCAGAATAGACTGATTTTTGTTTTATTTTATTTTTATTTATTCATTCATTCATTTTCTTTTCAAATCAAATCAAATCAAATCAAATCAAATCAAATCACTTTTATTGTCACATCATCAGCAGCACGTGTGCTATGATGAGTGAAAAGCTTAGGTGCTGGCTCCAGACAGTGAAAAATACAGATAGTGCAAATACAACAACAGTGCAAAAAACAGACAGTGCAAATACAACAACAGTGCAAAATACAGACAGTGCAAAATACAGACAGTGCAAATACAGCGACAGTGTAAAATACAGACAGTGCAAAATACAACAACATACTCACAAAAAAGAAACAAAACAGTGTAAATTTGGCAATGTGACAGTGATGCGTACAATGGATAGGTGTACACATAGTTGTAGGCAGTATTGTTTAAGTATAGATTGGTTAAAGTGCAGTGCATGCTACATCTTTATGGTATGCAGTGTGGGGTATGGGAGAGTTTGTGTGGGGTGTGTTAAGTGTTCATCAGCCTGATAGTCTGAGGGAAGAAACTTTCCTTCAGTCGGCTGGTGCGTGACCGAATGCTGCGGAACCGTCTGCCTGAGGGTAGCAGAGAGAAAAGTCTATGGCTTGGGTGGCTGGAGTCGCTGATGATTCTCTTGGCTTTTCTCATGCACCTCCTGGTGTAGATGTCCTGGAGGGAGGGAAGCTCACCTCCTACTACACGTCCAGCAGTTCGCACAATCCTATGTAGACCTTTGCGATTGCTGCTGGTGCTGTTCCCGTACCAGGTGGTGATGCAGCCAGTGAGGATGCTCTCCACAGTGCAGGTGTAGAACGAGCGGAGGATGTGGGGGCTCATTCCAAACCTCCTGAGGCGCCTGAGGAAGAAGAGGCGTTGTTGTGCCTTCCTTAACACTGCGTCTGTGTGAGCAGTCCATGTCAGATCCTCAGCAATGTGTACTCCAAGAAACTTGAAAGTGCTGACTCTCTCCACTGGTGTCCTGTTGATGGTTATGGGAGTGTGTTCATTCTTCTCTCTCCTGAAATCCACCACCAGCTCCTTGGTTTTGCTGATGTTGAGTGAGAGGTGGTTTTCCTGACACCACTGCGTCAGAGTGTGCACCTCCTCTCTGTAGGCCGTCTCATCATTATCTGTGATTAGGCCCACCACCGTTGTGTCATCAGCAAATTTAACGATGACGTTGGAGCTGTGTTTGGATGTACAGTCATGTGTGTACAGGGAGTACAGGAGTGGGCTGAGAACACAGCCCTGTGGAGCACCAGTGTTGAGGATCAGTGTGGATGAGGTGATGTTGTTCATTCTGACCACCTGGCGTCTGCTTGACAGGAAGTCCAGGATCCAGTTGCACAGAGAGCTGTGTAGGCCCAGAGCCTGGAGCTTTATCACCAGCTTGGCAGGCACTATGGTGTTGAATGCTGAGCTGTAGTCCACAAACAGCATTCTCACATATGTGTTTTTGTTTTCCAGGTGAGACAGAGCAGTGTGCAAGGTGAAAGCAATTGCATCATCAGTGGAGCGGTTGTTTCTGTATGCAAATTGCAGAGGGTCAGTGTTAGCGGGCAGTACAGAGCAGATGTGATTTTTAATCAGCTTTCAAAGCACTTGCTGAAGATGGGTGTCAGTGCAACCGGACGCCAGTCATTCAAGCATGTGGTTTTAGCTGATTTCGGTATTGGTACAATAGTAGCTGTCTTAAAGCATGTGGGAACCACAGACCGAGAGAGCGAGAGGTTAAAGATGTCCGTGAAAACCCCCGCTAGCTGGTGTGCGCATGCTTTAAGTACACGTCCAGGGATGCCATCTGGGCCCGTAGCTTTTCGGATGTTCACGCGACGGAAAGATCTCGTTACATCCGCTACAGAAACAGTGAGTGTGCTGGCGGTTTCTGTATTGGCCGCGGGAGCGCGCTGTGTGTGCGCGCTGTCCTGGGTTTCAAAGCGGGCGTAGAATGAGTTGAGCTCGTCCGGGAGAGACGCAGCAATGTTCACAGTGGTGAATTTATTACTTTTAAAGTCCGTGATGTAATTAAGTCCCTGCCACATGCTCCTTGCGTTATTGGTGTTAAATTGACCCTCTATCTTGTCTTTGTATTGACGTTTTGCTGCTTTGATCGTTTTTCTGAGGTTGTAGTTTGCTTGTTTTTGTTCCTCAGCATTTCTGGATTTATAGGCGGAAGTTCGCACTGATAGGGCTGTTCGAACTTCGCCGTTGATCCATGGTTTTTGGTTGGGGTAGATGCGGACAGTTTTTGTTGGGACCACGTCTTCTATGCACTTCCTGATGAAGCTCGTAACTGTGTCTGAGTACACTTCGATGTCGTCATCAGAAGCTGCCCGGAACATCTCCCAGTCAACGTCATCAAAACAGTCTTGAAGTATGGAATCCGATTGGTCTGACCAGCTCTGAAACGTCCTGAGGGTGGGTGGTTCCCGTTTCAGTTTCTGCCTGTAAGCAGGCAAGAGCAGAACAGAAGAGTGATCTGATTTGCCAAATGGTGGGCGGGGGTGGGATTTGTAAGCATCCCGGAACGGAGAGTAGCAATGGTCCAAAATACGATCGCCACGCGTGTTTGTGGTGATATGTTGAAAGTATTTTGGAGCGATTTTCCTGAGATTGGCGTTGTTAAAGTCCCCTGTAACAATAAACGCTGCCTCTGGGTGTGCGGTTTCCTGCTCGTTTATGCTCCCATACAGTTCTCTGAGCGCCTGCTCTGTGTTGGCTTGAGGGTGGATGTAAACAGCCGTAATAATGACCGATGTGAATTCCCTTGGTAGCCAGTAAGGTCGACACCGAAGCATAAGGTATTCCAGATCAGGAGAACAAAATGATCTAACTGGGTGTATGTTTCTCTCATCACACCATAAGTTGTTAATAAAGAAACAAACACCTCCTCCTTTGCTTTTCCCTGTGAGTTCTTTCGTTCTATCCGCGCGGTGCAAGGAGAAGCCCGAAAGTTCAGCAGCTGTGTCTGGTACCTCCGCAGATAGCCAGGTTTCTGTAAGACAGATAATGCAGCAGTTTCTTGTTTCCCGTTGGAAGGAAATGCGCGCCCGTAGCTCGCAAAGTTTGTTGTTCAGTGACTGAACGTTAGCCAGCAGAATGGTGGGGAGCGGAGGTCGAAATCCACGGCGTCTTAGTCTGACCAGGACGCCGGCTCTCTTTCCTCTTTTCCGGCTGCGTTTGCGTCGTCGCCTCGGTTGTGTGGCCCAGACAAAGGGCTCTGTTGTTGTGTTTGTAAACAGAGCGTCGTTGAAGAACTCAAAGTCCGGTTTTCGGTGTGCGACGAGGGAGCCAATTTCTCGAAGTGTGTGTCTGTCGTAGGCAATGAGAGTGTGTACATCCAGCACGAAAAACAACAAAAATACAAGTAAAACATACAAAACACAACGAAGTTCGCTGGGAGCTCGCAACACGGCGGCCATGCTCGGCGCCATCTTGGATTACGTTTACATTACATCTTGGATTACGTTTACATTACATCTTGGATTCAGCTTAGTCCCTTTTTTAATCTGAGGTCGCTACAGCGGAATGAACCGCCAACTTATCCAGCATATGTTTTACGCAACGGATGCCCTTCCAGCTGCTACCCATCACTGGGAAACACCCAAACACACTCATTCACACACATACGCCACGGACAATTTCGCTTGTGTTTGGAATGTGTTTGGAATGTGGGGGAAACCTGGAGCACCTGGAGGAAACCCACACCAACACGGGGAGAACATGCAAACTCCACACAGAAACACCAACTGACCCAGACGAGGCTCGAACCAGCGACCTTCTTGCTGTGAGGTGAACATGCTACCCACTGTGCCACCGTGCAGATTATATTATATTATATTATATTATATTATATTATATTATATTATATTATATTATATTATATTATATTATATTATATTATATTATATTATATTATTAAATAAAATATTATATTATTTGTTGTTTTATTTTATCAGGACACGTTTCTGACAGAAACCAATAAACCCCCCAAAAACACCAGTTATTTCCTTAAAAAGCTGACCTAGATTTAATAAAAAACTAAAATGCTCTGCAGAAGTCCATAAAAAGTAATGATTAAAGTATTAACATCTTAATATTCACGCCGGCTCTGTTTGAAAGTTCTGGAATATGTAAAGCTCTTTCACTGCCTCACACTTACCTCCCAGCGAGTGTTTACATCTGCGTCAGCTCGGATTTAAACACACTTTCATGCTGCATCTAAAGTGTGTTTGCACTTAAAAACTTTCATAGCTTCATCTTCATTTGAGCAGGCGTTGTGCTGCCTTATTAGTATGTAATGTGTATTTATATAGCACATTTATCGTGTATGGCCATACACCCAAAGAGGGTCTCTCCCCACCACCGCCAGTGTGAGGCATCCACTTGGCTGATGCAATGGCAGCCGCAGGACAACTGCACCAATGCGCTTACCACACACCAGCTATAGGTGAAGTGGAGAGACAGTGATAGAGCCAATTCAGTGGATGGGGATGATTGGGAGGCCATGATGGGTAAGGGCCGATGGAGGGAATTTGGCCAGGACACCGGGGCTGCTGTTTACGAGAAGTGCCATGGGATTTTTAACAACCACAGAGAGTCAGGACCTCAGTTTAATGTCTCATGCGAAAGATGGCACTCACTGAAAGTATAGTGTCCCCATCACTATGGGGCATTAGGACTCACACAGACCACAGGTTGAGTGCCCCTTGCTGTAGAGCTGAAAATCTTTGCCCGAACCTGAAGGAACCCAATGGGTTCAGGTGGGTTTGGGCTTAATTTCTATCATTTTAGACAGGGTCTGGCCAGGCTCTGGCTTGCACTCCAGCTTGTGCAGTAAATTAATGGTCATGTGATGCATTTTGATTAGCATGAAAAAGTCATCAAATCATTTGTTAAACTTCAAAATCCATCCTGCAGGTGAAACAAATGATGACGGAGAAGTCAAAAAGAGCTAATTTTGCGGAGTGGAAAAAATGTACAGCAAGCTGACAGGGAAAATGACGAGGTCACTCACTACATTAAAACCGCTGTCATGGAAAATGGAATGAACGTTCTTGGCTGGTGGAAGAAGAACAAACAATCCTACCCTTTTGTCTTTTACCCTTTATCAATAGATGCCTTAATTTGGGGACTGTCCCAACAGTTTTTAATAGGGGTGTCAAAATTAATCGTTTCTTCGGTGCACCGCGATGCAGATGGGGACAATTCGATATCGGTTTAGTAATAGATCATAACCAGTTATTACGCACTGACGTCATTTATCCCCTATGCGCGATGTTGCGGTAGAATACTATGGTGAAGGAGGCGAGGGTGAGTAAATAAAACACTCCTACTACTTAAATAGCAAATCTTTCACTGACACTGACGAATGGTAAAGCACGAGCCGCTATTTCACTACTAGAGAGAAATGCTGTAAAACACCATCTCTGCCTCACACACACTGTGAGCATTTGACCCGTTGGCATGTTCGTGAGGTAAAGTTTCCTCTTCTCTCTCTGTTAAAGCGATACTTGTGGATCCAGACACAAGGGTTCCTGTCGTGCGAGTTTATTGTATTGTATTTATTCTATTACGGATTACCTGGTAACCGCGTATTATGCGCATATAGACTGAAGCAGGTCGCACGCCAGAAGCGCCGGTCTGTGACGCGCCGCGCATTTCAGAATTCTAAAAATAGGTTTCAATAAGAGTACACACACCAGTGCCACAAGTCGGCGGCTGTCAGCGGCGCCCAGCCACGACTCAGGACACTGTTCATAATTTTGCCGCCCCACAGAGCGCCATCTGATTAGTTTCATTTTAAATAGCCTGCAAATGTGCGCATCTGGTGTGTGATACTTTCAACTGTCATGTGCGCGCCGTGTCGCGGCGCTGAGTGGCGCATCCGGCGTGTGACGGCCTTGACCAGCGGCTGTTTTTCCCGCGTCACTCATGGGGCGCTTTCATTCTAATCACAGCCCTTTTTGTTGAGCGGGTGAAGACAATGACCGATCATAGGGGTGTAAGAACTTGCCAGTGCTCAAAAAGCAAGCAGGATAATATTTATATGAGTTTATTTGTTATGAATGCTCGTGCTGTCTTCTGTGCATGTGTTGGAGTTTTGTCTAAAACATTCAAATTTTTTTTTGAGCAGGTAAAATTAAAAAAGTACAGTTCATATATATTACTGCTTGCATTAAAGGACCAAATTGTATTACAAATAATATATAAACATAAACATATTTAGAGATTTTGATAAAAAAAAATTTCCTGTGTTGTAAAGAAAAAATCTAATTATGTAAGGAAAGCATCGTCAATGCACCGTGATGCACCGAGATATCGAATTGAACCGAATCAATGGCATGATAATCGTAACCGAACCGAACCGTGAGACCAGTGTAGGTTCACACCCCTAGTTTGCAGTGCTACAATGTCAGGCTTGGTGTTGTATATTATGACTTATTTCTCTCAATATATTATTTCTTATACATTATATTATTTCAAACTACTAAAAATGTCAATAAAAGTCACTTTGTTAAACTGTAGAGTTGAATTTTCAACATTAAAAGTTAACATAGCAGAGATCAACATCCCATAACGCAATTCACAACCGTAAATAAACAGAAAACACGCAAAAACAGGGAAACTGCTCATTAACAGATACTTCATACAGTGTTTTTAATCTGAAAAGACAATTTTCCACTGATCCGCCATCAGCAGTAAAGACTGTGGTGTTATATGTTTTCCTAAATATCAGTTATGAGCGTTTGACGTCACGTCTTGAACATCTGAAAGCCTTGAATCCACAGCTGTGCTTCTTCATTTATAGGAAGCAATTATTTTAATTACGCAGTCGCAGCTTTTGGGCTCATGTTAACTTTGTTGGATAAAAGCCTGCTGGCGTCTGCGTCCAAATCAATCAATTAAGTCATCATCTCAGGCCTGGTTTGTCAATCTTATTTATTTAGAAGTGGGTCATTTTTTTGCTTTCTTTTAAGGATGATTTTCAGGACGCTCTTCTGGCATGGCTTAAATTGTTGTTTTTGTGTTATGCAAGTTCTTGATAAAGTGGAGAATGATGACAGTACTTGACATCTGTTGATTTAATGACTAAACTGGCTAAAGTTTAATAAGTCAGTCAGGATTTTGAAAAGATTTTGTTTTGGATTAAATTTTATGATTTAAAAAATATATATATATTCATTTATAGTATTATTTGATTTAATTTTTATTCTAATTTTATTTTCATGTTATTTATTTTTTAATTTTATTTAATTTAATTTAATTTTATTTTATATCTTTACATTAATTTAGTATATTTTTTATAAATATTTTTTCTTAAATGTTTTCTTTTTAAATATTTTAATTTAATTTTAATGTATTTTTATTTTAATTTTATTATTTAATATATTTTTAATAGAAATTTTATTTTTATAGTGTTTATTAAATTTTTTTCTTAAGTTTTCATTTTTTTATATTTTATTGAATTCGAATATTTCATTTTATAATTATTTTTTTCATAGTATTTATTTATTTATTTATTTAATTTTTATCATTTACATTTTTACATTAATTTAATTCTATTTTAATTGTTTATTTATATTTTTTTATTAAATGTTTAAATTTATTTTATGATTTAATTTAATTTAATTTAAATTATTTTTTATTTTATTTTATTATTTCCTTAACTTTTTTGTATTTTGTCTTTTATATTTTTAAATATAATTTAATTTATTTTAATTTATTTAAAATTTTAAATCTTTTCTTTTTTCTTTAATTTAATAAAAATTTTCTTCAACTTAATTTAATTTAAATTTTTATTTATTTTAATTTATTTTATTTTATTTTATTTTATTTATGCACATTTTCTATTTGGGTGTGCTCGGACATACATTTGACTTTTTTTTATTTGTTGTTTTTAACTCATACATTTTAAAATAACTTATTTTAGAGTAGTAATAATCACAATACCTTGAAACCAGGATATTTTTATCCAAGGTTATCATACCCTCAGAATCGTATACTGGCCCATGCCTAAACAGAACAGTTTGATTCTCCTGAAGCAGATGTTTTCTGCAGACCTAAAACACAAAAATTATGCCGTCATTTGCAGACGTGCCAGAAGTTTCATCCATGTGCTTAAACTCTTTCTGTTCAGCAAATCTCCTGCACCTCCATCTCTTATTTTTATGCTCACCCTCAACATTTGACTTTGTCCAGAAGGAAAGACGATGAAGTTTATGATGTTGGACGGCTGGTTTTTCTCTCTTTTTGCCTCTGCTGCGACTCTTGGCTTTTAATGATTATCAAATGTGATCTTAATGGCAGGTTAATGGAGCAGGAACTTTTAGCATTTTACAAATTCAATTAATAGTGTTTACTAGGCCATTAACGACCAAAAAAGTATAAGAGGCTTTATAAGAAAGAAAATCACTTTAGGTCGAAAGCTTTGTGTGTTTTTAAAGCAATGTGTACAATTTTTTATTTTATTTTATTTTACTTTTTTATTTATTTATTTAAGTTTTATTTTATTCATTTTTATTTGAATTTTATTTTATTTATTTTGTTTTATTTTATTTTACTTAAAATTTTAATTAAATTTAATTAAATGTATTTTGTTTTTATTTATTTATTTTTATTTGAATTTTATTTTATTTTATTTTACTTTTTAATTTATTTTTAATACATTTTTTATTTAATTATTTAAATAAATAAATAAATGATTATTTTATGTTATTTTATTTTTATTCCTGTGCAAAAATGTATCGCAATTAATTTCACCCAAAATAAAAGTATATTTTTATGTAAATTTTGTGTGTGTACAGTGTATGCTTATGTATTGTGTGTGTGTGTGTGTGTGTGTGTGTGTGTGTGTGTGTGTGTGTGTGTGGTTGATGTGGTCAGTATGTGTGTGTTCTTAGATCTGAGTGTTCTCCTGATCAAAATCTAACCAAGGATCACGACCAATCAGAGCCCTTGGAGTAAACAAACACAAGTGCTCTTCAAAGACCCAGATCTGAAGAGACACACAAACACACTTATAGCACACACCTACAGCACACGCACACAAATATGCTGGGTTTTCATGTTTTATGGGGTCTTCCCATAGACAAAGTGATTTTTTGTATACTGTATAGACAGTATATTTTATACATTTACTGGTATTACTGTAATTGTGGGGACGTTTGCTGTTTTTCTTAGTTACTGTATGGGTTTTAGTAAAATGTTTTTTTTTATTATTCTAGTCGGCGGCACGGTGGCTTAGTGGTTAGCACTGTCGCCTTACAGCAAAATTCGAGTCCCATCTGGGTCAGTTGGCATTTCTGTGTGGAGTTTGCATGTTCTCCCCGTGTTGGCATGGGTTTCCCCCACAGTCCAAACACATGTGCTATAGGTGAATTAAATAAATTAAATTGGACGTAGGTTTTGAGTGTGTGTGGATGCGAGAGTGTATGAGTGTTACCCCGTACTAGGTTGCAGCTGGGAGGGCATACACTGCATAAAACATATGCCAGAATAGTTGGTGGTTCATTCCGCTGTGGCGCCCCCATTTTACTCAAACCTATAACTAAACCGTCACCCTGTTTTCAGGCAGGCTTATCTTCAGTTTTAGATGGCACAATACAGTTACAGATTTGCCATTGTAAGTGTGAATGGGTTTGGGGAAGTTAATGCACAGATGTAATTAATACTGATGGCAGAACTCTTATATTCAGCACACTCAATGTCTGTAGCTTAAGGGCTTTTTGGAGAAAAGGAGAAAAGAAAAGAAAGAGTCTGTGGAATTGTCTTTTTTTAATTACTGTATGTGTACAGGAGGTGAAATTTCAGCCAGTGGAACTTAATGTATGTTAAGACTCAATTTGTGTAATTTGCATTAAATATATGTACAGGAATACGTATACACTAAAGCCATTTTTCCATTTTATTTAATATTATTGCCTATTATTATATTGCCTACTATTTTATTTTATTTCCTACTTCTTTATTGTTTTATTGCCTACTATTTTATTACCTACTATTTTTTACCTACTATTTTATTTTATAGCCTACTATTATATTTTGTTTATTTTATTGCCTACTATTTTATTTTGTTCATTTTATTGCCTATTATTTTATTTTGTTTATTTTATTGCCTACTGTTTTATTTTGTTTGTTATTGCCTAGTATTTTATTTTGTTTACTTTATTGCCTAGTATTTTATTTTGTTTACTTTATTGCCTACTATTTTATTTTGTTTATTTTATTGCCTACTGTTTTATTTTGTTTATGTTATTGCCTACTATTTTATTTTGTTTATTTTATTGCCTACCATTTGTTTTGTTTTCTTTTGTTTCCCACAATTTCATTTTATTGCCTACTATTTTATTGCCTACTTTTTATTTGATTGTATTGCTTACTATTTTAATTTATTTGTATTGCCTACTAGTTTATTCTTCTGTTTTGTTTATTGACTACACTTTTATTGCCTACTGTTTTATTTGGTTATCTACTATTTTATTGCCTACTATTTTATTTAGTTTTGCCTACTATTTTTGTTTTGTTTCCTACTAATTTATTGTATTGCCTACTATTTTATTTAATTGCCTACTATTTTATTTTGTTTAT
>CAIGQZ010032237.1:1766506-1786119 GCA_903798205.1 Danio tinwini | reverse complement strand
TTATTATTATTATTATTATTATTATTATTATTATTATTATTATTATTTTAACAACTATTTATGAAAAAATATATAAATGAAAAGTGAAACAAATGTTCTAAATATGTATATTTTTATTTTAATATTATATTTATTTTACCTTTTTCAATGTATTTCATTCTTTAGAACAGAGATGTCCAAACCAGGAGTTGTTGGCCCATGCAATGTAACATTTTGATTTGGCCCACCAACTTTGGCTCATCATCTTTGACAGAGATCGTCATTGTGAAATTTTCGGTAACATTTTGTTTGTTTTGTTTTGTAAATGAAACTGACTGTTTAAAGTGTAAATACTGTCGCTCAACGGACAGAGGGCAATGCACAAGACATCGGCGAGCAAATCTAGGCAAAGGCAGGTGCAGCTTAGTGTATTCAGCATTGATCTCCATTGTGTTATTAAGATTGCTTATGTTTTTACAGTAATAAGGTCATTCTCTTTTTTTAAATATAATGCATTAGTTAATAGAATTTAAAGCAAAGTTTTGTAGTTATTTTTAAATATTAGGAAATAGATTAGGAAATTACTCAAGGAAACTTTAATGTAATACAGTTTGGTATTTTTATTTTCGGCCCACAGCCCTCAATCAAGCACTGCTTTTTTGGGCACTGTAAAATATTAAAAACTGTAAAATACTGTAAATTTATTATTATGATTTTTTTAAACAATATTAGTATTTTTTAAGAACAAACATGTATTTTTCTGTCTTGTTTATGTTGAGAACAATGCACTGATCTTAAAAACATTTTTAAAATGATATCAACAGTACAATTTTACACCACAATAGATTAACAAATGTTTATTTTTATCTTATATTTATATTATAAAGGACAAAGCGTCTCTAACCCTACAGTTTTTTTTTCCTGTTGACTCCACTGATAAACCTCTGCTTCATTTAGCACCGCTTATTTCTGTCAAAAATGACATTCACCACCTTTTAATCTCATTATATCATTATCATATGTCAGAACCCTAATATACCCACATAATGACACATATGGGATGTTTACGGGTTTCATATGCCAGAATGAATTACTGTCAGTTAGCATGAGATATTTATGGCTAATTGCACAATGGTTCTTTCTTCAAGTCCTCTGGTCTAATAATATCTGGGAAAAACACGACACTGCAAGCATGTTGTTTTGCTCAGTGCTTTTTTCTTAAGTTGTTATTTGATGCTGAGAATAGTGTTACACACAAAAATGTTGTGTTTTTAAGTTTTATTATTGTTATTTTATTATATTTTGCATTAAAAGCACTTTTTACTTGTTAATATTGTAAATTATATATTGTTAAAACAAGCAGGCATGATGTTATTATTTATTTATTTATTTATTTATATGTATTAATTTATTGTATTAATTTAATTATATTTATTAGTTTTATTTTATTTTATTAATTTTTATATTCTGCACTAAATAATATATTTTAATTTTTAATACTGTTATATCTTATATTGTTTCGAACAGCATGCATAACTGTATTTATTTATTTGTTTGTTTGTTTATTTATTTTTATATTTATTCATTTATTTGATTATTTAATTTAATTATTTATATTTATTTGTGTGATTATTTTATTTTAATATTATTTTATTTATATTTTGCAATAAAATATTTTATTTTATTTAATATATTGTTCGAACAGCATGCATAATGTTATTTATTTTTTTAATTTATTATTTATTTATTTATTTATTCATTATTTGTTTTAGTTTTTTTCATTTATCTATTTATGTTTATTAATTTATTTGATTATTGTATTTATTTATATTTATTTGTTAGATTAATTCATTAAGTAATTTATTAGTATTTTTTATATTCTGCATTATTTTTAAAATCATAGTTAAATCATATATTCTTAGAACAAGCATGCAGAATGTTTATTTATTATTATTTGTTTTTATTTGATTATTTGATTTATTTATATTCATTTATTTGTTTAATCATTTTGTTTTATTATTATTTTATTTTGTTTATTTTTATATTCTGCACTATTTTATATATATTTTTATTTATTTGATGGTTATTTTATTTTATTTATTTATTTATTTATTTTTTTTTTACTTTTTAATATTTTGCACATTTTTATATTTAATACTGTTAAATCATATATTGTTAGAACAAGCATGCACAATGTTATTTATTTGTTTATTATTTGTTATTTATTCATTTATTTTTATTTATTTGTTTAATATATCTTTTATTTTGTTTTATTTATATTTTTATATATTTTTTTATTCTGCACTAAAAAATCTTTTTTTTTTTTTTTTTACTTTTAATACTGTTAAATCATATATTGTTAGAACAAGCATGCGTAATGTTATTTATTTAGCCATGTTTCAATCTGCCACTGTACTGACACACAGGCATTTATACTTCCCCCTTTTCTGAGAAGATTACAATCTCATTTGAATTTAAGCGACAGTCACCAAAACACCACAATTTTGATTAAAGTTTAAAAGGGTCCGTTTCAGAGAGTTATAAAACATTATGTGTGGTATTTTGAGCTTAAACTTTACATACACACTTTAGCAACATCCATTTTACATCTTGCAAAAAGTGACATAATAGGTCCCCATTTATATAAACTACTCTAACATTGCCAAAAAGTCAATGCATAATTCACACCCTGACTAAGACTTCAGAGAATGTCTCCGAAATTAAAGTGAGAATAGCGCTGCATATCTTACATGCTAGTACATGACGAGGCCTTTATTAAGGTCATCAAAAAAAAGTGTTGCAGATGTACAGTATCTGCCATCAGATCTCCGTTGTCTGCAGTCAACTCCGGCGCAGATGATAAACATCAATCTGTTTGCTTTGTGGAGTGTGTGTGATGTGGCGCACTTCATTAATAAAATCAATCTGAAGCTCCGGGCTCAGATCTGATGATGTTACTAGAAGGCGAGATTTTATCGACGGCGCTGTAAAGTCTCGACACCAGCTAATTTCTCTTGCACAAAAAGGCGGCGCGAGTATAAAGTCAATAAATAATAGAATACACACTGGAATGAGCCGAGCCCTTCTGGGGCCACTTTTACTGTGACCTAGAAAGACGGCATGCAAAACAGAATACGCACGTGTGTTGGAGAGTAAAATAGGAAGTTTAATTGGATCCGTTCCGTGGAGTTTTGCAGCTTTAACCACACACAATAGATCCAAACTGTTTCTATTTTTATTTTCAGTCCATTTTTTTTTCATTGTTTTGAAATTACGTGAACACAAAAATACAATGTACATAGTGTTTTTCTTTTATTTACGGTTGTAAATTGCATTATAGCATGTTGATCTCTGCTATGTTGACTTTTGATGTTGAAAATTCAACTCTACAGTTTAACAAATTGACTTTTATTGACAATTTAGTAGTTTAAAAGTGCGATAAGTCCGTAAAAAAAACAGAAAATGTGCTGGCAGTTTATTACAAGGTTTTTGTAGCCTAATATACAACACCAACCCAGACAATATAGCACTTTAAACTATTAAACATGTTCATAAAAGTCACTTTTTTTTTACTTTTCAAGGTTAAAAGTTGTTGGAAGAAAGAGCAAGGATTTTGATCATCAATTTTGCTGACTTTGTAGTTGTTTGGTCACTGAAGCAATCGGTTGAGTGGATTCTTTAGTGAGTTTAGCGGTTGAGTGGATTCGGTTGAGTGGATTCTTTAGTGAGTCATTCTGATTTGATTGAATCATTGTTCTGAACAAATTGCTTAAATTAATATTTTATTTTCAATCTTTTTATTAAACATGTTTAATAAAAGGACTGAAATCTCTCCAAAGTGAGATCTTTAAAAAAGTATTAAAAAAATAAATTGATAAGATTTAAAGATTTAAAATTGAAAAAGTTTAATCGAATGAATAAAAACATTTTAGGCAGCGTTTTGATGTGTGTATAACTAATTGTTTTATTAAAATTAGATGGTGTTGGTGTAATGTTTAAAAACACTTTTTGGTTCCCTAAATGTTCTGAGATAGTTTTTCAAGGTTGGAAGAACATTCCCAGATGTTCCCTTTTGGTTTGTAAGTTGTTACAAAATACGTACAAAAAAGTCCCTGCAATGTGTTGTCAAGGTTATTTATTTCCAGCATATGTTCCTAGAATAAAAACAAACAAAAACAAACTAAAAACAAGAATCATCTCTTATTTGTAATACTGTTTGAACAACATGCATAATGTTTGTTATTTATTTATTTGTATTTATTTACATTTATTTCTTTATTAGATTTTTTATTTATATTTATTTGTTAGATTTTTTTTTATATTCTGCACTAAAAATCATTGTTTATTTTTAGTGCTGTTAAATCATCTATTGTTCAAACAAGCATGCATAATGTTTGTTTATTATTTATGTATTATTCATTATTTATTTATTATTCATTTATTTATTTAATTATTTTATTTTATTACCTTTTTATTAAGTTTTTTATTTTATTATTTTGTTTTTATATTCTGTACTAAAATATATTTTTTATTTTAAAAAATCCATCCATTAATTTTCTACCCATTTCCGGAGCCGGGTCACAGGGCAGCAGTCTTAAGATAGAACAACAGACTTCCCTCTCCCCAGACACTCGGGGATCCCGAGGCGTTCCCAGGCCAGCTGAGAGACATAGTGTCTCCAGCATGTCCTTTGTCTTCCCCGAGACCTCCTCCTGGTGGGACATGCCTGAAACATCTCCCTAGGTAGATGTCCAGGAGGCATCCGAAACAGATGCCCGAGCCACCTCAGCTGGTTTTTCTCGATGTGGAGGAGCAGCGGCTCTACTCCGAGCTCCTCCCGGGTGACAGAGCTCCTCACCCTATCTATAAGAGTGCGCCCTGCCACCCTGAGAAGAAAACTCATTTCGGCCGCTTGTATCCGAGATCTTGTCCTTTCAGTCATGACCCAAAGCTCATGACCATAGGTGAGAGCAGGAACATAGATTAACCGGTAAATCGAAAGCTTCAGCTCCTTCTTTACCACAATGGACCGGTACATTACTGCATTACGGCTGCCGCTGCACCAATCCGCCTGTCAATCTCACAATATTAAATTTATTTATTTATTTTTAATAAATTATATTTATTTGTTTGATTATTTTTACTTCATTTTTATTTATTTTATATTCTGCACAAAATTATTATTATTATTTTTTTATATATTTTTTTATTTATATTTATTTTATAATTTTATTTCTTTTTTATTTATTTTATATTCTGCACTAAAATCTTTTCTTTTATTAATACATTTTTTTATTCATTTATTTTTATTTTTATTTATTTATTTATTTATATTTATTTTATTTATTTTTTATTTTATATTCTGCACTAAAATCTTTTTTTTCATTTATTTATTTTTCAATCTTTCATTTTTATTTATTTTATTTATTTATTAGATTTTTTTATTTTATTTTTATATTCTGCACTGAAAATACCAATACCATTGCAGGGACATTTTTGTTTTCTGTAACAACTCACAAACCAAAACAGAACATTCTGGGAATGTTCTTCTAACCTTGAGAAGCTACCGTTTTCAGAACATTCAGGGAACCAAAAAGTGTTATTAAAAATTACACCAACAACACCTAATTACACTGTAATAAAAACATTCTAGGGGAACATTTTGTGTTTGCCGGGTTTTAAGCAATAACAATAGCAATGTCTACCTTAACAAGCACTTTTTAGTAGGAAGAAATATAATTTAGTAGAAATATTGTGCATGTCTTGAGATGCTGAAGACAGCAAGCATTTAATAAGGCATGTTATGAGTGAAACAGACAACCGGTGACACGGCTAACAGTTGACCAGACATTTATGAGCAATTTTCACAGATAAATCCTGGCATAATGTCTGCAAATAAGTCCAATTTATAAACCTCTCACAATGCCATGCTCGATCGGGAGACCAGATTACAGCGATCCCGTTGAAAATCCATCCTTCTGGTTGGTCTAGAAAATACCAGCTCAGCTTAGCGGAGGGTTAGACCTGCACCTGCTCCCCGATGAATTATCTAACAGTGGTCAAACTGAAAGAGTCATCTCTCAATGAGATGTCCATGCAAATTGTTGGCTTCATCTCCTTCCCTTTATGATAATCCCAAACTCACTCCATCACTGAGTTCAGAATGTGTGTGGATCATGGGGTTTTTGGTGTGTTGTGGATGTGCTAAAGTGTTTCTGTGTGTGTGTGTGTGACTGCAGGTGGTCGACATTAAGGAGAAGCTGAAGGAGTCGAGGAGGTTCTGGTCGTCTCTGCCTGACAGCATCTGTGCGGAGGACGAGATGACTGACCCAGATGAGGAGCAGTGCTGGAACAGTCACACCAGGGGAAGGTACGGCGGTCACCTTCACGCACACACGCACGCGCACACACATTCTCACTCACTCACTCACTCACTCACTCACTCACTCACTCACGCACACACAAACAACAAACACACGCACGTGCATACATACACACACTCTCATTCACACTCACTCACACACACACAAACAACACACACACACACATGCGCAAACATACACACTCTCATCCTCACTCACTCACGCACACACAAACAACACGCGCACACGCATACATACACACACTATTAGTCTTACTCACACACACACACACACACACACACACACACACACACACACACACACTCCTTACTCACACCTATTTTTAGTAGAAACACCTACATATACATGTACACTTACTCAAACACACACACACACGCACACTCTCACTCTTATACACACACACACACACACACACTCTCTCATTCTCACTCACTCACACACACACACACATACATCCAGTGGGGGAAATAAGTACTAAACACATCTTTGTTTTTCTCAGAAAGCATATTTGTAAAGGTGCTGTAGACTTGAAATGTTCATCAGATGTTGATAACAACCAAAGAAATCCATATATGCAAATAAAACTAAACTAACTAGTTTACAAATGAAGTAATGAGTAATAAAATGAAAAGACACAGGGAAAAAAGTATTGAACACATGAAGAAAGGGAGGTGTAGTTGGGCAGTGAAAGCCCAGACAGCAGCTGAAATCTCTCAGTAGTTTCTCAGCAACTCTCTGCCCTTCCTTAGTATAAATGAATATCAGCGGCTTTAGTCAAACATCTACAATAGCAAAAGGAGGAAGATGAAACCAGGGTGGACATTTCAGCAAGACAATGATCCAAAACACAGCCAAGGAAACTCAGATGCTTTCAGAGAAAGAAAATCAAGCTGTAGAATGGCCCATCCAATTACCTGACCTAAATCTAATCGAAAATACAAACTAAAGCTCAGATTTGATAGACGAGACCCACAGAACCATCCAGATTTTGACTTTCTGTGTCAAGTCTGTAAGAAACTCACACCTGAGCAATGCATGTGACTTCATTCTCCATATGAGAGGCGTCTTTAAGATGCCATCACCAAAAAAAGCCTTTTATATAAAGTATTAAATACAATTCTGTAGTTCAGCTCTTTCTCCTTTTGTCATTTTATTCTCATTACTCACAACATTTAGTTTTGTTTTATTTTTATGTTTGGGGTTTTAACCATAATTTGGTTCAGTTCCATGCCAACAGCTCTTTTAGAAAGAGTATTCCCTAGAAAAAAAACATGACTTGTTCAATACTTATTTTTCCCCATTGTATATAAAGACGCATTAAACAACACTTAAGAAATACTATAATAAAAAATACAGTTTCACAGGAGATTACATACAGCACACACACAACTGTTATGCAAATACAGACTTTTAATTTTAAAGCGATTATCCTTTCATTAATTTACCTTTGGCTTAAGCCTGGTTTATACTTCTGTGTCAAGTGAACGGCGTAAACCATGGAGCAAGCCTTGCGCGTAGCCGTGCATTTATACTTCTGCGCACTTTTTCTGTTGCTCTACAATAACACTTCAGAAACACTAGCTGGCAGTAGGTATTTATGTTTCTCTGTGTTGAGTTTCTTCGCTGGTGTTCTGTTTTTTCTGAACACTTCCTTAATGTATAAGTGGCTCAAATTCGCTCATTTTGAGGCAGGAACCGGCGGATGTGCAACAACTTTAATCATAAGGTAAACACAAAACAACAGTCTCCATCCGGAGCTCCTTCACGGTACTCCACACTTGTAAACACTCGCTGCATTACGCTCGTACGGCTCTCACCTCCGCCCACATTCGTCAGCGTTACCAAGCCGACCAATCACAGAGCTTGTGCTACGCGTTACATTTTTTGAGAGATGTGTGTCCACGTCGCCAACGGCCACGGCGAGAGCATACGCATGAGCTTGACGCAGAAGTATAAATCAGCCTTTAGTCTCTTATTTATCAGAGGTTGCCACAGTGGAATGAAACGGCAACTATTCCAGCATATGTTTTACGCAGCAGATGCTCTTCCAGCCGTAACCCAGTACTGGGAAACACCCATACACTCTCACATTCACACACACACTCATACACTGGCCAATTTAGTTCATCCAATTCACCTATAGTGCATGGGTTTAAAAGCCGGAGCACCTGGAGGAAACCCATGCCAACATGAGGAGAACATGCAAACTCCACACAGAAATGCCAACTGACCCAGCCAGGACTCGAACCAGCAACCTTCTTGCTGTAAATTCTGAAAGAATTTATTAAAAATTGTTTTAAAATGAGGTGGCTCAGTGGTTAGCACTGTTGCCTCACAGCAAGAAGGTCGCTGGTTCAAGTCCCGGCTGGGTCAATTGGC
This sequence comes from Danio tinwini, assembly GCA_903798205.1. Lineage (NCBI taxonomy): Eukaryota > Metazoa > Chordata > Actinopteri > Cypriniformes > Danionidae > Danio > Danio tinwini. The sequence continues at coordinate 1,777,378 of CAIGQZ010032237.1, read as the reverse complement.
ATTTCTGTGTGGAGTTTGCATGTTCTCCCCGTGTTGGTGTGGGTTTCCTCTGGGTGCTCCGATGTCCCCCACAGTCCAAACACATGCGCTATAGGGGAATCGAATAAACTAAATTGGCCGTAATGTGTGTGTGTGTGTAAATGAGTGTGTATTGGTGTTTCCCAGTACTGGGTTGCAGCTAGAAGGGCATTCGCTGCGTAAAACATATGCTGGAATAGTTGGCGGTTCATTCCGCTGTGGCAGCCTCTGAAATGGAGACTAAGCTGAAGGAAAGCGAATGAATACATTAAAATGAATCAAAAGTGAGAATGAAGACATTCATAACCTTACAAAAGATCAGCAAAATTCATCAAAGAATCCTGAAAATAAAATAGAGGCAAATCCAAAGCAGTGATAATAACTTAAAGTGCTCTTTTGTTCATTTTTTTTCTAAAGCTCTATCATTTATTCTCTTTGAATGAATTGACAGAGCTGATTTTCTTACAGTAGCTCATCCCTTCAGTCCATGTCTTTTCCTGGGCGTCTATAATGAACACGCTGTGATGTCTGTCACTCCGTCTGCCCGTCGTTGACAATCCGCCAGACGCTTTGGCAGAAAACCCATCCGCCTTTTCAGCGCTCCACAAGTCGTAATATCAGCAGATGGTGCAATATAAGACATGTTTCATTTTCTTTCCAAGCAGCCTCATCATGTAAATGACCCGTGCTGTGTGAAGAGGTTTTTTTTTAAGCACCAGGAAGACAAATTAACACAGATGATGAGACTTGTGTGAGTTGAAATGCATGTTATGATCATTTTTTTGTCTATTAATATTAGTCAGATCTGGTCTCTATGGAGTACAACAGCCTCATTATTGGCTAATTGCTGCTTAAAAAGCACACGGTTTGCATTTGAATAGGAGCGCATTTTGCGATGGCGCAACCTGGGAGCGTTCAACAAGTTTCTTTTCTTTTTTTTTTTTCCCACAAAGCGCCACCTGAAATATTAATTAGGCACAAACAATTACCTGCTAAAGCGCTTATTAGAAGATTAAATCTCAATAGAGTTCGGCGCATGCATAATGCTGGGACATGTGTTTATACTGCGCTAGGATAAAGAGGCTAAAATTAAGCAAATTATACATGCAAATAATTCAGTGCAAGTCACAGACTTCACCAAATTCATTCAGTCCTTTTTCTTTGGCTCTCAGAAAATAGATTTGCGAGTATAATTTCTTAATTTAATCTTCATCACGTCAGGATACTGTGATACAAAATACTGTGAAAATTTAATAATCAAAAGTTCAATTATGGCCCATTTCCACTGAGAGGTACAGTACGTAGCGATACGGTAGGTACGGGTCACTTTTATCAGTCTTGCATTTCCGCTGCCAAAAGGCTACGACGTGGTGTACGACAGAAAGTTTCAGACAACCTCATTTTTTACTCGAGGAAATGTCACAGTATATCCATACGGGTCATTCACATTTCATATGAGAAGCACTTCTCACAAAGCAGATGCTTTATACACATAAATACTTGTGTGTAAATGATCATTACTAACCTTTCTATGAACAGGATTTGATTGCAGATCAATGATGTAACGTCTGCAATTATATGAAATAAATAAATAAATGCAACATTTATGAACACATACAGACCTTTACAGTCTCTGATATGTTATCAAATAACAGAAAAATCTACACACAGCAGGCCCGGATTGGTTTATCGGGAGAATTCCCGGTGGGCCCGTTCGTTTTTTGGCTGCAATAGCCAGTGTCCCTAGCTGCTTGCACTCTCAGCAGTCGCACTTTTTTCATTTATTTATTTATTTGACCATAGCCTCACTCTTTTTATTCATTGTTTTGCTGCAGCTCCGCTCTTTTTATTTATTTTCTCACAGCCCTGTAAGCAAAATGCAGCCTGCAGGTTAATGATGATGTAACTATCATTCGACCCCAAACAGCGGCACCTTAGTGAATAAAAGATTTCGAATAATAAATATTAATGAATAATACACCTGCTCAATGAAAATCAGATGATTCACTACATTAATAAATCTGACATAACTTGATCAGGAAAAAGGATTAAGCCATCAATAGAAAGTAACAACAGCACCATTGTGGTCCAGTGTTGCATTACGCCGACCCGAGTTTGAACCTCACCTGAGTAATTTATTATTTTATTTTTTATTTTTTTCATTTTTAGTGTTAAGACATATAATACTGTTTCCTACATAACACTTATGTAGGTGTACATATTTTATTTAGATTTTTTTGTGTGACCACCGTTACAAAGGACTGGATATCTATAAAGAATTGTGCATATATATTCAGATATTGCAGGAAAAGACATTGTGATGTTTTAAAGAATAGTGTTGGAGATTTAACTATCCTTTTATGTTCTCATATTCGTCCACTGAAGCTAAGCAAGGCTGTGCCTGAATGGGAGACCACATGGGAAAGCTAGGTTGCTGCCGGAAGTGGTGTTAATGAGGCCAGCAGGGGGGCACTCGACCTGTTGTCTGTGTGAGTCCTAATGCCCAGTATAGTGACAGGGACTCTATACTGCTCAGTGAGCGCCGTCTTTCGGATGAGACGTTAAACCGAGGTCCTGAGTCTCTGTGGTCATTAAAAATCCCAGGATGCCCTTCGAAGAAGAGTAGGCTAAATCTGCCCACTGGCCTCATCATGGCCTCCTAACCATCCCTATATACATCCCTATTGGTTTCATCACTCTGTCTCCTCTCCACCAATCAGCTGGTGTATGGTCTGGCGCAAAATGGTTGCCGTCGCATCATCCAGGTGGATGCTGCACACTGGTGGTGGATGAGGAGATTCCCCCCAGCGCTTTGAGTGCCCAGAAAAGTGCTATATAAATGTGAGGAATTATTAATTATTATTATTATTATTAATATTATTATGTAAAAATGCACTAAAAGCAATAAGATTTTGAAATATCATTACTAGTACTATATACAGTATTGTTACACTGAAAAAGATATGTTTGGTGCTTGTTCAAACTACTTATTTAAGATAAATTAAAACAACACAGTTCTTAAGTTTTTTTGGGCCGACTTAATTGTTTTATGTTCAATTTACTTACATTTGTAAAAATGATTAAGTTATCTTTATCGATTTGTGTTGGGATTCAGCTTTTTTCCAGTGTAAGTTTCTTTCTGTGATTCAAAGCTGATATTGTTTTTTAATCATTCGAACGTAAGTAACTAACTATAATAAAGCTTGTCGTTTGATCGGGAAGCGTGTACATTATTACCTGGCTCACCTCAGTTCATTTCCATATGAACAGTGCGCTCACTGAGGGCGGGATCACGTTCGATGTAATGAGGCGACAGGAGAATCCTTACGTTTATATAAATTACATGAAAAGAGATCATTTGTTTTCGACTTGAATTGGTTAATACAAAACTAGACACATCAAGCTTTCTATAGATATATCTCTTATGCCTCTTTGTTGAGTATTTGCTGAGTTTCAGTTCATTTTAATGACGTGTTTTTCCTGACAGAGTCTACATTTTGCGTGCGTCTCTTGCAGGCTATTGTAATAACAAAGCCTCGTGGGCGTGGCCGCATTAATTCTAATGAGCTCAGACTGAGAAACTAGACATAACGTTGATTTTATATTGATTACATTATCAAACAATATTTGTTTTTAACATGCACTCGCTGCGTTTAAAGTAGACACGTCAATCTTATCTGTACGATCAAAAGTGAAAGTGTAATTTAAGTTTCAGCCTTATGAGGTGATGGCTCGTCAAAACGCATATACGTGGTTTTCGGCCACCCAGTGGTTATTTGATTTCACTATAGTTTTACTGTATATTTGATCAATTGAATGCAGCCTTGTTGAGCAGAATACACTTTTCCCCAAAACATTTAAATGGTAGTGCAATTATTAGTATGTCAACAACTGAAAGAAAACAGGTTGTGTTTTTTCCTGAAGTTAACTTTAACACATTTATTAGCTGCCTTGCAAGCATGACATTTCCTTAAGAAATGCCAGTATAGATGTAATGTTTTGCACCTTTTCAACCAAGGTGATTTTCACACTAAAGGTGAAAGTGCAGATTGCAGTCTGGCATTATTTTGTGTTCTACAACACATACGGAGCTGCAAAAACGCTGACTTTCTGATACACGTAGTACAAGTGAATATTGCAAATGAAGTGATTCTGCACACAATATAAAGCTGCAGGGCTTGTGAATGTGAGCTGCTGATCCTGCTGGAGTCTCTCTGATGGGGTCATGCTTGAGTCAACAACAACACTCGCTCATGCGGACAGACATCATTTGGCTTTAAAGAGACCCTATTATAATATTACAAAGGTTCATAATTTAGTATCAGAGGTCTTATATAATGGGTTTGCATCCATCCAAGGTCAAAAAGTGTGTTTGTTTTCTTATAATGCACGCTCAGCATCAGCTGTTTTCTCACAGTGTCTGAATCAGTTGGTTTAAGAATCCACTCTTTCTAAATTAACCTCAGCTTCTCTGTTGTGAGTGGTCTGATAGCTCTATGTGCTCTGATTGGTCTGATGGCCATTCTCTAGTTTGACTGGTTAAATGGCCCAGTCTTTTGCAATTGATCATATAGTCTACTCTATTGTAATTGGTCAGATGAGCTTTCTCTGCTCCGATTGGTCAGATGATCATACTAATTTCTGACTAGTCAAATGGCCCAGTCTTTTGTGGTTGCTCATATAGAGCAGTCTATTGTGATTGGTTATATGGTCATACACTGCTCTGATTGGTTGGATGGCCCTACTCTTTGGTCAAATGGTCTATTCTTTTGCGATTGGTCGTATAGGCCAGTCTATTTTCTAAATCGGCCAGTGTTTTGTGATTGGTCAAATAATCCAGTCTACTGTGATTGGTCCTACTCTGCTCTGATTGGTCAGTTGGCCCTACTATGCTCTGATTAATCAGATGCCCCTACTCTGCTTTGATTAGTCAGATGACCCTACTATGCTCTGATTGGTCAGATTACCATACTCTGATTGGTCAGATGGCCACACTCTCATCTGATTGGTCAAATGGCCCAGTCTTTTGCAATTTGTCATGTAGTCCAGTCTATTTTTATTGACCCTACCCTTCTTTGATTGGTCAGATGGCCCTACTCTGCTTTGATTGGTCAAAAGTCCCAGTCTTTTGTGATTGGTCATATACTCCAGTCTATTGTAATTGATCAGACCACCCTATCCTGCTTTGATTGGTCAGATGCCCTTACTTTGCTCTAATTGGTTAGATGGACATACTCCTCTCTGATTGGTCAAATGGCCCAGTCTTTTGTGATTGGTCGTATAATCCAGTCTATTGTAATTGGTCATATTACCCTACCCTGCTTTGATTGGTCAGATGGCCCTACTCTGGTCTGATTGGCCCAAAGTCCAAGTCTTTTGTGATGGGTTATACAGTCCAGTCTATTGTAATTGACTAGATGACCCTATTCTGTTTTGATTGGACAGATGCCCTTACTCTGCTCTAATTGGTTAGATGGCCATACTCTTCTCTAATTGGTCAAATGGTCCAGTCTTTTGTGATTGGTCATATAATCCAGTCTAATGTGATTGTTCAGATGGCCTTACTCTACTCTGATTTTGGTCAGATGGCCACACTCCCATCTGATTGGTCAAATGACCCAGTCTTTTGCAATTGGTCATGTTGTCCAGTCTATTGTAATTTGTCAGATGTCCCTACGCTGCTTTGATTTGTCAGATGGCCCTACTCTGCTCTGATTGGTCCAAAGTTCCAGTCTTTTGTGATTGGTCATATAGTCCAGTCTATTGTAATTGATCAGATGACCCTATTCTGTTTTCATTGGTCAGATGCCTTTACTCTGCTCTAATTGGTTAGATGACCATACTCGTCTCTGATTGATCAGATGACCCAGTCTTTTGTGATTGGTCATATAACCGAGTCTAATGTAATTGGTCAGATGGCCCACTCTGCTCTGATTGGTCAGATGGCCCTACTATACTCTGATTAATCAGATGCCCCTACTATGCTCTGATTGGTCAGATGGTCATACTCTACTTTTATTGGTCAGATGGCCCTTCTCTACTCTGATTGGTCCAGTATTTTGCGATTGGTCAGAAAGTTTAGTCTACTGTGATTGGTCAGATGGCCTTACTCTTCTATGATTAGTCAGATGGCCCATTCGGTCGTGAGGAGTCATATAGGGTCAATTGACCAATCAAAGCAAAGTAGGCTCTCGAAAAGGCGGGATTATTTAAATAAATCAGGTTCTTGAGCCAGCTATTTTAGTCACTGTGAGAAAAGTACTAAAGCTGTAATTACTGGCAGCTCGTTTTACACCATTTATAATCACTTCTGTCTTATAGGGGACAAATATTTACCTGCACTTTGATATGCAAGACTTTGCTGAGCTCTTACATTCAGAAACCACAACACTGCACACTGTATCATAAAAAGTCACATTACACCCACACACACATAACACACACAACTCCTCATTTCGAGTCACATGAAGTGTGTGAATAAATGATGATTTTTGTTTAATTTATGAGGTATTTGAAAATGAATGCATTTGCGTTTCTGTGTCACGCAGTTTGTAATCAAATATAGATTATATCAAATCATAGATTCAGAAAAAGTTGCTGGACTCCAGCTGTGAAGGTTTAATGACATTTTCCCTGCACATATGTCTGTGTTTGTTGCTTTCCAGATATTTCCCAGAAGTGGTAAAAGACGGTCTTACAAACCAGCTGAATAACCCAGAGGTGGAGGTGGACATCACAAGACCAGACACTTTCATCCGACAGCAGATCATGACCCTCAGAGTTATGACCAACAAGCTGAGAAACGCATACAACGGCAAAGACGTCTACTTTCAGGACTCCAGTAAGACACTTCACAAGAAAAAATCTCTGTTTCAGTCAGTAAAACGATAGATGCAGTGGATAAATGAGGATGATTGATGCTATTATTATTTATAATTATATTTGTTTTTTGTTTTTTTTATTTACAACACAATATCTTGGTGTTCATACAACTCAAAATTAGAAGGAAAAAAAAGGTAATGGAGTTAAGTTGCTCTTGAATGCTCCACTCTTCTTCTCAAGGAGACACTAGAATTTTAAGACATGCACCATATGTTCCGTTATTGACACTTTTTCCTGGTTTCGACCTACTTTAGATCTGACTTTCGTAAAGGAATAATGCATAGATGAAAATAGATTCAATTGCACAGATAAAAATAAGCCCAGACTGGCATACGCATTTCCAGCTCTTTCTAATGCAGCTCTCTGGCGTGTGTTATTCTCTGTAAGGAGGCCATGCAGACGTCCCTCATTCAGCTCCATTAATCTGAAAGCATCACACACATAGTCTAGACTAGAGACCTGCTACTGTCAGACACACAGACACACACACACCAACAGGAGACTGAATTATGATAATGGGGAATCACTGGATGAAATTGTCTGATTTTTTTTCAAAGCTATTTTTAGATGATCTGAATTATTTTAGCTATAATCCTTTACAGATGTGCAATTTTAGGTTAAATTATGTTTAGTAAATGAGGACAATGATAGCTGAGATATAAATAAACATTCTTTTTAAAAATTTTAATAACTAGATAAAGCTTTAATGTAGAATACATACAGTTAAAGTCAAAATTATTTGCCCTCCTGTTAAATAGTTTTATAATTTTTCAACTATTTCCCAAGTGATGTTTATCAGACCAAGGACTTTTGCACGGTATTTCCTATAATATTTTAGGCTTCTGGGGAAAGTCTTTTATATAATATTTCTATATATTATTTATCTATTAATATTTTAAGTATATTATTAGCCACAATATATTTTTTCCGTTGTCTACAGAACCACTGTTGTCCATTAACTTGCCTAAAGACCTTTAAATTGCACCAAATACTAGTATTTTGCACAATAATTAGTCAAAAATTGTTATCCAATTATTAATGCCCTCTGAATTTGGGAATAATTTGCAGCTCTGGTTAGGTTTAGGATTAGGGATTAGGTATGGATTACATTTCTGAACATGAATGATGTTCCAGGATCATCATGTTTCGATGTTAGTCCAGGATTGCATCATATTTGGAAAAAATCACACCCACCTTCATGGAACAGGATCTCTGGATATTGTCTGATTTAAGCAAAGAATAGGTTTTTTAGATGATCTGAATTATTATAGCTATATAATCCTTTGCAAGATATGCTAATTTTAGGTTAAATTATGTTTAGTGAATATAAAAAATATGATAGCTGCAATATAAATAAACATTCTTGTTTGAATTTTTAATAACTCAACAAAGCTTTATTATATAATACATATTCGCCCTCCTGTGAAACTGTTTTATTCTTTTTCAAATATTTCCCAAGTGATGTTTATCAGACCAAGGACATTTTCACAGTATTTCCTATAATATTTATGACCTCTGGGAAAAGTCTTATTTATTATCTATAATATTTCTATATATTATTTATCTATTAATATTTTAAGTATATTATTAGCAACAATGTATATTTTTTCAGTTGTCTACAGAACCACTGTTGTGCATTAACTTGCCTAAATACCTTTAAATTACACCAAATACTAGTATTTTGCTCAATAACTAGTCAAATATTGTTATCCAATTATTAATGTCTTCTAATTTTGGGAATAATTTGCAGCTCTGGTTAGGTTTAGGATTAGGGATTAGGTATGGATTACATTTCTGAACAGGAATGATGTTCCAGGAGCATCGTGTTTAGATGTTAGTCCAGGATTGCATCATATTTAGAACAATAACTCTGATAACTCTGCCCTAAATTACTGATAACCCCACCCTAAAGGCATTCCATGTGACCAGAAGTGAAGAAAAGTCATTTTGAGGGGTCTATTAAAAAATAAGAAGAGTACATTTTGATTTCACTGCGGCTTTAATTTTGCTCAGTTTTAAAGTCTTGAATCAACAGTGTGTGTTCGCAGTTATGTGTTTTTGTGATATATCAGGACTACTTGGGCTTCACACAGGTTTTACAAGAAGGTAGGAAATAATGAGGACATTGCTTCTCAAAAAGCTTCTAAATCACACAGAATGAGAAAGTAAATCTGCACAACATTTCCTGTGAGGGTTGGGTTTAGGGATAGGGCCATAGAAAATATCATTTGTACAGTATAAACACAATGGAATTATCCCCACAATTCACAAAAACAAACCTGTGTGTGTTGATCAGGTGATGAGGAGAGCGGTTCGGGCAGCGGCAGTGGCTTCACTACAGAACCTGAAGTGATTCACACAGAACCGCCGATGCTGGAAGCCGACAAAAGTGACCCGCAGCCACCGACAGACGCTGGATCAGTGCAGCAGAAACCCTCAGTGACTGTACTGAGCATCCCTGCACTGCTGCTGCTGCTGCTGCTCTGCTGGAGATAATGGCAGATCCTCAGTGGCTCACGGCCACACGGACACAAAGAGACACTGTTAGCCTTTCCGCAACCGGACTGAACCTTTTACACAAAAAAAAAGATTAAGAAAAGCCCATATAAAAAAGAGGAGAGCAAGAAAGTGTGAGCGCAAACATTTGCATCCTGCTTGTTCCAAAGAATGCTTGGTGCAATCGCTAATTTTGGCCAATCGCTCTCATTTATAAATCTTTTTTTTGGGATTAAACGTGGCTTCCGTGCGAATGGGACCACTTTCGGGCAAAAAACAAAAAAATACAAACAGTAGGGGAAAAATATGAAAATATATTTTTGTTTTCCTTTTATACTGAGAATACAGAACACGCTCTGGTGGTTTTGTTTGTGTTTTTTTCTTACGTTTCGCCCCCTTCCGAATTCATCGTGCGATACAGTAAAAGTTACAAAGAAAAAAAAAACATTATAAATCTATATGTCAACTCGTTTATGTACCACTGTGAGAATGCATGGGGAGGTCATGATTATGTGTTTTTAACTGTGATTTATTTGTTTTCCTCACACACTTCTGATGCTTTTATTCTTTGGTCGAGGTGCTTTTTATTTTGCATTTTATAAGGTGAGCGTTACGTCTCGTCCCGTTTTCCCCAAACGATGATTCATTCGGAAGAAATGATCCATATCCTAATATATAAAGGTTTTAGTTATTAAATGTTTTCTTACAGAGAAAGATTTATTTATATTTCTAATATAATTATATATTTTGGCTTTAGCAGTTAGCAACTTTTATTCAGAAGCACATATGTAACAAATAGCTCTTTTTTTTTGCTCTTTTTAGTGCAAACACTTAATTTATTTTAGACATATATATATAATCTGGATGGACCTGACTTTCCTCTGCAGTTTCCTTTTTACTTTTGTGCATTTTTCAGATTAGTTTAAGATTAGAAACGTCAAACTCCAGTGTTAAACTCGTACTTATGCTCACTTATATACCCTTTATTGTAATCAGTTGTGTATGCACATCCCTTACTTACTATACATCCTCTGTTTTTGATTTTCCTGTATTTATATGTAATTCACCAGATCAGCCTTTTAATGTGCAGATATTTACAGAAATATTGAGTTGTGAATCGTTGGGCTGAGTTCATGAAACTAGCAGAATTTATTTGCATTCACATTATGGGTGAAACAATACTCAAAACAATACATGTTTAGTAAACTTTTGTTTTTGTTTTTATAGTTGGTTACTAAACAGATTGTTGCTCTGCCATTGAATTTATTCAACTATTATTTTATTTTGAAATAAACAACTCTATTTAAATGTAATAACTTTATTAGTAACCATATTATTGTGCATTATTGTAATTTTAAAGACTTCAACAGAGTACACACTACTACATTTTTGCTATTTCCAGCCTGATCTTACAAGTAAGTTTAACGTTTTGTCAATTTAGTGGGTAAATTGTACGTAAAGTCGTACGAAAATGTA
>CAIGQZ010032237.1:1728288-1739676 GCA_903798205.1 Danio tinwini | reverse complement strand
CTGTTATGTTAATGTACAAAATAAACCTGATTCGACGTCCACAAACTGGGATTAAAGCTTCTTCTTTTATAATTGTTCTGACACGCAGCTGTGGTGATAAAGTAAAGCTGAAGTAAGTGGCTGTAATTCATTAACATGCACTGTTTTAAAACATTTTAAACTTGTAAAACTCACTCTTGATCACATTTGATGATGATTGATAATCCTAACAAACTGATCAGATCTTTTATTTATGGTTGCTTTGCGCATGTCCTGTCTTGTTGATATGATTATACGCATTACTATGGAAACATGTTAATATGCAGCTGTCAATCAATTCGGTGGACAGGGAAACTTACGTCAAGTTGCGGTCGATCTCAAAACCGTTTCAATTGGTCCACCGTTTGTATGTTGTTAAATAATTTAAAAAAAAAAGGACTGGGTGTGTTTATTTCACCCCAATATGACGGTCGATACATTATACACTCTCAGAAATAAAGGTACGCGAGTTGTCACTGGGGTGGTACCTTTACAAAAGTTACACATTTGTACCTAAAGGGTCCATATCCAAGAGGAACACTTTTGTACTTTTTAGGTACTAATATGTACCTTTGAGATGTTAATTTGGACCTTTTAGGTACAATTTTGTACCTTTTGAAAAGGTACCACCCCAGTGACAGATCCTGTACCATTATTTCTGAGAGTGTACCTACACATACAGTTGAGGTCAGAATTATTAGGCCCCCTGCTTCCCCCCCCCCCCCCCCCCCCCCCCCCAAAAAAAAAAATTCTGTTTAACGGAAAAAATATTTTTCTCAACACATTTCTAAACATAATAATTTTAATAACTGATTAATTTTATCTTTGCCATGATGACAGTAAATAATATTTGACTAGATATTTTTCAACACTTCTATTCAGCTTAAAGTGACATTTAAAGGCTTAACTAGGTTAATTAGGTTAACTAGGCAGGTTAGGGTAATTAGGTAGGTTATTGTTTAATGATGGTTTGTTCTATAGACTATAGAGAAAAAAAATAGCTCAAAGAGACTAATAATTTTGACCTTAAAATGGCTTTTAAAAAATAAAAATCTGCTTTTATTCTAGCCAAAATAAAACAAATAAGACTTTCTGCAAAATATTTATTTTTTTTATCAGACATACTGTGAACATTTCCTTGCTCTGTTAAATATAATTTGGGAAATATTAAAAATTAAATTTTAAAATTTTAAAAGTAAAATTTTCACCATAGGTGCCCTTTAAGATAACACATAAAATAATAGTAAAGAGATAATAGTAATAGTAAATAGAAAAATAGAAATAGAAAAAAATAGATAATAGTAAATTTATTTATTATTTTCTTTTGCTAGTATTGGTGAACCTGGTAAACATTTTGAACTATATGTTTTAACAACTGAACTACTAAAATACTTTAGATTATGAATATTTTTTGTAAGACTAATCAATATTTAGTGATACAAACAATAAATGAACTAGCTTATGCTATATGTGCATCTATTAATCTCCTAAAAAGCAAACATGTATTTGCTACGAGCAAATAAACTAAATCCAAAACAATCTGCAATGATTCTAACACACAAATCTTAAAGATGATCAAATGTCAAATCTAAAATATATCACAGCTAATTAAGAGACATACAGTAAGTCACTAGGATTAACACAATTGTTATTTTGAACAACAGAGTGAACAAAAGTTGGCATAAAATAATATGCAATAACATCTACAACATTCATTCATTCATTCATTCATTTTCCTTTCGGCTTAGTCCCTTTATTAATCTGAGGGTCGCCACAGCGGAATGAACCACATACAGACAATATAGCTACCCAATTCACCTACAGTGCATGCGTTTGGACTGTGGGGGAAACCTGAGCACCCGGAGAAAACCCATGCGAACACGGGGAGAACATGCAAACTTCACACAGAAATGCTAACTGAGGCTCAAACCAGCAACCTTCTTGCTGTGAGAGGATTGTGCTACCCATTGTGCCACCGTGACACCCACATTTACAATATTTTGACATGTATTTTTTTGTATTATGTTGATAAAAGTTTAGTTTAATTAATGTTGATTGTCAGTTATATTGGACCAATCAGAATAAAGTAGAGCCATCTGACCAGTCAGAGAAGAGTAAGGCCATCCGACCAATCGGGGCAAAGTAGAGCCATTTGACCAATCAGAGCAGATTAGAGCCATCTGAAAAATAAAAGCAGATTAGGGCTGTTTGACCAATTAAGAGTAGAACCATTTAATGGACCAATTAAGAGTAGAACCATTTGACCAATCAGAGGAGCATAGGCTAATCTGACCAATCATAGCAAATTAGAGTCATCTGACCAATCAGAGTAGAGTAGGGCTATTTGATCAATCCGAGAAGAGCCATTTGATAATCCGAGCAGCGTGAAGCCATCTGACCAATCAGAGGAAAGTTGGACCATCTTACCAATCAAAGCAGATTAGAGTCATCTGAACAATCAGAGTAGTGTAGGGCTATTTATTTAATCAGAGCAGCTTATAGCCATCTGACCAATCAGTGTAGAGTAGAGCCATTTTACTAATCAGAGGAGAGTAGGGCCATTCAACCAATCAGAGTTGAAATAGGCTACCTGATTAATCAGAAAAGCGTAGAGCAGTAACCGTTAACGTAAGCGTAACCAATCAGAGCAAAGTAGGACCAACTGACCAATCAGAGTAGAAAAGGACAATCGGAGTAGGGCCAATCAGAGTAGACCAATCAGAGAAAAGTAGGTCCACATGACCAATCGGAGTAGAGTCGTTTGACCAATCAGAGGAGAGTAGGACCACCCAACCAATCAGAGCTGAAATAGGCCTCCTGACTAATCAGAGAAGCGTAGAGAGATCTGACCAATGAGAGCAGAGTAGGACCAACTGACCAATCAGAGTAGAATAGGGAAATCTGACTAAAGCCATATGACCAATCAGAGGAGAGTAGGACCATCCATCCAATCAAAGTAAAAATAGACCATCTGACTAAAGCATAGACATATCTGACCAATCATAGTAGAATAAGTCAATCTGAGTAAAGCCATCTGACCAATGAGAGAAGAGCAGGACCATTTGACCAATCAGAGTACAGTAGAGCTATTTTACCATTCAGAAGAGAGTTTGACCATCTGACCAATCAGAGTAGAATAGTACAATCTGAGTAAGGCCATCAGACCAATCAGAATACAGTAGAGCCATTTGGCCAATCAGAATAAAGTAGAGCTATTTCTCCCATCTGAAGACAGTATGACCATATGACCAATCAGAGTAGACTAGGGCAATCTGATTAAGGCCATCTGACCAATCAGAGTACAGTAGAGCCATTTGACCATTCAGAAGAGAGTATGGCCATCTGACCAATCAGAGTAGAATAGGACGATCTAACTAAGGGCATCTGACCAATCAGAGCAGCACTATACTATCAATCAAAGTATAGTAGAGCCATTTGACCATTCAGAGGAGAGCAGGGCAATCTGACCAATCAGAGTAGACTAGGGCATTCTAAGTAAGGCTATCTGACCAATCAGAGTACAGTAGAGCCATTTGACCATTCAGAGGAGAGCAGGACAATCTGACCCATCAGAGTAGAATAGGGCAATCTGAGTAAAGACATCTGACCAATCAGAGAAGTGCAGGGGTCATTTGATGAATCAGAGCAGAGCACATTCTTGTAAAAGAGGTGTTCAGAAATACAGCATCTTTAGAAATGGAGCATCTCGACATAAGCTGATGTCAAACATGTATTAGCAAATGAAAGTGTTTATGTAAACTCATAGCGAGGGACTCAAAAGAAAACAAGGAACCTTTAAACTAGCAGAAAAGAGACATTTCAGACTGATATGTTGTGTGGATCTACATGAATGGACTCAGATCATTAGCTAGTTTCTTCAGCTTCTGTTGGTAAGCTGGAGTGTATCATAGATTTGATTGAAAAATCATTTCAAAAGTATCTTTCAGAGAATGCCGAGCAAGCCAAAAGATGACTAAATAAACCAAATCAAATCAAATAAAACAGAGCAGATGAGTGAGAAACCTTGGAAGGAGCCCAGTGAATATCATCTATAATGATGGCAATGAATGGAGGAGAATGTGTCATGTTTGTGTCTTTTACTTCAGTCTATAATTGACTTTTTCCATCCTCCATCAATGTTTTCTGGCGGTGC
Source organism: Danio tinwini (assembly GCA_903798205.1). Classification (NCBI taxonomy): domain Eukaryota; kingdom Metazoa; phylum Chordata; class Actinopteri; order Cypriniformes; family Danionidae; genus Danio; species Danio tinwini. The sequence continues at coordinate 1,735,505 of CAIGQZ010032237.1, read as the reverse complement.
ACAAAGGAGCTGCTCTTTTAAATGAACCTTCAGGACTGAGAGTGACTAAAAGTGTGTGTTTTTTTTCTCTGAATGCAGGTATTTTCAGTGTTATCAGTATTCAGTACGCGCGATCCTGAGAGAAAGTTTAGCGTCTGAATGGCACAAAGCTGTCATCATCCTGTGAATGTGAATGAACGCTGAATATGTATGGCTGAAGACGCTTTGACTGTGAATTGAGAGCGCCTCTTGTTTCTGAAAGAGCTCCTCCAGCAGCAATTCAAGACATTATGGTGAGCATTTCTTTCCCAAAAGCCAGAGATATTTAGGAGAGCAGTTTTTCCAGAAGTGATTCTGTCATGTGATGACGTCTGTGTGATTTTCTGTCTTTTTAGCAGAAGCCTCCGAACATGCACTTTTCCAGTACGGTGGAAAGCGGTTGTGGATTGCTGCTGGAACACTTCGTAAATCATGTGCTGTAATTCACTCAGTTAGAAAAGCTGACAAAGTTAATTAAACTTTAATTCATTTATTCATTTTATTTTCAGCCTAGTTCCTTTATTAATCTGGGGTTGCTACAGCGGAATGAACCGCCACTTTATCCAGCATGTGTTTTACACAGTGGATGCCCTTCCAGCTGCAACCCATCACTGGGAAACACCCATACACTCTCATTCACAAACATACATTATAGACAGTTTAGCGTACCCAATTCACCTATAGCACATGTGTTTGGACTTGTGGTGGAAACCGGAGCACCCAGACAAAACCCACGCCAACACTGGGAGATAATGCAAACTCCACAGAAATGCCAACTGACCCAGCCGAGGCTTGAACCAGTGACCTTCTTGCTAAGGCAACAGCAGTACCCATCGCGACGCCCTCAACATCAATTTAATCTTGCAAAACCAGAACATTTAGGGCCCTATCAAACACCTTATGCAATAGGGCGCAAGACGTGTTTGCGGCAATTTGTTGCTATTTTCAGACCTGCACAACAATCATTTTCACTTTTTGAACCACATTATTTAAATAGCAAATCCATTTGAACTACTTTGTGGACTTATGGGTGTGCTGGTCCATAAAGAAGGTGTGTTAAGGCGCATTGTTGGCATGTTGCTATTTTGAGGAACGGAAATAGACTGTGCCATTGTCCAATTGAAAGCTGCTCTAAATTCCAGTGCAGAGCTGGAATTCATCTCAGGGGGCTTTTCCAATTTATTCATGACAATCTGCATTAGTGTAATGTTATTATTATTAGCAGTATTATTTTTAATATGCATATTTAAATTTGCTTTAATAAAAACTATTTTAGTTTCGTCCACCTGTCGGGTTTTGGAGACGTCTGCATCACCATATGGGGCATAAGAACAGGACGTGTGATTGGATATAGCTCAGTTGTTTGACCACACTTCATTATTATTGTTCATTTATTTATTCGCTGGAGATTAGAACTGAATTTAGAAATAGTTATGAAACAAATCTTTGCGCTTAACAAACTAAATTTGATTTGTAGACTAATGGATGTCTTCAATGGAGTGAGTTCCCACCGTTTCCTTATCCACGACAGTAAACGAGTAAGGTAAAGAGTAAAAGTAAATTAAAGAGAAAGTAAAGAGGCCGAATGGAGGAGGCTCGTTCTTTATCCTTGGGCTGCAGATGCTCTGTAACTGTTTTCTTGCTAGTAAACTTTTCAGTTTTTCCACTTAGAAAATCCGCCATGTAAATGGCAAATGCACTATGGCGCAACGCAACGGACTCTTAAGGGGAATGTAAGACTCTGATTGGTTTAATTCACATTATGCTCAAAACACACCCATTAAGAGTATAAGCACAACCCTGCTAGATCCAGCCTGATCTTATGAGGAAACGTAAGTATTTTACGTTTTGTCAGTTTAGTGGCTAAATTGTACGAATTCGTACGAGTTGAGTTGTATGAAAATGTACGATTTTAAAAAGGAGGCGTGGCACCCAACCCCGCCCCTATACCCAACCGTCATCGGGTGATGAGCAAATCGTACTAAATGGTACAAATTAGATCGTACAAATTGATACGAATTGGCCACTAAATCAAAAAGTTACGAATTGCCATGAGATTGTGTTGATGCCCCAGGGTGCAGAACATATTTCTCCATCCTTAAAATAGCAAAGTGGATTCGGACACGACCTTATTGCCTTTGTGCCATTCGCTTTAGATGTTGTGCCTAGATCATTAAAATAGAGCCCTTTGTACTATTTATAGTAGTTAAAGTACAGTCTATTTTTTTAAAAACATATAGCTAATACAACAATTGGCATGATATATAAACACTGTATACTACACTGTACAAATATTAGTAAATGAGCAGTTTTCTGAATTTTATGATTTTTCTTTTTACTTTTTCCCTGTTTATTCATGTTTTTGAATTGCATTATGTGATCTTGCCAACATTTTTTAGCCTTGAAAAGTTTGACAAAGTGACTTTTATGAACATTTTTAATAGTTTCAGTAAGAGATAACCAATGGTTTGCCATGCGTTAAAGGATATTATTGCATGGCGTGGAGGCACGAGCAGAGTGTGGTCGCCTCCGTGAAGTGCATTAAAATCCTTTAACGCATGGCAAGCCGTTGATTATCCCACTTATTCCATGGTCATTTGCTAAGGTATGCCAAAGTTTAAACTAGTCTTGCTACTTAAAGTGCAATATTTGTCTGAGTTTTCATAAATTTTGACATATTAGATTTTCTAGTCCCTCCACTGAATCAGCAGAGACAGACAGACAGACAGACAGACAGACAGAGACAGACAGACAGACAGAGACAGACAGACAGACAGACAGACAGACAGACAGACAGACAGACAGAGAGATCACACGTGTGTGTAGTTAAACTGTTTATACCTGATATTAAGATGCGCTTTCATCAATCCAATCACAAGCCATATACATTTAATAATAAACATACACATCTTATTAATAGTACCATATCAATTAAATACGCTTTAGGAATGTCACTTTAAGCATTGAAAGATCAATTTTTTTCATTTAAGCCTTCACACTTTATTATGTTTAGTTTTAACATGCTGTTTTTATAAAGTCTGTTTAACAAATATTTTTAAAATATTTAAATTGCACTGAGATCCAGCTGCAGGTCCTGAGATGATCTGGCCAAAGTAAAGCTTCTCTTGGTGGGGAGCTGTTGGCAGAGCCGACACTGACCGTCTGGAGTTCAGTTTTCAAAGGTGCTTAATTCATAAACTTTCTATTTGACTTTAAAATAACAACATTATCACTTGGATTTTGTGGCATAATAAATGACTATTTTTTTTATTTTGCACATTTCCCGTCTGCCATTAACAGTCCTCATTGGTTTCCTGTGCAGCACATGAGTTACTTTGGTAAATGTTTGGGAGAAATGCATTCATTTCGAACTGCGATCAAAACTGACTGGAACCAGTTGTGCATTTCAACTAAAATAATGCACACCCTCCAGCCAATCAGAATCAAGTATTTCAACACACCATGGGATAAATTGCCATACTGTCTGGGTTGGTGTTTTATATCACGGAACGAATACTTAAGTTACTAAAATGTCAATAAAAGTCACTTTGTTAAACTGTAGAGTTGAATTGTTAACATCAGAAGTGGACAGAGCAGAGATCAACATCCCCTAATGCAACTCACAACCGTAAATAAACAGAAATCACTTGTCAATCACTAAATATCAAACCTGTGAATGCACAGCAATCTTTTAGACTGTATCTATACATCACAATAATGAAGAACGTGTCTGGTCTCCATGTGTTCCTGAACAGCAGCAGTGTTGTGTTGTGGTGAGTGTGGTCTTCAGACTGTCAGACTGGAGTTTAATTGCTGTTCTTGAGGCCGAGCGATCGCTGAACCAGAGCTTTCCAAAGGTCACGCTATATTTAACTCTCCTACTGTTACTCATAGACTGCTTGTTTTAATGCACTGTGCTTAAGACTTGACCTCTGTTGACCTCCAGATCCACTCACACTACTGAGTGCACTTGAGGAGAAATGACCACTCATTCCTGTCTAAATAAACAGCAAATATTAACCCTATATACATTTTTAAAATACAGAAAAAATATTGAATACATATATATATATATATATATATATATATATATATATATAGTGGGTAGGGAACATATTCAGACAACCTTAAATTTTCCCCTCTTAGTTATATTGCAGCCATTTGCTAAAATCATTTAAGTTCATGTTTTTCCTTATTAATGCACACACAGCACCTCATACTGACAGAAAAACACTGAATTGTTGACATTTTTGCAGATTTATTAAACAAGAACATGGTCCTAAGTATTCAGACCCTTTGCTGTGACACTGACTACGTTTACAAGGACATCAGTAATCAAATTATTTGCCTTAATTTAATTAAGACAATAAGGCGGTTACATGAGTTGCTTCTTGAATGTTCCTTTCATGATCCTGTTGTACATGTTATAGCACATAATTCGATTAACAGCATTGCGTTACAGCACTATCCGCATTTCCTCTAGAGTTTCATGTAATTTTGGGTGTTTCATTTTTAATTTGTCGACTGTGCAGTTTGGCACTTTCACTTTCGTTCAGGAGCATTTCATGCATGCCCCCCGTTATAAACAAGATATTGGATGCAACTATGAACTGCTGGAAGTGTTGTTTTAATGGAAGTTCATACCACATGCTAAATGGAAGAAAAAACGCCTCCGCATTTCATGATGCAGGTGTCTGTGGTCTGCACTGACTCGGTAGGTGCAAAAAGTGTCAAACAGCCGTGTGTGTGTGCTTGTGTGTGTGTGTGGCTTAACGTGCTACATGACGGTGATAGTTTGATGAGGGTGTTTACATGTCTGTGCTGCATTTCAGTAATGCGACTAAAATCGGCATACTCCACATGTCTTAATTCAATTTCTCTTTAGTTCAATTATGACCTTAATCTGATTAAATTAATCAAAAATCACTATATACATGGTCGACTCCTAATCAGAGTATTGTCTTAATCCAATTAAAATCGAATTATTAGAGTCCATGTAAACATACTCACTCATATATTTAACTCAGGTGCTGTCCATGTCTCCGATCATCCTTGAGATGCTTCTACACCTTCATTTGAGTCCAGCTGTGTTTGATTATACTGAATGAACTTGATGAGCAAAGCCACACACCTGTCTGCATGTAAGACCTTACAGCTCACAATGCATGTCAGAGCAAATGAGGATCATGATGTCAAAGGAACTGCCTGAAGAGCTCAGAGACAGAATTGTGGCAAGGCTCAGATCTGGCCAAGGTTACAAAAACAGTTCTGCTGTACTTAAGGTTCCTAAGAGCACAGCGACCTCCATAATCCTTAAATGGAAGACGTTTGGGATGACCACAACCCTTCCTACAACTGGCCGTCTGGCCAAACTGAGCTATTAGGGTAGAAGAGCCTTGGAGAGGTAAAAAAGAGAGGTAAAGAATGCAGTCGGGAGATGGGAGAAAGTTGTAAAAAGCCAACCAACACTGCAGCCCTCCACCAGTCAGGGCTTTATGGCAGAGTGGCCTGAAGGAAGCCTCTCCCCAGAGCAGGACACATGAAATCCTGCATGGAGACTCTGGTCTGAGACCAAGATAAAGCTTTTTGGCCTTAATTTTAAGCAGTATGTGTGGAGAAAAGCAGGCACTGCTCATCACCTGTCCAATACAGTCTAAATTGTGAAGCATGGTGGAGGCAGCATGATGCTGTGAGGTAGTTTTTCAGCTGCAGGAACAGGATGACTGGTTGTAATCAAGGGTAAGATAAATGCAGCCTAGTACAGAGATATCCTGGACGAAAACCTTCAGAGTTCTCAGGACCTCAGACACAGGGCTGAAGGTTTACCTTCCAACAAAACAATGACCTTTAGCACACAGCTAAAATAACGAAGGAGCAGTTTCACAACAACTCCATGATTGTTCTTGAATGGCCCAGCCAGAACCCTGACTTAAACCCAATTGAGCATCTCTGGAGAGACCTAAAAATGTCTGTCAACCAATGTTTACCATCTAACGTGAGGATCTGCAAGGAGGAATGGCAGGAGATCCCGAAATCCAGGAGTAAAACACTTGTTGCATCTTTCCCAAAAAGACTCATGGCTGTTTTAGGATAAAAGGGGGCTCCTGCTAAATACAGAGCAAAGGGTCTGAATACTTATGAACATGTGATATTTTAGTTTTTTTTTTTATAAATCTGCATAAATGTCACATTTTTTTCTGTCAATATGGGCTGCTGTGTGGACATTAATAAGGGAAAAATGAACTATAACTGCAATATACTGTAACAAAGAGTGATACAATTTAAGGGGGTCTGAATATTTTCTGTACCCACTGAAAAAAAAAGAAAACACTTTATAACTTTGAAAAAACGTTTAACCTTTAAAAGATTGAGGTACACACCTTATGTTACTCTTTCAAAGAAAAAAAGAAGAAAAAAAGACCCACAGGTAAATGTGGGTGAATAAATCTCCTTGGTTTTGACATCCCTCCTGCATCACTCCATCATCAGGTGTTGCTTGTAAACAGCATCAATTATCACTTCAGTAAAATGTAAATGACTTGCATAAACAAAGGAGTGCAGAATGTGACGATTTTCCTCTCAGATAAAGCATGAATAATGACAGTCTGTCAGGTGAGGGAGATATTGCTTCTGCATTCTGCTCTTCTTTTTTTTCTATCATTTTTTTTATTTTCCTCCTTGTTCTCTTCCTCTTCATTTTCCGTTCCTTTTCTTCTTCCTCTTCCTCTACCTCTTCCCTTTCTTCCTTTCCCTCTTGTTTTTTCTTCTTCCCCTTCTTCTTCTTTATCCTCATCTCTTCCTCCTTCTATTCCTTCCCTTCCCTTTTCTTTTTCCTCTTCCTTCTAAAAATGTAAGTGTTTTTTTGTCTATCTTTATGTGTCTTTGCAATGTGTAGACACATATATTTCCCAGGAGAATTTTCCCTTAAAACAATTTGCATTGATTTTTCACTCACCGAAAAAACCTAATTCATATGTGTTAGCCCACAAACTTTATTTCAAAGCATTTTGAGTCATATCTGCTATCCGTGTGTTATGAAGAATTGCTTAAATAAGTTTGAGACCAACAAGCAACGGCTGAATAATCTAATCTCCTGTGCACAGGCTTTTTTTTTATATTTATCATCAGAAAATACTACATTTCATGACAAACAAATAAATAAATAAATAAATAAATAAATAAATAAATAAATAAATAAA
>CAIGQZ010032237.1:1697440-1711166 GCA_903798205.1 Danio tinwini | reverse complement strand
ACAACAACAACAACAACAACAACAACAACAACAACAACAACAACAACGCCATCATCTTCCTCATCATCATCATCATCATCATCATCATCATCAACAACAACAACAACAATTTTAAAAGTCAATTTTTTTAAGTGCAGTAAAGTGTATTTTTCATGGCAGCAAAAAAGTGTTCTATTGACATGTTGAAAACACAAACACGCCCAACTTAAACAAAAACTACAATGTTTGAGGAACAAAGTAGACATTACTTGTGGACAGCCAATGAAAACCACAAATTGACATTATAGAGATCTGTTACAAATCTACAAAGGATTGTGTGGAGACCAATAATTAGTTACTGATAACACGCTTCAAGTGGTTCAGAATCCCATCTTTCTTTTCACTTCAGCAACAGCTTTCTTAACTTTATTTTTGAGCCTGTGCACTCATTCGTAATGCATCTTAAAAGTCCACCTATTGTAAATTGCAAGCTGAAAGCATTTTTAAAAACAACAAAAAAAGAAGTACAATTTTTAACATATATCTAAATGGATGCACATTTCAGATGCTTTCACGCAAATCACAAAGTGCACAATACATAGTTTCCCATTGTTCCTGCCAGAGGAGCTTCACGAGGAGCCAAAAACTACAAGCGTTCCTCAGCAGGATCCAGCAGAAGAGCTTTGAAACCTTTCCAATCATTTGGTTTGTACATTGCACACATTTCTCACACCGACGAATCATTCTTGACAAGGACAGCGCACATTTCTTGGCATCGGAATGGCTTTGGGAATATTTATCTATCTCCGAAATGTTTGAATTCAGTTGTCGAAGTGTAATCCAATAATTGATAGGTTTTCGCATTACGTCACGCCATTAGAGGAACAACCGTCAGAAGCCATTAGAAAATGAAAAACAACCAGACAAGAGAAATGTATAGATTTTTGACAAATGGTAGCATCATTGCCCATAAAAATCTACCTATGACTGTCACATTGTCCTAACAACACACACGATTCCAGCAACAAGTAATTTGTCTGTCTGCACCAACAGTGATGCAAAATGACAGAAACATTTAAATGCCAGCCACTGCACTCCCAATGAAAATGGTAAAGGTTTTAATGTAATTAATACATATTAAACCTCTTTAACATTATTAATAGGCTACTAATGCTGTTGGCTTGCAGTTCAAATCTGCTACTTATTTTATTTTCAAGATCTGAGTTGAACAATCTGCTTCTGCTTTCAGTAGTTTGGCAATAAATCTCACATAAAATAGTATTTATACTCAAATTGGTAGCATTTAACACTGAATAAAGCCCATAATCATTACCCGAGGTGATCTTTGTCAGTAGTTTATGCTGTTGTTCACAATCGCGGAAATAAAAACTGTTTCTAAAATAGAAAATTCAGACTGTGGCATCACTGTCACGGATGGTTAGGCCAAAACTGCTTTTAACATATGAAAGATACATTTTATGATGTTGCGCCCCTGCGTCACGTGTAGCTAAGACACGGTGTCTGTATGCCTTTTATTCTAATTATATTCTAATTTGCAGGTTTAAGTGCCAATAAAGTATAAACTGAAATGCAAAGTCAAAGTATAAATAGCAAAAGGGAACAAATAGATTTTCTCTACCAGCAAGTGCAAAAGAAACCAACATCAAATAAAAAAGCAGATACTTATGAGTAGGGCCAGATAGAATTTTGCTGAAAATTTTGTAAACAATCTGTGTATTTATGCGGAACGATTTTAGGATTATCATAACTAAAAACATAATATATAACATAAAAAAATAATAATTTTAACTTTCATTTAATGTTTACAATGCAAATCCAATTACCACTTATATCCACTTATTTGGCAAACAAAGCAAGTCTCTCATATAATAGATCTACTAAAAGAGAGAACATATTCATTTACAAACTATTGTAAATAAATCATATAAACATTTTAATACTACAATTATTATATTACAATAATATTAGCGAAATTTATTTAAAAACTGAATAAATATAAATGTACACACATTTACACAAGTGAATGCATAGACTCAATGATGGGCTAAAAATCAGATTCTGCGCACACAGATTCTTTGTGGGCCTACTTATGAGCTCTAACGGTCACCGATGACTAAATTTCTGAGGAATATCCACAAGATAAATGTAAATAGAGACATGATGGTTTTAAATAACTAAAAAAATGGAAGAATATGGATTGTAAGTGCCCACAATTTACATATCTATGTTAAGGATGTTGCACTATCTGATCATTTTTGTATTTTCTTTGATATATTGATCACTCCAGCCATTAAAAACAGATCTGTCCCTGTCAGAAAGAGATACATAAATGAAAATACTAGTGAGCAGTTTATGAAGGCCATATCAATAGCATTAAGTATATCTGCAGACTCTGTTGATTCTCTCCTTGATTTGTTTAACTCTAAAGTTAAGAATGTCAGATGACATTGCTCCTGTTAAAGTCAGGAAGAAAACAGGGATGAAAAACAGGCCTTGGAGAAAATCAACAGCAGTTCAAATGATGAAAAGACTGAGACACATAAGCTGAACGTATGTGGAGGAAGACGAAACTAGTAGTCCATTATAATATCTATAAAGACAGTCTTCATGCTTTTAATGTGAAACTAAAAACTGCTAGGCAGACTTTCTTTTCAAGCCAACTAAAATAAACAGCAACTTAAATAATGTGCGTACACTCTTTGCAACGGTAGAGAGACTCACAAACCCCCCCAGTAGGATTCCCAGTGAACTAATTTCGGAAAGTAAATGTAATTAGTTTGCTCATTTCTTTACTGATAAGATCAATAATATCAGAAAGGCAATCAGCTCATACAATCAGCCAAGTTGTGCCGATGTCAGACAAGCACAACCGCAACTTGAACCATAATGTCTGATTTCATGGCAATTAATGGTAAAATCTTAGAGGAGATTGTGCAAATTATGAAAACATCAACCTGCAGTCTTGACACGCTCCCCACATTATTCTTCAAAACGGTGTTTAACTGTTTGGAAATGGATATCCTAAAAGTGGTAAATGCTTCACTTCTCTCAGTAAGTAAATCCGTATACTATCATCTTAAAAACATTGCAAGAATCAGATGCTTTGTTTCCAGTGAAGACTTAGAGAAACTTGTTCATGCTTTTATCAGCAGCAGGGTAGATTACTGTAACGGCCTCCTCACGGGCCTTCCCAAAAAGACAGTCAGACAGTTGCAGCTCATCCAGAACACTGCGGCCAGGATTCTGACCAGAAGCAGAAAATCAGAGCACATCACACCTGTCCTCAGGTCTTTACACTGGCTCCCAGTTACATTCAGAATAGATTTTAAAGTATTATTACTTGTCTATAAACCACTAAACGGCCAAGGACCTCAACACATTACAGATATGCTCACTGAATACAAACCTAATAGAACACTCAGATCTCTAGGATCATATAAACTAGAAATTCCAAAAGTTCAGTCAAAGCAGGGTGAATTGGCTTTCAGCTACTATGCCCCTCGCTGCTGGAATCAGCTTTCAGAAATGATCAGATGTGCTTCAACATTAGGCACATTCAAATCGAGAATGAAAACACATTTGTTTAGCTGTGCCTTTACTGAAGGAGCACTGTGCTACGTCTGACAGATCGCACTATTATGTTTTTCTCTTCTTTTTAATTTTACAACCAGTTTTAACACATTTTTATCTGTTTTTATCTGTTTTTTATTATCTGTTTTTATTTTTTCTTACACTTGTCTTTTTTATTCCTGTTTATGTAAAGCACTTTGAATTGCCGCTGTGTTTGAAATGTGCCATATAAATAAACTTGCCTTACATGAGAATGTTCGTACCTTTAGGGTACACCTTTGTACCTTTAAGGTATTATAAGGTACATATTTGTAATTGTTAGGTATTAATATGTACCTTTAAAGACATGTTAAAAATGAAAAAGTACCTTTTAAAAAGGTACCGCCCCAAAGACAGATTTTGTACCTTTATTTCAGAGAGTGTAGAATTAGTCGCCCTCCTGTATATTTTTGTCCCCATTTTCTGTTTAAAAATATATATATTTTTTCATCACATTTCTAATCATAATAGTTTTAATAACTAATTTCTAATAATTGATTTATTTTTATCTTTGTTATGATGACAGTACATAATATATAACTAGATATTTTTCAAGGTTCTAGTATTTACCTTAAAAAAGTGACATTGAAAGGCTTAGCTATGTTAATTAGGTGGAAGTTAGGGTAATTAGGCAAGTCATTGTATAATAGTGGTTTGTTCTGTAGACAATCAGAAACAAATATTGCTTAAGAGGGCTAATAATATTGACCTTTTTAAACAAAAAAAATGCTTTTATTTTAGCCGAAATAAAACAAATAAGACTTTCTCCAGAAGAAAAAAAATTACAGGAAATACTATGAAAAATTCCTTGCTCTGTTAAACATCATTTGGGAAATATTTGAAAAAGAAAAAAAAGTCAAATAATTTTGACTTCAACTCTATATAAAGCAAAATATACAGTATATTCACAATATATAAAACAAAGAGTGAACTGTGTGTTAGATAGAGTGTCTGGTCTTTGCTTGGGTGAGCAAAAAAACACCAACATGCTTCCCTTAGAAACATAAATCATGCTTGAGCTTTTGTCAAATAAATCCGTGTGGACTGAAATTAAGCAGGTATCGATCGACTGCTGTGGCATCCCCAGACGGACATTTTAAAGGGTCTAAATGTAGGATATTTTGGCAGAGTGCTCGAGACATCGATCCTTGTGTGGCTTCAGAAGTATCTGGATGGGAAATGCAGCATCTGATGTGACACAAGAGTGAAGGAAAACATGCCAGTGGCGGTGGAGGTCTAAATCCTGCTCATTTTTCGAAAAAACACAGCCTTCAGAGAAACACACTGAACAAACACTGATGAAGAGTGCCATCTGTACACTATCACAGATCTACAAAACACACTGCAGTACCTGAAGCACATACAGAAAGCTTTTTGAAAGCTGATGAAGCGATGTGATCAATTGTGACCTGACATGCGTGTCTACTTTTTGATGCAGTTTGTCATTTACAGCACATTTGCAGGTTTAAGGAATTCGATTCTGAAAAGCAGGAAAGGTTATTCTGTATTGTGTTTTATACATGAACTAATCAAATCAAATATTAGGTAAAAATAATATACACAATATTATTCATACAATTAAATATATCATTAACATGCATTGTATTATTTATTTAATAATTGTTTATGTGAATATTATTGTGTAATATAATAGATTGTAATATAATATAATATAATATAATATATACAAATAAAATAAAATAAAATAAATATAATATAATATATACAAATATAATATAATATAATATAATATAATATAATATAATATAATATAATATAATATAATATAATATAATATAATATATTATTATGCCAGAAAGTGAGGTGAAAATCTGATCAACTGTACAACAGTGCGTTTCCCAAACAACGACGTTGTAGTACGATGCATCATTTGGGAAAAGCACGATGTAGCGACAAGTGTTTCCCAAAACCCATAGTTTCTCTGTCTCAGATCCATCATTTGAACCACGTTAGTTAAAAGGTGAAACATCCCATAATGATGCTCTAAACAGGGTGGTAACAACTTCTTTAGAGAAGAACCCCATAATGTCTTTGTGCAAATGAACATGCACTCGTTTTTCATATTAATTGAAATATATATGAACAGCACATATAGGGCCGATGTTTCCTTTATAAATATTATTGAGAATATTCCATATTCTATTCTAAATTAACATAAAACCACTTACAAAAACCAACACATATTCTAATATCATATATAAATCATATAAATAAATAAATAATGAGGCTATTTATTAATAAATTAAATTTTATATTTATTAGGAAATGAAAAAAATCATATTTAAAAATATTAATGATGATGATTATTATTATTGTTATTATTATTATTATTAATAATATTATTATTATTATTAGGTAGGATATAATTAGTTTTTTGAAAAGTTTACTTTTACAATTTAACATGCAAACCACTGCAGAAATGTTCTAACCAACAGGCCCATGTCATATACAGTACAGATACTTAATAAATAACCTACTATAAATGTAAACGATTACCGTATGCTATGATTTTTGTTTTCATAAACTTTGGAGACGTAACATAAATTCTGCTTTTAAATAATACGTCACCTATAGCTTTCGCAATGAGCCACGGCTGTGTTCAAAATGACATCAATGTTTTCAAAGTGCACTGCGAAGGGAGTGCAATCGTAAACATGAAGATCGCTAAAACTGAACTGTAAAAATACATTGAAAGCGAACTACACCTAAGAGAGATGACTTTAATGCTTTTTTAAAAATCATTTCCAATTTAAATGTTAGAATGTTCTAAACGGATAGGTCATAGGGGGGATAACAAAAAAAAAAATAGAACAAAGCCTATGTCTATAACTACACAGCACTGTATCTCTAACTACAGCTCCAGAGGTGTAGTTGCAAGCATGGAAGTTTGCGACGCAGTTTGCGAATGTTCACTGAAATTACGGATTTGGGAAACACCATATTAATGAAGTATGTTTGTAAAGACGCAACTTGCTACCTTAGTTGGCTAACGATGGTTTTCGGAAACGCATCCCAGACCGAACCAGTAGCAAACATCCTTAATATTGATCCATGGAAAATTAAGACACATAAAAAATTGCCATTTAAATGAATACTGTGACAATATTCCCATCTGATACTGAAAACAACCTCGAGCATTGATATCTATTTTTAAAGATATCATATCAAAGCTCTACATTCCAGTATGGAGACTACAGTAGAGTGCTGTTCAGTGCAGATGTGCCGGTCAATGATACAGTGATCTGTGAGCTCCTGCTGATTGTTTCATGCACTCAATCTGAATACAGAAGAGACTGATGCGTTCAGATGTGCTCAGGAAAGCCAATCACAGCAAACTGATGGATCTCTGCGCCTGCTTTAAAGGACTCTATCAATTTCTTCCCAATTAGAATTGAGCTCAGCATCTGAACAGAACGACCTGGTGATCACTTTTAATCAGCTGTTAATCAATTAAAGTCACATTTACATTTGTCAATGCACATTTGCTAATGCATGGGGTCACGGCGCAATCAAGCATGGCAGAGGTTTGAATTAAGCATAGCAACGGTTTTAGGGAACTACCTAAATAAATAATGCTTTCACAACTCTAAACTGCTTTGGATGAATAGTTTTAAGATAAAATGCAGAATATTTTTTTTACTGATCACTGAAGTGAAAAGTTAAAGAAATAATTATAGAGCTTAATATGGAAATAGGGTGGCATGGTGGCTCAGTGGTTGACACTGTTGCTGGTTCAAGTCCTGGCCGCACCAGTTGGCACATGCCCTATAGTTGACTTGAATATACCAAAATTGTCCATAGTGTATGACTATGTGTGTGTGAATGAGTGTGTATGGGTGCTTCTCAATACTGGGTTGTGGCTGGAAGGGCATCCACTGCATAAAACATATGCTGGAATAGTTGTGGGTTCATTCCGCTGGGGCAACCTCTAAAAATAGGGACTAAGCTAAAAGAAAATGAATGAATTAATGAATGAATATGCAAATAAGATGTGTGCAGTTAAACAAGGTAAATGCATCGCCATCGTCATCAACAAATAAATAAAATAAATAATTATTTTATAAAAATTATTATGATATTATATTATATTATATTATATTGTATTATTATATTATATTATATTATATTATATTATATTATATTATATATCATTATATTATATATCATTATATTATATTATATTATATTATATTATATTATATTATATTATATTATATTATATTATATTATATTATATTATATTATATTATATTACATTATATTATATTATTATATTATATTATTATATTATATTATATTACATTATATTATATTATATTAATTATATTACATTATTTTATATTATATTAATAGAACTAATATTATTTTTTTAAAGTACACTGATAAAATACTATAATTATCATTACAAAATAATTATTTAAATAACATTGTTTTGATTAATTAATTAAATTGAATTAATTAATTTATTTATAAAAAATGAATAAGATATTATAAAATATGATATCAATTTATACACTTTACATAATGCATCTTTATTTGACGTACACTAAAAGAATACTATAATAATAATAATAATAATAATAATAATAATATATTCATATTCAAATCCATATTAATATTATATTAATATGTTAGTAATTGTAGTAAATAAATAATCAAATAAATAAATACATTTATTTAAAATATATTTTTTAAATTAATATTAATAATTTTATTCACTCATTCATTTTCTTTTCAGCTTAGTGCCTTTATTAATCAGGGGTCGCTAAAGCAGAATGACCGGTCAACTTATCCAGCATATGTGTTACGCAGCGGATGGCCTTTCAGCTGCAACCCAGCACTGGGAAACACCTATACACTCTTATTCACACACATACGGATAATTTAGCTAACCTATGGCAACACGGGGAGAACATGCAAACTCCACGCAGAAATTCCAATTGACCCAGCCGAGGCTTAAACCAGCGACCTTCTTGCTGTGAGGCGATTGTGCTACCCATTGCGCCACAGTGACACCATTATTTATTGCATTAATATTAATAACATTTAATACAAGTATTATAATTAAACCATATACTAACATTTAAACAAATCATCAGCATGAATGAACAAATCATTTAAAAGTACTGGAACAGTATGTTAATATATTTTCATCCCAGCTGTTTGACGATAATTTCCTCCGAATGACATCATGTGTATCTTTAATGATATTTCCGTGTTGTTGTGTGAAATCTGGCGATGTAATAAAGCAACAGAAAGCTGCTGCAAGTGTTAACAAGTTAATTAACAAGTAATCTGTTGCCTATTCTTGCTCATTATAAGAAATGTTAAATTTATCTTATCCTTTTTCGCCCAGACAGCCGATTATTTGCCAAATTGCTTGTTGGTCTGCTCTCCTGAACTGATCCAGTGTTTTCTGTCTCTGTCTCTTTTTATTGCCTGAACCTGCGGTGCTTCTGGCCTTTGTTCTTCAGGGACTCAAATGCAAAAGCATGTGTCTGTTTGAGCCTAAACAAATGCTATAAAATCAGCTTTATCACCACAACAGGTTCACACAATGCAGCAAAGACAAAGTTGGAGGCTGATGTAAAATCAATGCAAGTTAAATCCTTGGGACCTCAGAGAACAA
This sequence comes from Danio tinwini, assembly GCA_903798205.1. Taxonomy (NCBI): domain Eukaryota; kingdom Metazoa; phylum Chordata; class Actinopteri; order Cypriniformes; family Danionidae; genus Danio; species Danio tinwini. The sequence goes on along the minus strand of CAIGQZ010032237.1, from coordinate 1,701,907 downwards.
TGATCAATAACACAACAATGGCCAGAAAAATAAATAAATAAAGAGGGTAGAAAAGAAAGTAGTGTTCTCATACAGTACAGACCAGTGTTGGGCACGTTCCTTTAAAGGGCACCTATGATGAAAAATCTCTTTTTCAAGCTGTTTGGACAGACATATGTGTAGGTATAGTGTATAGAGCGGCATATTGGGGTGATATAAACACACTCAGTCCATTTTTTTCAATTTAACAACATAAAAACGGTGGACCAATTGGAGCAGTTTTGAGATCGACCGCAACTTGACGTAGGAGTGCGGTCCTCCCGCCCACCGAAATGATTTGACAGCTGCGTATTACCATATCCTCAGTATGTTGTTTCACGTCCGCCATTTTCAGCGTGTGAGTCAAAGTGACATCACCAACGAAACACCCTTGCTCTATTTTTAGATGTAAGGCTCATTGGGCTCAACATTCACAACGTTTTCGCTCTCCTCGCCGCCAGTGTTTGTGAGTTTTGGTGTGTTTGCATACATGTGTACTTTTCATTGCGTCTTCCTTAAACTTCAGCAGTTTGCATTTCCCGCGGTCACAGAATCTCCCTGTCATCTTAACTAGGTGAAGCTGGAAAGTGTGAGCGCGTTGCCTCACGTGTGGTCCCTCCATTGGAAATAATGAACTAACGACGCGCAGTGCCATGCATTTTGCGTTGTAGCGGATGAAAGTGAGAACCGGGAGGGTGTCGCGGATGAAAGTGAGGACCCGGAGGGAGGGGGTGGGTGTCGCGGATGAAAGTGAGGGCCGGGGGGTTCTCTCACTATTCTGCCGCCTAGGTCACCTCTATGGAGGCGCTGGCCCTGCTCAGGACACTGTTCTTATTTCTGCCACGCCACAGAGCGTTATTTAAATAGTTTCATTATAAATAACATGCGAATGTGCGCGTCTGGTGTGCCATGGCTCTGAGTGGCGCATCCGCTGTATGACGCCCTTTAGTTATAGCCTCAAGCAGGTCGTACACCAGAAGCGCCGCTCGGCGACACGCAGCAGCATGCATATTGAATTCTAAACATAAGTTTCTATCAGGTGACACACACCGGCGGCACAAGTGTGCAATACTTTCAACTGTCATGTGCGCGCCGTGTCGCGGTGCATCCGGTGTGTGATGCCCTTCAGTCAAAGTTAATTCAGTGTGCTTGGTTATTAGTCTCGGTGTAGGCTACAAGGTCGGAGCTTTAAACTAGCACACAGTTGGCTGTAAAACAATACAAAGACACAAATGATTTTGTACTCTCTGCTTGGTCTGTGTCTGAGTCGTACATGTACAGCTGAATGCTGGTACTCTCACTCATGTTGCTTCTCTCTGTCTGCCTGTCTGTTGCTATACACAAGAGGGGAGCTCTTGGCTCCGCCCCCTTGTTAGGTTGGGCGGAAAGTCGAAACTAATTTTCATGTGAAGCAACACGCCCCTAAAACAGCAAACTGTGTACACGCCCCCGTAATGACACTTTAAAAAAAAAAAATCTGAATTGTGTTTTGAACTGAACCTAAACTGGCACACTCAGAAGAACCATAATATTAATATTACATCTTAAAAAAGGGTTAAAATAGGTGCCCTTTAAAAGAGTAATTAGCTATAGTTACTTCTCACAAATAGTAACTGAGTTACATAATTATAAAAGTAACTAATTACCAAGGAAAGTAACTATTGTGTTACTATTGCATTTTATTGTGTAAAAAAATCTAATGTATCAAATGATTATAAAATAAATATTTATTGTTGTTGTGGAACAATGTGAGAGACAATGGCAGCATGTCCTAAATTATATATCTAGATATTATTTTGTTTAACTCTGTCTGAGTAATAGGTGTTTGCGGTGGAGAAAAATTACATGTTATTTGCTTTAACGTCATGCCCTCGTCTCCTCCTTTAGTAGCAGAGTTCACATTATCACCAAGAGGCAACATTCTGTTCTCTCTTGTGAAGCCAATACGGAAGTAACTGAAACTGCAATTCATCGACTGGCCTTTGGGGGCTGGCTCCAGTAACTCCAGATGTTCTTTGACAACTGTGAGGCGGGTGAATTCTTTTATAACTCATCCGTTTCATTTTTATTAAGTTATATTAAGTCAGCTTAATTAAGGGGTTGTGGCCACTTGAGTGACAGCTCGGTCTCGCTAGTTCAGCTGATTAGTCACTGAACTCGGCATATTCATCGTATTTTTGTTTTGTTTTACATGGCTTTACACAGTCAATCGCCTTTTGGAATTATTTCCTACAATTATCACATAATATGGCATGCTGGGCACTTAATTATGCTCACAAACCATTCAAGTTGCCTCCATTTCCCAGGTGAGTGAAATTATATCCGTATACATCATATCTATAAATGTAGATGTAGTGTTTTACTTAAGATAATATATCATTTATAATTTTCTTTAAACCTTGACCGCACTCCAGAATCTGACAGATTAATTAGCTGTAGGCTCTAGAACAGTCATCTGAAATGTCATACAGAGTTATGACTGGATTTCATCAATAGCCTTGCCTTTACTAACACAGACTATAGCTAAAGTGTTTGGAAGTAATTTGCACTTTCCTCGTGGTAAAACGTCATAAGAACAATGTTTAGTGGCTCAATGTGTTACAACAGTGTTTTTAAAAGACTAAACACTTTCTTGATATACCGTAGTACACAACCAAGCACATGTGGTCAGAACACAAACGAGTAGCAGGTAATGAAGAAATAAGCGTTTCTCCCAAAGAAAAGCCAGTCAAAGCAAAATGCTAGCAGGCATCTGTAGGTCCGCTCACGCTCCGCCTCTTTGCCCTTTTTGGTAACACTTAAAATTAAAAAATAATATAACACAGTCACCGATGACTAAATCGCAGAGGAATATCCACAAGATAAATGTAAATAGAGCTAAATTAGCTTTAACCAACATGACGGTTTGAAATAACATGGTAGATTATGCATATGAATATGAATAATGCAATGCCCCAATTTACAATTTGTGATCATATCTCAGTTTTCTTCTGTTGATATGCTGTCCAAATATTCATAGTTTAAAACATTGTGAAATATGAACGTATTGGGCTGCATTTCTATGGAGATGTCAGTGTAGCTGCCATTATGGCCCATTGTTGTTGTTTTATTTTCGCCATTTCTCAAAATACACTTGAAGTCAGAATGTTTAGCTCTCCTGAATTATTAGCCCCCTGTATATTTTTGTCCACAATTTGTGTTTAATGAAAATTATTTTTTTTCAACACATTTCTAATAATAGTTTTAATAACTCATTTCTAATAACTGATTTATTTTACCTTTGCCATGATGACAGTACATAATATTTGACTAGATATTTTTCAAGACACTAGTATTCAGCGGGTAAAGTGACGTTTAAAAGCTTAACTAGGTTAATTAGGTTAATAATGCAAGTCATTGTATAACGATGTTTTGTTCTGGAGATAATTAAAAATACATTGCTTAAAGGGGCTAATAATATTGACTTTAAATTGCTTTTAAAAGAATTTAAAACTGCTTTTACTTTGGCCGAAATAAAACAAATAAGACTTTCTCCAGAGGAAAAAATATAATAGGAAATACTGTGAAAAATTCCTTGCTCTAATAAACATATTTGGAAAATATTTGAAAAAGAAAAAAAATTCACAGAGGGAGAATAATTCTGACTTCAACTGTAAACAGTCCTAGATGAAGATATTTCCAGCACTGAAGTATGATCTCAAACAAAAGTCCTTTGTTGTTGCAGGATTTATTCATATGTTCTCCATGAAATAATGTGCCAGGAATGTAATCTCTTGGCGGAGAAAACCACACAAACCGGAAAGAAGCATTTACATATGCAGGAGTAATTGAGCCAAACAAATAAACAGAAATTCAGAAAACACACACTATTGCAGAGCAAGACTTTATGTATGATGCACTTTAAGAGTAAAATGCAATTACAAGATATTCTTGTAAAAAAAATATTCTAGCTGTCAAGATATTTATGCAATCTTTTGTAACTTAATTGTATGCATAAATAATGCAAACACTGTAGACTTGTATTGTATTCTTGTCAATGCATCAAAAGTGAAAGTACATTTTATAATAATAATTATTTTTAACAATACACAAAATATCATATACTTGTAAATAAAAACAACAACAGCAATGTGTGTATTTATATTTATGTATAATCAAAGCAATCTAAATAAATACTTCCATTGTATTATTTTAGGCATAAAGGTATCTTGAAAGCACATGAATTGCGTAAAATACATATTAAATGATGTATTTGTATTTGTGTGCGTGTGTGTAAGGATCTATAAAAATTTATATATAGTAATTTTTTATTTTATTTATTCATTTACTACAATAAGTTATTATTATTCATTCATTCATTCATTCATTCATTCATTCATTCATTCATTCATTCATTCATTTATTTTCTTGAGGCAAGAACGCTACACACTGTGCCACTGTGCTGCCCTA
>CAIGQZ010032237.1:1673219-1687440 GCA_903798205.1 Danio tinwini | reverse complement strand
ATCGCAGTGTGGTTGCTAGGGTGTTCTGGACAGTTGCTAGGTGATTAATATATTACTATGATGCCTTGAAGTTTCGAATTCAATTGCAGTGTGGTTGCTAGGGCGTTCTGGACAGTTGCTAGGTTATTTATATGTTGCTATGATGCCCTGAGAAGTGTAAAACTGATTGCAGTTGCTAGATTGTTCTAGATGGTTGCTAGGTGGTTATGATGGGTTTTTTTTTTTTTTGCTGAATAAACACTAAATAATTGCTAGGTGGTTGCTATATGTTGCTATTAAGCCCAGAGAAGTTTTAAAATGATTGTGGTGTGGTTGCTAGGGTATTTTGTACAGTTGCTACATGATTAATATGAAGTTTAAAATGAAACGCAAAGTAGTCACTGGGTTGTTTTGGACAGTTGCTAGGCGACTGATATGCTACTATGATGCCTTGAGAAGTTTCGAATTAATCGCAGTGTGGTTACTAGGATGTTCTGGACAGTAGCTAGGCTAGATTGATATGCTACTATGATGCCCTGAGAAGTGTTAAACCGATTTACTGTTGCTAGGTTGTTCTAAACGGTTGCTAGGTGGTTGTTTTGAAAGTTTTGTTTCTTGCAGCACCAACACTTTTAAGTTAAAAAGGTTAGAATGGCCAGTTGCTAGGAGATTGATATGTTAATTTGATGCCTGGAGAAGTTTTGGTTGCTAGGGTGTTCTGGACAGTTGCTAGGCGATTGATGTTACTATGATGCCTTGAGAAGGTTTGAATTAACTGCAGTTTGGTTACTAGAGTGTTCTGGACAGTTGCTACATGATTAATATGAAGTTTAAAATGAAACGCAAAGTAGTCACTGGGTTGTTTTGGACAGTTGCTAGGCGACTGATATGCTACTTTGATGCCTTGAGAAGTTTCAAATTAATCGCAGTGTGGTTACTAGGATGTTCTGGACAGTTGCTAGGTTAGATTGATATGTTACTATGATGCCCTGAGAAGTGTTAAACTGATTGCAGTTGCTAGGTTGTTCTAACTGTGTTCTGGACAGTTGCTAGGTGATTAATATGTTACTATAATGCCTTGAGAAGTTTTGAATCAATCGCAGTGTGGTTGCTAGGGTGTTCTGGACAGTTGCTAGGTGATTATTATGTTACTATGATGCCTTGAGAAGTTTTGAATCAATTGCAGTGTGGTTGCTAAGGTGTTCTGGACAGTTGCTAAGTGATTAATATGTTACTATGATGCATTGAGAGGTTCAAATTAATTACAGAATAGTTACTGGGTTGTTTTGGACAGTTGCTAGGCGGCTGATATTTTACTATGATGCCTTGAGAAGTTTCGAATTAATTGCTATGTGTTTACTAGGGTGTTCTGGACAGTTGCTAGGCTAGACTAATATGTTGCTATGATGCCCTGAGAAGTGTAAACCTGATTGCAGTTGCTAGGTTGTTCTAGACAGTTGCTAGGTGGTTGTTTTGATGGTAATTGATATGTTAATTTGATGACTCGAGAAGTTGTGGTTTCTAGGGTGTTCTGGACAGTTGCTAGGCAATTGATGTTACTATGATGCCTTGAGAAGTTTCAAATTAATTGCAGTGTAACTACTACAGTGTTCTGGACAGTTGCTAGGTGATTAAAATGTTACTATGATGCTTTGAGAAGTTTCGAATCAATCGCAATGTGGTTGCTAGGGTGTTCTGGACAGTTGCTAGGTGATTATTATGCTACTATGATGCTTTGAGATGTTTAGAATCAATCACAGCGTGGTTGCTAGGGTGTTCTGGACAGTTGCTAGGGGATTTATATGTTACAATGATGCATTGAGAGGTTCAAATTAATTGCAGAGTAGTTACTGTGTTGTTTTGGACAGTTGCTAGGAGACTGATATGTTACTATGATGCCTTGAGAAGTTTAGAATTAATCGCAGTGTGGTTACTAGGATGTTCTGGACAGTTGCTAGGTTATGGCTATGACGCCTTGAGAAGTGTAAAACTGATTGCAGTTGCTAGATTGTTCTAGACGGTTGCTAGGTGGTTATGATAGTTTTGTTTTTTGCAGAATAAACACTAAATAATTGCTAGGTGGTTGCTATATGTTGCTATTAAACCCAGAGAAGTTTTAAAATGACTGCAGTGTGGTTGCTAGGGTATTCTGTACAGTTGCTACATGATTAATATGATTCCTTGAGAAGTTTACTAGGGTGTTCTGGACAGTTGCTAGGCTAGATTGATATGTTGCTACGATGGCCTGAGAAGTATTAAACTTATTGCAGTTGCTAGGTTGTTCTAGGCGGTTGCTAGGTGGTTGTTATGATGACCAGAAAAGTGTTAAATTGATAGCAGTCTGGTTGCTAGGTGGTCCTGGGTGGCTGCTAAGTCTCGGTGATCTTCTGATCTGCCAGTTCCCTCTTTTACATCAGTAACACCAGCTATTTTATGCACTCCTTATCTTTTTTTAACACTAGTAGCACTGGATACTAATGAAGTAGCTCTCAGCCTTCTTGTACTGGCAGTCATGGCCTAAAATGGTCAAGACTTGCAGGCACGGGATGGATTTTGTATCCTATGGAATTCATTTGCTATCTGTGCCGACTTCAAAGCGAGCCAGTACCTTTCTCACACCATAAATGGCCTCTCAAGGAATGTCATGAATCAAATTATGTGCCTCTGAAATTCCCACTTGTAGGGCAGCGCTATGTGAAGAAGAGGGCTCAACTATTTATAACACCCAGAGCTCTGGCAGCGATCAGGAACATGGCCGCCCGGATTTTCAGTTTGAAAAAAAAACATCTGAAAAAGCTTATATGAGCACAACAATGTCAGAATGTCATGTGAGTAATATATGATTAGTATTGTGTGTGTGAGGCTGTTCAGACTGGATGGTAAGATGTGTGATGGGAAAAATACATAAAGCAGTAAAGAGTTGATGAAAAATTGGATTATACTATATTATGTAATCATAATTTATTTATCTTTTGGTTTGTTTCTAATAAATAATACCAAATAAAACAACAACAAAATCAATCACAGTCCGTTCCATTATAGTTTCTAGTATTTTAAGTCTATCTGAGGGCCTACATTGGTGGTGGCGATCGGTGGCGTCATGGTGGGGCAGTGATTGCCTCACAGCAAGAAGATCACTTGTTCAGGCCCCGGCTAGGTCAGTTGGCATTTCTGTGTAAAGTTTGTATGTTTCCTCCGGGTGCTCCGGTTTCCTCCACAGTCCAAACACATGCACTATAGGGGAATTGATTAACTAAATTGGCCTCAGTGTATGTGTGTGAATGAGTGTGTATGGGTGTTTCCAGTGTTGGGTTGTGGCTGAAAGAGCATCTACTGCGTAAAACATAAGCTGGAAAAGTTGGTGGTTCATTCTACCATTCTAAGTTGCCGACCCCTGATTAATTAAAGGGCACCTATGGTAAAATATCTCCTTTTCAAGCTGTTTGGACAGACATATGAGTAGGTATAGTGTATAGAGCGTCATATTAGGGTGATATAAACACACCCAGTCTTTTTTTTTTCAATTTAACAACATAAAAATGGTGGACCAATTGGAGCGGTTTTCAGACCGACCGCAACTTGACGTAGGAGTGCGGTCCTCCCGCCCACCGAATTGACTGACAGCGGCGTATTAACATGTCTCCGTAGTAACGTGTATAATTATATCAACCAGAACCAGGACCAGGACGTGCGCACACTAAACAACCGTAAATAAAAGTCTGTTCCGTTTGCTAGGATCATCAATCATCATCAAATGTGATCAAGAGTGAGTTTAACAAGTTTAAAATGTTTTAAAACAGTGCATGTTTGTAATGAATTACAGCCATTTACTTCATCAACACAACCGCGTGTCAGAACAATTGTAAAAGACGCTTCAATCCCGGCTTGTAGATGTTAAATCAGGTTTATTTTGTACATTAACATAACAGATATCCACATTTGCATGCAATAGCAGTGCAAAGCTAAACGCGCGCTGTCTGTGTGTGTGCCTGTCAGAGCTGTGTGTGTGTGTGTATTTGTGTGTGTGCGTGAACTTTGTAAAGACATTGTGTGTGACTGATCCTTGCAACTCAACAATATGCATCAAATACTCATTGGTAAAGTTCTTACTGTAGTTTTTCCTCACAAACGTTACTTGTGATCTTATTCCTTCGTGTTTGTTTGTTGTCTGACGCAGCCGAGAGAGCTGCTGCCAGGCACGTAGAAACAGTGGGCGTGAAGGACTAGCCTTAAAGGCGCAGTACACAAAAACCGTTAGCTGATGTTAAATGCTACAAAGTAGAAACTTATGACAGCTATAATAAATAATCTGATGGGTGTTTTGAGATGAAACTTTACAGACACATTCTAGAGACACAAAAGACGTATATTAAATCTGGAAAAAGCGGTAACCTAGGTGCTCTTTAAGGGACTAAGCTGAAAAGAAATTGAATGAATGAATGATTGATTGGTTGACAGACTGACGACTGACTGATTGATTGATGCTCACAAAATGCTCACGCCCATTAGAAAACCATTCAAAAAAAGGTGCCTCCTGTTGCAAAAAGTGCATTCGGTGTGATAAAGGTTTAAGCGCGACTGATTGACTTTGAACGTGGCATGATTGTTGGTGTCAGATTGGTTTGAGTATTTCAGAAACTGCTAATCTACTTGGATATTCACAAATAACCTCTACAGTGGTCAGAAAAAATATCCAGTGAGCGGCAGTTCTGTGGGCGCAAATGCTTTGTTGATGACAGAGGTCAGAGGAGAATGGCCAGACTGGTTCCAGCTGATAGAAAGACAACAGTAACTTAAATAACCACTCGTTACAACCGAGGTCTGCAGAAGAGCATCTCTGAACGCACAACACGTCCAACCTTGAGGCGGATGGGCTACAGCAGCAGAAGACGTCACCGGGTGACACTCCTGTCAGCTAAGAACAGGAAACTAAGGCTTCAATTCCCACAGGCTAACCAAACTTGTACAATATAAGATTGGAAAAAGGTTGCCTGGTCTGATGAGTCTCGATTTCTGCTAGGACATTCGGATAGCAGGGTCAGAGTTTGCTATCAACAACATGGATTCATCCTGCCTTGTATCAATAGTTCAGGCTGGTGGTGTAATGGTGTGGGGGATATTTTCTTGGCACACTTTGGGCCTATTAGTACCAATTGAGCATCGTGTCAGTGCCACAGCCTACCTGAGTATTGTTGCTGACCATGACTTACCTGATGGCTAACTCTACACACTAGGGCGATACTGGAAAAATTGAACTTTGAGATATATAGCCGTCAGCTAGCTATCTGCAACTCATATGGTCGCCCACTGAAGCCAAGCAGGGCTGTGCCAGGTTTGTACCTGGATGGGAGACCACATGGGAAAGCTAGGTTGCTACCGGAAGTAGTGTTAGTGAGGCCAGCAGGGGGCGCCCAACCTGCGGTCTGTGTGAGTCCTAATGCCTCAGTATAGTGACGGGGACTCTATACTGCTCAGAGAGGTTAAACCGAGGTCCTGGCTCTCTGTGGTCATTAAAAATCCCAGGATGTCCTTTAACAAAGAGTAGGGCTTTAACCCTGGCATCCTGGCCAAATTTGCCCACTGGCATCTGTCCATCATGTCCTCCTAACCATCCCTATATCATAAATGGTTTCATCACTCTGTCTCCTCTCCACCAATCAGTGTGTGGTGCGCGGTCTAGCGCAAAATGGCTGCCGACCCGTCATCCAGGTGGATGCTGCACACTGGTGGTGGATGAGGAGAATCCCCCAATGTTTAAAGCGATTTGAGTGCCTAGAAAAGCGCTATATAAATGTAAGGAATTACTGTTATTATTTTTTATTTTGTGATATAAATTGCAATATAAATACAATTTCACCAGATAGCTTAATATTTCTATTTGGAAATAATTTATAATGTTAGATCAAGTGGGATGATTTTGCAGTGGGACTGCATCTCCATAAAATCTAATAAACAATCTATAAACTTTACAGGGTCCCCGAGACATTTATATTATTGTCTGTGCTACTTGTAGTGCATTTCTGTATTTGCATGTATTGTGAGTATTTCATGCATGTGTTTAGTCAAGGATTGATGAAATAATGTTTACTATTTGCATCTCCATAAAATCTAATAAACAATCTATAAACTATTTAGGGTCCCCTGACATGTTTTCGTTGTGGTCTGTGCTATTTGCAGTGCATTTCTGTATTTGCATGCATAATAATCTATAAATACAATCAAGAAAAAGATTGAGTTTTGAGATAAGACTGCAATTTTATCATTTCACAAGTCTAATGCCAGACACGGATGAAGCGTCAAGCGTGAGTGATTTACATGTTAAGTCAATGCAAAGATGCAAATAGACATCCTGCAGCACGATACATGAGAACGAGGTGGCAAATCGCTCGAGTTGGAAAATCTGAACTTCAGTGGACATTTGCACAGTGTTAACCAATCAGGAGCTTTCTCTTATAGGGGCATGATTATGACATTTTCTCTGAGAGAAAATCCTCTAACCAACCCCAGACAACAGTTCATCAAACTGGGCTGGGCTCAATCTGAAGCACCGCTGAAAGCTTCCATTATCCAGGTATAGTTTCTGCAGGAGTTGAACTCACAGAGCTCGGTTCAACTCTGAAAGGATCTAGTGGACTCAGACACGGCGCCAAACGAATCTACGCTGCTTTTCAGCCTTCCTAAAGCACATAAACACAGCTATTCTCTCAGTAAAATTCATGTCAGCCATTTAGCAACAAAGCTAGAGTCACAGAGTAGACAGAAGCCCTGACCATGATGCAAAGCCGTATCCATTGTGAAATTAATTTGTGGTGCAAATTAAGTGGATTTGAATAGCATGATTTATTTGCGCGTTCCGCATCTGGTGTGAACACAGCATTAAGGCCCGTGCACACCGAGACGCTTGTTGCTCATGTTTTTTGTTGACGTTTAATGCCTTGTGACTAAATAAAGGGCGCCAACGTGATCGTGCACACCAATGTGCAAAACACCAGCCGTAAAAGCATAATTTTTTAAGAAAAGCCTCATGCTCGTTTTTTGTTTTGATGTGCCACGTCAAAACTTTCTCCACCAATCAGATTGGCACTTTTGTTCATGTGCACAGAGCTGCTGAAGTTACAGTAAACACCCCTTGGAGGCGCTCAAGCACAAAACTATCAATGCGAGCGCACATTGAAGAAGATGCCCGAACGTGGAGCTGCTTATTGCACTGGTGAACAATAATCATTTCTTCATCACTAGAGCTGGAGCTGCTACTTGAACACTCCATGCATGTTTGAATTGCCAGTAACTTTAACAACAAATGTGTCAACATTCTGTCTTCTTCGTCTGTGTTACAAGAGGGTGTCATACATACACAAAGTTGTGTAGCACCATCTAACGTCAAAGAGTGATTTTGCTTGACGCCAGTAAAAATCGCTTGGGTTTGAATGCGGAAAAACATTTAGAAAAACACAGACGATAAACGCAAACAAAAAGCGTCCCGGTGTGTATGAGCCTTTACAGTATTCAAGTACAGTAACTTAATGATAAAAACTATTTTTATTTATTTCTTTTTTTGTTAAGGTCAAAAATGGTACAAATTCTTTTATCTGAAATTTTTAAAATCATTATACAATCACAGGCATCAAAAACACATGCACATGATAAATTAGAATGCAAACTCAACATTGCATATCCTGCGATGCGACTATTGCGAATGATCCCATTGCGATTCCAATGCTGAAACGATGCAGCCCTACTACACCCTAAAAATAAAACTTATTGTTGAAACAATATTCATGAAAAAAAAGACTCTTATTTTAAATTCTAAGCGCAAAGTCTAAAGTGGATGGCGCAATCCGAATCCACTTTTGCCATTTTACGGAGGAGAAAAAGCAAGCAAATGCATTTGCTAAACAATGGTGCAAAATGTAAAAATGAAACCAGCATAAAGCAAAAAACCAACGCAATCTCATGGCAATTCGTAACTTTTTGATTTAGTGGCTAATTTGTATGAATTCAAACAATCTAATTCGTACAAATTAGTAGGATTTGTCCATCACCCAATGACGGTTTGGGTTAGCGGTGGGGTTAGGTGCCACGCCTCCTTTTTAAAATCGTACATTTTCGTACAACTGAACTCGTACAAATTCGTACGAATTAGCCACTAAACTGACAAAACGTAAAATACTTATGTTTCCTCGTGAGATCAGGCTGCAAAAAAGATGTGTGCCGCATTGCGTCAAGTGTATGATAGGGCTTCAAATCTTTAAAATCCTTAAAGAAAAGCCAAAAATGGCATTCTGTGATCTTTCACTCAATCTCATGTTGTTTTTATGTCCTATTTCTTTCTTCTGAAGATTTTCTAGAGAAACATTGAGGTCAAAACATGAAAAAAGTTACACAGAAGATAAAAGGAATGCTAGTTTTAAACAGCATTGATGAGTAATTGGTGTCAAATGTTCATTTTAATCTTCTGAATGTGCTTTTTTTGTTTTGTTTTTACACATTTATGAAGCTTCAGTTTATTCAAAGCAGCAGCAAGTACAGCAAACACGGCCGATATAGCTATAATACTGAATCAGCAACTCTTACAGTCTCTGGTCTCACATCAAACATGACTCTTCCCTAAAAGATATTCATCAGCTCATTAGCATAGCAACCTCAGCGGGACATTTTTTTCCTTAAAATCACATTTGCATAATGAATTAAGCTTCTCCCATTTATTCAGTTCTTTTTCTTGTTAACCTCTCATTAACCTTTGCTTTAACAGTCCTGGCTCTCGAATCATGCCGAGACTTGTCCTAAATTCATCAAACAACAGGGTGGATTTCTGACTTAACTCATTAGGCTGAAAACCAACAAAGTCCCAGTGAAAGCTGAGCTTTAATGTACTCTGCAAAAAAAAAAAAAAAATAGACGCAGGGTTTCACACAATTCATTCAAGCTGTCCCAACACAAATCAATTAAGTTAATTCATTCATTCCTTTTCTTTCGGCTTAGTCCCTAATTTATCAGGGGTTGCCACAGTGGAACGAACCACCAACTGTCGGAGCACCCGGAGGAAACCCACACCAACACGAGTAGAACATGCAAACTCCACACAGAAATGCCAATTGGCCCAGGCATGACTCGAACCAGCGACCTTCTTGTTGTGAGGCGATCATGCTACTCACTGTGCCACCGTGATGCCCTTTATATTATTCATTCATTCATTTTCTTTTCGGCTTAGTCCCTTTATTAACCAGGGGTTGCCACGGCGGAATGAACCACCAACTTATCCAGCACATGTTTTATGCAGCAGATCCTTTATATTATATTATATTATATTATATTATATTATATTATATTATATTATATTATATTATATTATATTATATTATATTATATTATATTATATTATATTATATGCGACGCAGTGGCGCAGTAGGTAGGGCTGTCTCCTCACAGCAAGAAGGTTGCTGGTTCGAGCCTCGACTGGGTCAGTTGGCATTTCTGTGTGGAGTTTGCATGTTCTCCCCGTGTTGGCGTGGGTTTCCTCCGGGTGCCTTCACTTCAGGTGAATTGGGTGGGCTAAATTGTCCGTAGTCTATGAGTGTGAATGAGTGTGTATGGATGTTTGCCAGTGATGGGTTGCAGCTGGAAGGGCATCCGCTGCGTAAAACATGTGCTGGATAAGTTGGTGGTTCATTCTACTGTGGCGACCCTGTATTAGTAGCCGAAGGGACTAAGCTGAAAAGAAAATGAATGAATTATATTCCACTCTCTCTCTCTCTCTCTCTCTCTCTCTCTCTCTCTCTCTCTCTCTCTCTCTCTCTCTCTCTTTTAAATGTAGAATTTCCAAACTTCTTCAACTTTTCAAGTCATGTACAGTATTAAGACTTTGAAAAAAGAAGCAGAGACAATATAAAAGATTTACTCGCTCAATTCAATATGAAGCTCTAGGCTAAAATGCATTGAAACAGATGAGCAAGACCATATTTATAGTCTTTTAATGTTATCACAAAGTGTCCTGTTTGTTTCTCTCAAAATAGCAGAGCGGCGAGCGTTTACAGCCCCGCGTCTGATGGCTTCATTACGGACGACGCAGTCTGGAAATTGGCCGTCATTAAAATGCAGAACTTTGTAACTTATGAGGATGAAACAGAATTGCAGGCTTTTGATATTTTCGCTGGTGCTGGAGATGCAGCGAGGATGAGAGACGACTCGGTAGGGTGAAGATAAATAAATCAGGTTTGAGTAAATAAAAAATGATGCCGCTTCTCGCACAAAATAGAACTTTGTTGGAGCTTCAAAACTGTTAGGTTTGTTGAAGTGCCGTTTGTCCTTTAAAACTTTACAGATTACCACCTACGTTGGCTCCATGCTTTGCTTTAATTGCTGTTTATGGAGCACTTTTCCAATGCGATTATGATCTTGAAATACTGGCACATGTGGCGATTGTACAGTTTCCCCTTAAGTCCAGAGTACACTCAAAACGTGGTTTTTGCTGCTTGTTCAAAATAATTATTTAAAATGAGCTAAAACAACCCAATTTCTGGCATTTTTTGGAACAACTTAACTCTTTTATGTTTAATCCACTTAAGGCTGATTTATACTTTTGCATCAAGTGCATGCGTATAGTCCGGCGCAGCCTTCACATGGTCGCATAGCTCTTACCATGGCTGACGCTGTCGCGCACCTTTCAAAAAATGTAACTATACGTTGCAATGACGCATAGCACAAGCTCTGTGATTGGTTGGCTTG
The DNA here is from genome assembly GCA_903798205.1 of Danio tinwini. NCBI lineage: Eukaryota > Metazoa > Chordata > Actinopteri > Cypriniformes > Danionidae > Danio > Danio tinwini. The sequence goes on along the minus strand of CAIGQZ010032237.1, from coordinate 1,676,736 downwards.
GTAGCTGTAACGAGTGTGGAAGGTGCTGAGAGCCACGAGCCTAATGGAGGGAGTGTTTACAAGTGTCAAGTCCAACGCAATCTTGTAACTTTTTGATTTAGTGGCTAATTCATATGAAGTCGTACGATCTAATTCACACAAATTAGTATGATTTGCTTATCACCCAATGACGTTTGGGGTTAGGGGTGGGGTTAGGTGCCACGCTTCCTTTTTAAAATCGTACGAATTAGCCACTAAACTGACAAAAACGTAAAATACTCACGTTTCCTCGTGAGATCAGGCTGGTCAAGTCCCATGAAGGAGCTCCAGATGGAAACATTTGCTTTGTGATTAATGTTGTTGCATGTCTGCCTGTTCCTGCCTCTGAATGAGTGAGTTTAGCTACTTCTACATTAGGGTAGAGTTCAGAAAAAACAAAACACCAGCAAAGAAACTCAACACAGAGGAACATAAAAACCTCACTGCCAACTAATGTTTTGGAAGTGTTATTGCAGAGCAACACAAACAGCACGCAGAAGTATAAATACACGACTACACGCAAGGTAGGCGCCGTGGGTCACTCTGATCTGTACACGCAGAATTATAAACCAGCCTTTAGAGTACACACAAAATGTAATTTTTGCTGCTTGTTCAAACTACTTATTTAAAACGAGTTGAAACAACCCAAGTTTTGACACTCTTTGGAACAACTTAATAGTTTTTACATTCAATCCACTTAGAGTAAACTCAAAATGTGATTTTTGCTGCGTGTTTAAACTACTTATTTAAAGTGCTATTTTGATACATTAAAATATACCTTTGACATATTTATGGCCCGTTTCCACTGAGTGGTACAGTACGGTACGATACGGGTCGGTATGGGTCACCTTTATGAGACTTGCATTTCCACAGCCAAAAGGGTACCAATCCCTTTTGGTGGGCATGGTGTACGACAGAAAGTTTCAGTCAAAGTCATTCTCGCTCGAGGAAATGTCTACAGTAAAGTTGTCAGGGTTGTTCACATATCATACGAGAAGCACTTCTCACAAAACAGATGCTTTATACACATAAATACTTGTGTATAAATGTTTATTACTAACCTTTCTATGAACAGGATTTGATTATAACTGCAGATCCATGACAAAAAATAGCTTACTGTAACGTCTGCAATTATATATTACAATTAACTTTAAAAATGCAACATTTATAAACACAGCCCTTTACTATCTCCGATATGTTACCAATGACAGAAAAACTATACACAGCATACATTTAGTTCTTATTTGGCTTCAAAAACAGCATGCAACATGTAGCCCACAGTCAGGGTAAAGTCTAGATCGGATACACGGCCGGCCGGAAGTGCGATATGCACATTAATATAGCGGCAATTTTTATGACACTGTATAACAATAATTTATATTTTTACAGTACTGTGACGATTGGGTTTAGGGTTGGGGTAGGGGTTAAAAAATAAAACTTATTGGGTAATTTAATAGATAAGATAAATATAACTCTGTACAACTACTGTTTTTACGGTTCTGTGATGGTTGGGTTTAGGGTTGGGGTAGACGTTAATAAAATACAATCAATTGGAAATTTAATAAAAAACATAAAAAATTCTCGTTAACGTTCGGCCGCAAACGTATCTGTTCTAGCAACAACTCGGGCTGTTTCTCAATATGCGTTCTTCAGCGGCCTTGCGTCTTATCAATGCAAATGGTTGTAATAACGTTAAAAAAGGGGAGGTTTTATATAACAAAGATTTAATTGCGCGAGCTCCGGGCCGCAGCGCACATTACTCGTTGGCCGATCCAGCTCGGATGCGGCAGCGTCAGCTCGCTAACCGCTGCCACATCTGGCCCGATTCACCCGGGCCGGATGCCTATGGACTTACTGCCCGAGTCAATCGGGCCAGATGTGGCGGCCGTTAGCGAGCCGACGCTATCGCATCCGAGCCGGATCGACCCGCGAGTAATGTGCGCGAGTAAGTACAGCAGACAGAGTTGGACCAAGGGGTAAGTCTTGGGGGGTAAGGCAAGAGTGTAGCCGGAACTGGCCCGAGTGTATTTTGCTATCTGGGTAGTTAGGCGTGTATCAGCAAATTGATAAAGCCCTTACCTTACCACATAAACAGTGTTCCACCAGATCCTGTATGTCAGAAACTATAGTTTACTGCTGAGCAACTCATTTTATCATGGTAAAATAAGACCGAAATCGAATAATAACACTTCAGTCTCCTGCCGAAGCTCTGACGTCTGCTTTGAGAAACTGTCAATCACAATGACACGCCCAGCATTAAATTACTGCTCACAACATACTCATTACAAAAATGAAGATCTGCACCTATATCAGCTGATAACCAGAGCCATCTTTCAGAATATTTTATTGCACGTGTAATTCATTTTTTTATTTGGTCTTATGTCTCCTTCATTAACACAGAGGACTTTATGACTTGTACTATAGCCAGCCCCCAGGGGGCGATCTAACAGCGAGACCTTCACTCAAAAGCAAGCGTGCGGCACACTTGGTGCAAATCTCTCTGTATCTTTAATCTTCTCCAGCACATGTAACCTCTGTTAGAAAGTAATTCTGTCATTCTGAGTTCTTAATAATCCAAAAGGTGATGATAACAGTTAAACATGGCAGCTTGTTCATGTTTTAGGTTGCTGAAAGAATCATTCACTCCTTTGTTTTTTTTCCGGCTTTTCCTTTGTTTTTTCACACTTCACTCTCGCGTTTGTCTGTTTCTGAAAGGATCGGATGTCATTTTTAAATATACTGTCTGTACAAATAAAATACCCTTATAATTTATTTAAAATTTAACAATAAATTTTACAACGTGAAGATGTTAATATTCGAGAAGGACAATAATATTTGCCGAAATGCACTCTCTGGTGGATTTACAAGAAATGGCACATATGAGAAAATGTGGCAGAGAAATGTATTTGAGATTGTCAAAAATGTACCTAGTGAATTTATTACCAAAAAAAACACAAGAAAACCTATTTGAACATATTTCCAATGAGATTGGGTTGCATTTATGCAGAGATGTATAGTAACGAAGTAGAACTACTTCACTACTGTACTTAAGTACTAAAAGGTTGTATCTGTACTCTACTGAAGTATTGTTTTTTTCTCCTACTTTTACTTCAGTACATATTTTCGATGAGCTTAATACTTTTACTCCAGTGGAATTTTTATGTGTTGCGTAGTTACTCGTTACGATTATAAAAATGTTACGAATTAATCATTCATTGATCAGACGATCAAAGAAGACTGCCTGGCTGCATTGAGAGCACTTTAGTTTGTTAGACATGGAAAACCCAGAAATTCCACCTTCAGCTTTCAACTGTTCATGGTGAGGAGGAAAAAGACCACCCGTGACCCTATTTAGAACCAATGTTTGCATTTGTTGGAGTGAAAGACAGCTCATATAATGAAGTGCATACTCTAAAGTCAGATTTGAAGAAACATGTCAAGTTAAAGACAATATAATACACAAAACAGCAGTTTGAGCTATCCATAAGAGCTAGATAAG
>CAIGQZ010032237.1:1625670-1639756 GCA_903798205.1 Danio tinwini | reverse complement strand
AAACAAAACAAACACACACACACAAGACAATAAATACATAAATAATACACAAAGAATATGAAAAAACACACACAAAAACAAAGTGAAGCAAAATAAACAACGAAAAAAACACAAAGCAAAAAATACATAATTAAAAACACAAAAAATATGAAAAAGAACACAAAACAAAAATAAAAACACACAAAAATAAAACAAAGCAAAAAAAAAAAAAACACAAAACTAAAAACAAAACTAAAAAACACGAATAAAACACAAAACACACACACAAAATACATAAATAAAAAACGAAACTAAACTAAAATCACCCACAAAAACAAACCAAAAAATAAAGAAAAAAATAACAAAACAAAAAATACATATAAAAAAAGAAAACCAAAAAACACACAAAAACAAAACAAACCTGAAAAACAAACAAACAAAAAAAACTAAAACAAACAAAGAATAATAATTGAAAAAAATCCATTTCCAATAACATTTCCTTCAAAGCACAGTCCAGCAGCCACCAGACGTCAAGATGACTTCAGATTGACGTTGTACCCCAACGTCGTGGGATGTTGCATTTTGTTGAAAATGAAAATCAAGTTGACTTCAGAACCCAACGTCAGACTGACGTCAGTGTCCAACGTCTGACAGATGATGCATTTTGGTTACTTTCCACTGCAGCCTAAAAACTAAATATTAACGTCTAATGATGTTACAGCTTGTTGTTGTGTGGACGTTACCAATATGACATCTATCAGACATTGGATTTTGGTTCCATACCAAATAAATGTCAGTTGCCGACAAATAAATGCCAGGTATGATGTTGGTTTAAGATATTGGCTCGATGTTAGATTTTGATCACTTACCAACACAACCTAAAATCAAAATAAGCCAAAATAACATTGTCTTTGGATGCTGGTGACCTAAATCTAACTAAACATTAACATCTCATGACGTATGTCTGCTGGGAGATCTAACCCAAAAACACACTTCACAGTAAGCCTGAATAACATCTGCTTTGGGCCACAATGTAATATAGTTTCCTTTTAATGATATAGTTTCAATGAAAAAGTCAGGACTGTGTGTAGATAAATGCAGTCTACCTCTAGCCTTCCTTAAACTCCTGAAATGAAGGCTGGTCCAGAAGCAGCTACTGCCTGACCTTCTCTCTCCATTATCTCCAGTGTCGGCCAGAGGACGCGAGGTGATAAGTTGTTTACTGTAAGACTCCGCAGGGAAAACAGAGCCGTCACTGAGCTGAGTGCAGGAGATTTTATGCCTGGTGTGGCAGCGAGAGGCCAAACAGAGAGACTGTCATTCAGGTTCAGCTGTTCAGTCGATGCACATTCAAGGGCAACGCCAAACCAGAGAGTTCATCAAACTATTCTCCAGAAACACAGCTCACGACTGCACAAACACACACATACTGTACAGTCAAACCCAACATTATTCAGACAACCAGATGTCATGATATACAGCTGATGTCAGAATAATTAGCCCTCCTGTATATTGTTTTCCCCCAATTTCTGTTTCTAAATCTATCAGTTTTAAAGAGCCCCTATTATACATTAAAAATGGTCATATTTTAGTTTTATGGGTCTCCAACAACAGACTGATCTGCATGCAAGGTCAAAAAACACTTTCATGGTCTTATCATATGCATTTATTTTTACCTAATTATCTCAGCGACTCCCATGTGAATCGTTTAGAGATACAATTATTCCCAAACCCCTCCTTAGCCAGAAGCTAATCTGCACTGATTGGACCGATGACAGCCTGTTGCGATTGGTTGACAGTGTTCATCAGGAGACATAGTGAAACACTGATCGCAGCAGCCGACTAAAACATGCATCATAGTAGTTACTAACACCATCGTACACAGTACCCGGTTATCCACAGTTTTATCAGGGCTGGCGCGTCCATAGAGGCGACCTAGGTAGCCACCTTGGACGGTAGAATAGTGAGGTCGGCGTCCGCGAACCCTTCGGACCTCACTTTCATCCGCGAATCAGTCACTTTCTTTTTCACTTTCGGGTTGAGGGCGGCATGATCGCCGTTCGTCTAGAGCGTCAGTTCAGCTTGCTCCGGCCCTTAGTGTTATTCAGACACAGCACACCATTTTAAACCTTGACTGCTGCACGTGTGTAAGAACAGCTGACGGTGGCCATAGCAATGACAAACGGCAGTAGAACATGAGCTCACAAACGCATTTAAATCCGTAAACAAAGCGGCACGCCTCGCATTTTCAAAGTGGCTTTAGACAAGATATGAGAATATAAAGAGTTAACCAGATACAGTACACACGGTTACAAGTAACAAAACACATATATGTGTCCCACGCTGCTATAAACACTATTATTAACACGTATAATTCAATAAAAAGTGAAAATTGGTTGTTTTTGCGTTATTTTGAGCAAATTCGTTCTTCCAGTTTAAAACAAATTTTTAAAGCTGCGTCACGGTCATTAGAGACTTGTGTGTATTCCAGCGTGGAGACTGGATGTTTGTACCTGCGAGTACATCGTGACGTCTCTGAGTGTGCGGCATTAATTCATGGGAAAGACTTGGTTCAAACCAATCAGCGCTCTATTGTGTATGTGGTGCAACTTCATTATTATGCATAATAGCTTAAAAGATGTTACTTGTTACAGTGTTCAGACGGCAGAGCGATGCCACGTTGTGTTGCCAAAACAAGTGAAAGAACAAGAATTTGGAGACATGGGTCATCAGTGTTGTGTTTATTAATGTGCTGCAACAAAGGTTTTGTTTTCATTTTGCCGCTATGAGAGCACATCTGGACTCACGTGTGGATTACAGTACACGCGACAGAAATGCGTTTGAAAGGCACATTTTTACCAGAGAGCTTTTTGCATCTGGAAATGATGAAATCCGGATTTGTCGCTCGTCTTCTTTTAAAAAAGACACGGCTCCAGTTTGTATTGATTGTCCTGTGTCTACAGATTTGGTAAGTGTGTGTGATCAGTGTTCATTGTTTGTTTATTCAGATGGCAAAGTTAGTTCGTATCGTCAGCAGTGCTCTTTCAGTTTTTAAAGACAGACCTTAGTCAAAATGATTTAGTTACTGAGTTTACAGTATGTTATTATCACTGCACTATTATAGCACAGTATTATAGACTGAAAGATCCGCTGTAGATGCTGCTCTCAGAATGCAAACATGTAAACACTGCAATCAAACTATTACCGTCGTGTAGGATTTTCACCGTATTTTGTGACAGGATAGTCTATACACACACGGCTTTCTGACGCTACCTACCGAGTGTATCTAAGTTACAGCGGAGGATTTTTTTCTTCTATACGCCATAGAAGTCCACTCTCCAGCAGTTCCTTGCATACAATATGTCATTTGTCATGGGGGACATGCAGGAAATGTTCCTGAATAAAAAGGAAAAGTGCTAAGCTGCAGTTAAACTCGACAAATTCATAATTTGGCAAATAATTTGATTACTGATGTCCATGTAAACACAGTCACTGTCTTTCTCCCCTGCATCTGTGTCTGTTTGCCTCTGTGAAAATCAGCGCGTGCCCAAACGGAAACTCACTTTTGCAAAATCTTCCCTCTTTCTCTCCCCTGACACTCCCACCTGAACAGAGCTGGACACACCCACTTTCCTGACTTTTTCCAAACTAGAGGTATGAAAACACCCTGCTGAGACGGGGGGGGGGGGGTAGTTAATTAGACAAGTTAGGGTAATTGACACTTCGCTAAGCCACACCCAAAAACCGCCAAACACCAATCGTGGCTTAGCAACCGTAGCTCCGCGCAGGAGCTCTATCAAGTTTTCAAACAAGGGAAACAAGCCAAATCTGACACCCGGTATCCTAAAAGTTTGAACAGGGTAGTGGAATTGTTTCGCTTTCTAATACCTAAAACTCAAAGGGAGAAATGTCAGCGTGGATCAAACTGTGTGAGGGGCACTAAAAGAGCGGGGTTAAGTTGTTTTGTTTTCGATATTCCTGACACATTCAGCGATAGACGAGAATAACTCGTACACCTCTTACCCTAAAAAGATCAAAACTAAGTGTGGATAGGGAAAATGGAGACATCTGAAAATGGATCTGATTGGGGCTTTTCCTCAATATTGAGTGCACAAAGTTCAGTCTTGCATCTTCTCCTTGTAAGTTCAGACTTTGCAAGTTTGATATGGAAAACAAACTTCCGAGGACACGGGATCTTTAAAGGGAACACTGTACTTTATAACCGCATTCGCATCATCCTGGCCACGTTGTTTCATCATCTTAACAATACATTTAAAACATAATATGAGGAACTGTCTATTTTCATTTTGATATAAACAACTTAACAGACACCAAAAATGTTAAGGCATTGTGTAGCTACATATTTATATGAGCGTCATCTGTATGCACATTTAGAACAAAACGGAGCCTATAATATGGAGAGAGAATTGTTTCGTAATTCCAAACAAATATAATACGATCCACAAATAAATGTGAAGCGATTGACAAATACCAAGTATATTCACAAATAAATACAATGAGATGCACAAATAAACCTTAGAGTTCCACAAACATTAATTATATTCACAGTTAAGTAAAATTAGACTTGCAAATAAAAAACATACACACATATATATATTTTTATTCTACAAACACAATCTTGCCTGACATTTATATGTGAATTGCGTCCTGTGCATTTGTAGATTAGTGTGCATTTGTGGGTAGCTCTCCGTGCATTTGTAGATCACGCTGTGCATTTGTGGATTTTGAAACATTTCTAATGTCAAAACGAACACTGATCCACAAATAAATGGACTCCACCCACTTTCTACTTAAACCAATCAGATACTGGCAACATAGTACTGACCAATTGCTTTCAGCTTTTGCTGAATATTAGTTTTTATAATCAATAATGGCCATTATAAAAGTACAATGTACAATACATTTATGCAATATAGAAAATAAAGGCAAGCAATCAGTCAAATTACATTAATTAATATATTAACTTAACTTTGCTCTCAGCCAAAACACGTTACCTGAGAACAAGTAATGCATTCAAAAGACCAAAGAGTTGTTAGATAAAGACAAGGTGAATTAAATATCATGTTTAACAACTATAGTGAGATGAGATCCAGCGATAGATCTTTGATGAACTGTCCGATGTCAGCTGCTCTCACCTGGGGAGATGTGCTTAAAGCACCCGCTGACTGCATGGAGCTCAAACCTCCGCATACGCTGCAGCGCATACCAGTGTGTGTGTGTGGTCACATGATGTGCGTTGTCATTGGTATAGTGGGGACGGAGATCTTTTCAGAAATACTAGGTGAAACGCCAGTGTGGATGTGGATCATTTTTGCTCTAATTAGTGTAAATAGGGCCTCAGAAAGAAGTGATTCACAGCTGGTGTTCAGAAATGTGGCTGACCAGAAGAGGACAGACATACAGGTGTGAGTGTTTCAGGTCTTAATGGGACCTGGAGACACTGGGGAATTGACTTCTTTGGCTCTTGGCAGTGGGGCTGACGTATTGCCGTCACTGCGGCTGATTATGGAAGCGCTCGGCAGAATGATGTGTGCTTGGCCTTTTCATGCTTCATTAACAGAATCAGGCAACCTGCCACATGCACGCCGCAGCTCATTAAGTCAGTAAGGGGAATAATGTTGAATGCAAAGTCTGGGAAAAAGTGCAGCGCTGCGTATTAATAACAGTCCAGCAATGGAGAGGAGTACACGGACTGATCACTAAGCGCAGCTTCATGTTTATTTATCAGTGATGTTTATAGGGTTAAAGATCAGGACGGAGCCATAAGGAGAGACATTCTGCTGCTCTCCAAGAGATCAACTTACAGCTTGAGCATGGCAGACAATAGAACAAGCAAAATGATAAAGACCCCAGAGCTACATCAAGCATTTGATTTTGTAAGCACCTAGCAACCACACAAGAATCAGCATATATAAGTGCTCTAGCAAGAACAAAGAAAATTCCACATAGCAACATTCCAGTATACCCTAGCAACCACACAGCAAAAAAAATAAATCCACTAGAAATATCTTAGAAGCCAAAAAGAAACACCTTAGCAACCGGCCAGAAAACTCCACAACTAACCTGAACACCCTAGCAACCACATATCAACATATTAAAAACATTCAGAGTTCCTTAAAACCGCATATAAATAGACATCTAGAACACCTTAGCAACCACTTATAAACTGGCTAAAAGCAACAATAATACAACAAATGAATAGATGTGTCATACCCTAGCAACCACCAAAGTCCCTAGCAACCACAGACTAGACAGAACCACATAGAAATTGCAAAACTGCTTAGCTTTAGCAATCACTTAGAATACAATTCAATACAACAATAATAACAACACCCTGACAGCTACCTAAAAAAGCCAGCAACCAACGCAGCATACCCAACAAAACAGCAGCAAACAGATCACAGATCAGCCATACATGCACAATGAGTGACGTCATTGTTGCAGTTACCGTTGCATCGTTGTGTGTGTTTTGGAGTATTTTAGCATAAAATACATCCCCATTTGCTAGTATTTGTCTTTCCTACTGAGGGTGAACAAACCCTTAATACATTTATACAAATCAGTCTACTTGAAATGTTTCGTCTCTCAAGCATCCGCTTCTAGTTTTAGCCTGCTAGCACCGCTAGTCAGCGTAAGCTACCGGCCTCTTTCACTTAGTGTCTCACTGTCTTTGCTCTTCACCCTGTACAATGTCGCTTGTGTGTCTATCATTGAGTGCAGGAGAAGCATCGGTGGAGTCGTTGGAACTGAAGCTGGAAGCAGTGAAAAGAGATGTAAATGTGAACTGGTTCTCAATTGACTTACCTAGTTAAATAAAGGTTATTATTACAGATCTGTGACCTCAACATGATAGAAGCACAGCTCCGAGAACAACAAGCCTTGCTCGATCGAAAGATAACAACAAACGTACTCAATGCTTTCCCGGTGCTCGTGTTAAAGATGTTTCTGCTAAGGTACCCGCTATACTGAGCGCTGGCGAGAGCATCAGAGCTGTCTTCCTCCACGCAGGAACAAACGACACTGGGCTGTGGCAGACGGAGATCCTGAAGAGAGACCTAAGGAGCCTGATCAAGACGGTTCGACACACCTCGCCCACCACACAGATCATTGCTCCTGGACTGATTCCTACCTACCTCAGAGGAAATGAAAGGTTTAGAACAGAAGTTGTTTTTTGCCAATGACTGGAATCTTTTCTGGGAGCGTCCTAGGCTTTTCCGTGCTGATGGTCTGCACCCCAGCAGAGCTGGAGCTGAACTCCTGTCGGACATCTCCAGGGTGCTTTGTTCTGTCTGACTAGTAAGTTAAAATTCACATTTTAGCCATATAGACTTTTGTTCGTCTCGCTTAAATCTCAGTAATTATTATCGTATTATTAGATCAAGAAATAAACGTACTATGTGCTCTAGAAAAAATCTATTAAGAATCAAACCATAAACAAACTGCAATAACAACTACCTAAAAGCGCTAGCAACCACTCAGATTCCCCAACAAAGCAACAGCAAATAGATCACCATAGCAACTAGGGTTGGGTCGATAGACGATGCCGTCATCCACCGTCGATGGCCGATAGACATCACGATGCTGAGACGGCATCGCGATCCTCCGCCTAGCCCTTGTTGCAAACCCGCTCACAAAAAATACACACTCAGACCCCGTTTACACAAACACGTGTTAGTTTAAAAATGTCATTTTAGAACGAAAACGATCCACATCCACACTGGCGTTTCATTCTAAACAGTCCTCTGTCTACACTATACCGCTGAAAACATACATCACGTGACATCACACACACACACACACACACACACACACACACACACACTGTCTGAGCTCCAGGCAGTCAGCAGGTGCTTTGAGCACAAAATCCCAGAGAGCAGTGCACGTCGAACCGTTTATCAAGAATGTATCGCTGGATCGTGCCTCGCTATAGTTGTGAAACGTAATATTTAATTTGTCTTGTTTCCATCTAATGACTCTTCCTTTTTTTTAAATCTATCAGGTAACATGTCACAGCGTCAGTACACTGCTTCAATCTTTCGTTTTCACGCTTGTGCTTAGTAATTTTAGTGAAAACCTCAGATACTGTTGCTTGTGCACCTTTTTTACCAAGCAAGTTTGTTGACGTCATTATAACGACACAGAGTCCCGCGGAAAAGGTGATTGACAGGTGGTAATTTGTGTGAAACTTATCTTTATTTATTTAGGATTTGTTTATGGGTAAGACCATGGGCATCATGTAGTTGAAACGGTAGGCTACAAATAAATAATTTGTTATAAATTAATTAATTATTCATAAATAATTAATTCGCCACCACCTAGGATGACGATGCCCTCGTCCATCTCAATATTTCACAATAGACATCGTACGATGACAAATTGGACGACATTGTCCAACCCTAATAGCAACCACTTATAAACTGGTTAAAAGCAACAAGAATACAACATATGAATAGATGCATCATACCCTAGCAACCATCAAAGTCCCTAGCAACCACATAGCAATGGAAAAAATGCTTAAAGTGTCCTAGAAACCACATAACACAAACTTTTACAATATTTTCTTTTATTTATTTTTTTTCAGACCTAAAAAAAATCTAAATAAATCATAAAGCGCTAATAATTCAAAGGAACGTCTTGTTTTGTTCCTTGCGAGTCATAAACGAGAGAAAATTATCTGACTTTATTTTATCAGGCATTCTCTGATGATCCGGATAGTGGGACAAACCTAATTACAGACATAAACACAGATCATAATTTTATATTTCCAGCAACCGCTATGTAAACAACATAAATCACTGGCATCTTAACCGTATGACAGAAATAAGGATGAACAAAAATAATCCTGACATATTCAACATCCTGAGATCAAATCTCCCCTCATTATCCTGATAAACGAATGTTAACACTGGCTTTCATAAAGTTTACTGCGGTTCAGTGTAATAAACTGAAGTGACGGGTCTCAGGAGGATAAAACCTCCATTAGCGGTGGAAAACTTCAGGTTAATTGAACGCAACAGATCAATAAGCTGTGTGTGTATTAAAATAACCCTATAAGACTTAATGTTTTGAGTCCAAGATGAAGCCTGACATGACCTTCAGACACAAACATTACAGAAGAGTATGCTCTTATATTGCTTATAGCTTAATCAAGTCAGTGTAAATTATAAATATGAGACAGACAAACTTCCAATTTATGCAATTATGTGTTTGGGTCAAAGATGACACAGCCCATTTTGATTTCTGCATCTATTAAAACTTACTGAAATCCTTTTCTATAGATAAAAAGTATGATTTAGTGTTGCAATTAACCTTTGTAAGAATGAAATAATAATGCATGGATGAAATTATGTTCCATCTTTATTCAGGGTAGCAGATCTTTTAAGCAAAAAATAAAATTAAATAAAATTTAAATAAATTAATAATATATAAAATAACATAAAAAAGTAAATAAAATTTAAATAAAATTAAATAATAAAAAACAATATAGAAAAAAAATATATGAAAATAAAATAAAATTAAATGAAATAAAACAAAATTATATTAAATTAAATTACAATTAATTATTTTAAATTAAATTAAATTAATTTAAAATAATTTTAAATAATATTACATTTTAAAAAATAATAATAATATAAAAATAAAAGTTAAATTAAATTAAATTAAATAAAAAAATATATGTAAAATAAAAAACATTTAATAAAATAAAATAAAAAATAAAATAAATAAAATAATATAAATCAAAAAATTTAATTAAATGAATACAATTAATGAAAAATTAAATAAAATAAAATAAAATTTAATTAAACAAAATTAAATTAAATTAAAATTAAATTAAAAATATAAAATGTACATTTTTTATAAAATTTAATAAAATGTAATAAATTTAAATAAAATAAAATATAAGTACAATTAAATAAAACAAAATTAAATACAATTAAAATAAAAAAAATATATATATTTTTTTTTTTATTAAAATAAAATAAAAAATTAAATAAACAAGCCAATCCATATAATTGTTTTATATTTTAAATATTTAACAAATATAATGAAAAAAATATTTTTGATCAGAAAAAAAATATATGTAATCAAACGGGACAAAAATAATAATATTGCTGTTTTGATCTCTTTCCATCTTTTACACATTTACAGGTATGAAATGTATATAAAAGTAATTAAAAAGTACACAAAAATAAAAGGCTTAAAACTGACTTAAAATATATGGTGTGAAAAAAAGTGTTTAATATTTCTGTCAAGATCATTTTGATTGTGAAGATATTACTGTTACGACTTTTTATTTGTAGGATTTCTGTTTCATTAATGTATACGTTTTGATTTATTAAAAATGACTACAGTATCTTTCATATATGGCTTGGAAAATGTCATATTTAATTAAATACAATCTCAAAAACCAAGATAGGCAATTATTTCAGCAATATTTCTCACGCATGATTTAACACACTAACATGTCTAATAACAGATTTTTCCCCAGCAGATTTTAGCACTTTATTTCACATGTTAAGCAACCAAAAAAAAGCTTCTAGCAACCACATATAAACTGAGTAACACCGATTAACACTAACAACTACCCATAATGCCCTGAAAACCACATAACAGCCCTTTAATCAGTGTATAATAATCCTAGCAAACGCATACCTGCAGCAATTCTTCACTTACTTCATTTAGCAGTAGCAATAAGTCTTGCACATTATATAACACACTAACACAAACAATTTCTTTCACCTCTATTTTCTGATGCAAAAAAATATTGAACAAACGCAAGAACAAAAATAAACAACATATCGCAGGTGAGCATTTATAACAAACGTTTCAATATTTCACATTTCAGTCAATTCCTTTGCTATTTGATTTTATATAGACGGTTCGCATCTGTATAAATGAGATGAGAATCAATATCCATTTTTCATTTGTTCCAGTCAGACAAGCTTTAACATATCTGCATATTTCCAGCATCCTACAGGTATCACAGTAGTGTGGAAATAAATGAATCATCAATTTGAGGTATGAGGAACTGGACGGGGCGTTAAATACAACAGTGAGACTTTGATGAGGAACTGTTATGAGTTAATATTGCAAAATAAACTCACTGGCCACTTTATTAGGTACACCTGTCCAACTGCCTGTTAACTCAAATCCGCCAAATCACGTGGCAGCAACTCAATGCATTTAGGCATGTAGACATGGTCAAGACAATCTGCTGCAGTTCAAATCGAGCATCAGAATGGGGATGAAAGGTGATTTAGGTGACTTTGAACGTGGCATGGTTGTTGGTGCCAGACGGGCTGGTCAGAAACTGCTGATCTGCTGGGATTTTCACGCACAACCATCTCTAGGGTTTACAGAGAATGGTCTGAAAAAAGAAAATATCCAGTGAGCGGCAGTTCTGTGGGCACAAATGCCTTGTTGATGCCAGAGGTCAGAGGAGAATGGTCAGACTGGTTCCAGCTGATAGAAAGGCAACAGTAACTTAAATAACCACTCATTATAACCGAGGTCTGCAGAAGAGCATTTCTGAATGCACAACACATTCAACCTTGAGGCAGATGGGCTACAGCAGCAGAAGACCACACCGGGTGCCGCTCCTGTCAGCTAAGAACAGGAAACTGAGGCCACAATTCACACAGGCTCACCTAAATTTGACAATAGTAGATTGGAGAAACATGCCTGGTATGACGAGTCTCCATTTCTGCCACGACATTCGGATGGTCGAGTCAGAATTTGGCATCAACACCATGAAAGCATGGATCCATCCTGCCTTGTATCAACGGTTCAGGCTGGTGGTGTAATAGTGTGGGGGATATTTTCTTGGCACACTTTGGGCCCATTAGTACCAACTGAGCATCGTGTCAACACCACAGACTATCAGTACTGTTGCTCACCATGTCCATTACTTTATGACCACAGTGTACCCATTTTCTGATGGCCACTTCCAGCAGGATAACGCACCATGTCATAAAGCGTGAATCATCTCGGACTGGTTTCTTGAACATGACAATGAGTTTACTGTACTCAAGTGGCCTCCACGGTCATCAGATCTCAATCCAATAGAGCACCTTTGAGATGTAGAGGAACAGGAGATTTGCTTCATGCATGTGCAGCTGACAAATCTGCAGCAACTATGGAGCAAAATCTCTAAGGCATATTTCCAGTACCTTGCTGAATCTATGCCATGAAGGATTAAGTCAGTTCTGAAGGCAAAAGGTTTCCCAGAGATGGGTTGCGGCTGGAAGGGCATCCGCTGCGTAAAATCGTGCTGGATAAGTTGGCGGTTCATTCCGCTGTGGCGACCCCAGATTAATAAAAGGACTAAGCCGAAAAGAAAATGAATGATTGAATGAATGAAGGCAAAAGAGAGTCCAACGTGTCACTAGTAGGGTGTACCTATTTTTGGCCGGTGAGTGTATAAGACAACATTTTTATAAACCACTGGTACACAACAACTGTGTGTGTTTACCTTCTAGGATATACTCATTTCATATTCCATGCCATGGAATTTCTTAGTTCTGATTGGCTAGAAGGTGTACAATAACATTGTTTAATGCAGAGGTAGTTCCAGTCAGTTTTGATCAGAGTTCATAGCCAAATAGTAAAGTTAGTAGGCAAACTTTTTGTTTCAAATGGCTTGAGAAAGCCTCGCCTAAAAGTTTGAAGTGGTTTAAAGTTTCCAATATTGAAGTAGTTTTTTTTTTAAACTTGAATTTTGAAACAGCTGGCACAGATAAATAAGTAAATAAAGGTGTTTTGGGTGGTTGCAAGGCAGTTGCTGAGTTTTCTTCTAACATTATTAGCATGTTGTTGTCAGATGAATCAGTATTTCAGGTACTTTTTGGGAGAAATGGACACCGTGTGTTCTGGACTAAAGAAGAAAATGATCATCCAGACAGACTTGTTACCAGCAACAAGTACAAAAGCCAGGGTCTGTCACAGTCAAGTGCACTTGGTCAAGGTAACTTGCACTTCTGTGATGCATCATTAATGCTGAAAAGTACATAGATTTTGGAGCACAATATGCTGCCTCCTTTTCCAGGGATGGCCATGCATATTTCAACAAGACACTGCAAAACCACATTACAAAGTCCTGGCTGCGGAGGAAGAGGATTGAGGTACTTGACTGGCCTGCCTGCAGTCCTAACCTGTCTCCAATAGAGAATGTGTGGCTCAATTTGAAGTGCAAAAAGTGACAACAAAGACCCCATATTGTCACACACCTTAAGGCTTTATCACTTGGTGTCTTCAGTCCCTAAATGTCTTTTAAGTGCTGTGAAAAGGAATAGCAACTTTACAAAGTGGTAAATGCGTTACTGTTACAACTGTTTTTTGAAATGTGTTGCATAAAAAAAACACTAATACAAATCATGAGGAACATATTAATCCAATGAAATGCAAGTAAAAGTAAACCTAGAAACCACTTCTTTCTATTTTAATTTGTAATTGTTTTAAAAAAAAGTTTTATTGCAAGTTAACAAAACAGCTAACAGCCGAATTTGCATGACTAATTTGAAATGATTAAACCATTTATTAATTGAGGAAAACGATAAAACGAAAAGTATGAAAACGTCATACTGGATTAATCTCATCTAACAGAGGGATGGCTGTATAATTCCTCCACAGCAGTGGCTTGCCGATACATCATCACCATTTGGGTTCCCAACATGAAGCACTTTATTTTTCTGCAGGGTGCCATAACTCATGACACATTCACAGCTCTAATGCCTGCAAATGGCCACAGTAATGGCTGCTGAATCTGTGTGTGCATCCCAAACGTCAAGAGTAAATAGGAGCGGCTGTAAACACTCAACACTGATTTCATGTTTGACAGGGTTTTGAAAGAAGTCACTCAAGGGGGACGGTTAGCCCCTAATTTACCCTTAAATAAGCAGGTTTGGGATAGAGAAATTGTGGTTTAGTTGTTCGGAGCGGCATTAAAGCTGCCTTGCAACAGCTGTGAATGAGTCTGAGATTCTCACTCATTCAATATTTATGCATCTGAACTTTAGATGATTTCCAGCCTTTTGCTTTTCAATTGCTGCGATGCATTAACTGATAAGACTTGATGCATTCATCCATT
>CAIGQZ010032237.1:1602359-1614268 GCA_903798205.1 Danio tinwini | reverse complement strand
ATAATTATTATTATTATTATTATTATTATTATTATTATTATTATTATTATTATTATTATTATTATTAAAGCTGCAAGCAGCGATGAAAGGGACCTCGCACCACGGGCTCACTGCCGCCTGGTGGACTCAGGATGACAGAGAACAGCGAACAATATTAATTTAAACTGATATATAAAAAACCCTGAAAACAATTATTAGGTTTATGCCAAATTTCCACCTGTCAGCAGGTGGCACTCTGACTGTGACTCAGTATTGGCATGTAGATGTCTTCAGGAGAGGACTTTTATCAACCATGTGAAGTTTCAGGCAGATTGGACATTGTTTGGCTCAGTTATAAGCCAAAATACCTTCTGTCAGCAGGTGGCGCTATGACTGTGACTCAATATTGTCATTTAGATGTCTTCAGGTGAGGACTTTTATTAACCTTATGAAGTTTCAAGCAGATTGGACATTGTTTGGCTGAGTTATAAGTGATTTCCTGTTGCCAGCAGGTGGCGCTATAACTGTAACTAGATATAGGCTTGTAGATGTCTTCAGGAGAGGACTTTTATCAACTATGTAAAGTTTCAGGCCGATCAGACATTGTTTGGCTCAGTTATTAGCCAAACTACCTTCTGTCAGCAGGTGACGCTATGACTGTGACTCAATATTGGCATGTAGATGTTTTCAGGAGAGGGATCTCATCTAACCTGTGAATTTTCAGGCAGATCGGACTTTGTTTGACTGAGTTATAAGCGATTTCCTGTTGCCAGCAGGTGGCACTATAACTGTAACTGGATATTGGCATGTGGATGTCTTCAGGAGAGGACTTTTATCAACCATGTGAAGTTTCAGGCAGATCGGACTTTGTATGGCTTAGTTATTAACCAAAATACCTTCTGTCAGCAGGTGGCGCTATGACTGTGACTCAATATTGGTATGTAGATGTCTTCAGGAGAGGACTCTTATCAAAAATGTGAAGTTTCGGGCTGATCTGACATTGTGTGAATGAGTTATAAGCCAAACTACCTTCTGTCAGCAGGTGGCGCTATGACTGTGACTTAATATTGGCATGCAGATGTCTTCAGGAGAGGACTCTTATCAAACATGTGAAGTTTCGGGCTGATCTGACATTGTGTGAATGAGTTATAAGTACTTCCTGTTTCATGGCGAAGCGTTGATGTTTGCCAGTCCGCCACGGACACGCCCATCAGTGAAAACTCTAGATCTTCACAATATATCATCGCTAGAGCTTACAGATAACACCACTCAAATTTAGTGCTGATACGATAAAATTTGTGAAAGGAGTTTGTTATGCTGTAAAACACATCCTTTCCTGTTGCCAGCAGGTGACGCTATAACTGTAAATAGATATTGGCATGTAAACATGTTCAGGTCAGGACGGTTATCATACGTGTGAATTTTGAGGCAGATCAGATAATGCATGCCTGAGTTATAGCAACTTCCTGTTTCATGGCGAATCGTCAAAGTTTGCGAGGCCGCCACGGACACGATCATCGACAAAAACTCTAAATCTTCGCAATTTAACATCGCCAAGGCCTTTAGATGACAAAACCCAATTTTGGTGTTGATCGGATGAAATCCCTAGGAGGAGTTCGTTCAAATACAACGCCTGGAAATGGCAAAAACGACACTTTTTCGCTGCAGGAAGTAAAAAATATCCGACTTCCTGTTGGGTTTGAGATATGGCTCCAAGAGACTTTTTTTGTATGGTTTGGCATGTTTAAGGTGTGTGCCAATTTTCATGCGTGTAAGTGATTCGTAGCTCGGGGGCTAGTCCGTCACAAGTGCATAGGTGGTGCTGTCGAGTCATTTTGCCACGCCCACTACCGAAACCTATAACAAACGTAAATTTTCGCCACTTCTGAGGCGTGTGCAAAGTTTCGTGAGTTTTCGGGCATGTTTAGCCCCTCAAAATCGCGATTCAATCCGCAGAAGAAGAAGAAGAAGAAGAAGAAGAAGAAATGGAGCAATTCCATTAGGGCCTACGCACCGTTCTGGTGCTCGGTCCCTAATAATAATAATAATAATAATAATAATAATAATAATAATTATAATAATAATACAATTTTACTATTAGAAACTGGTGATATTCACAGACTGTTGTCACCAACTGAGTTTAAGCCCCTTACAAAAGTGATTTTTGCATAGTAGGACCCTTTAGTATAGATTTGATGCACCAAAAAAAATGAATTTGCCCCAACAAAGCAAAATTTGAAGATTATTATTCTTTCTTATTTATTGTACTGTTTATTTTCACAATTTTTTTACATTTAGACATGGCTTGCTATCAGACGCTTACTTAGAAAATAATCTTAAGAAATCTATTTGGTTGATCGGTTGGTTGGTTGATGGATTGGTTGGTTGGTCGGTCGGTCGATGGTTTGGCTAGTTGGTTGGTTGGTTGGTTGGTTGATTAAATAGTTGCTTGACTGGTTGATTGGTTGGTTGGTTGATGGATTGGTTGGTTGGTTGGCTGGTTCATTTATTGAATAGTTTACTTAATGAATAATGTGTTGGTTGGTTGGTTGGTTCATTGATTAAATGGTTCATTGATTGCTTGATTGCATGATTGGTTGGTTGGTTTATTGATTAAATGATTGGTTGGTTGGTTGGTTGGTTGCTTGACTGATTGGTTGGTTGGTTGGTTGCTTGCTTGACTGATTGGTTGGTTGGTTGCTTGGTTGCTTGCTTGCTTGCTTGCTTGGTTGCTTGCTTGGTCGCTTGCTTGCTTGACTGATTGGTTGGTTGACTAATTGATTGATTGGTGTCATTTATTCTTTTTTCCCAAAATAATATTTCCATGTACCACAGTCTAAAAACCCCAGTTCTAGTCAGTAAATGTAAAACACTGCAAATATGTCCAAAATCACTACTTCTATAATAACTTCTATAATAACTGTAATCATTCTCTGAAAAAGAGAGAATTTAAATCCCATTTAAAGCACAGACAAAAGTTCAATTATTAAGTTGGATTAAAAAAATCCAGCTTTTAATAGAAAAACACAGAATTTGCTAACAGCTCGATTTGTTCTTTTTTAAATTCAGCATTCAAACCACCTCTCCAAAAGACAATCAAGACAGAGCCATGACTTCATCTCTTGAGATCTGAACACGATACCCTTGAGTTCCCCTTAAAACTAACTTTGCCGCAATTACAAACACTACCGAGTGCACTTGAGCCGCATCCGTTCGGGCTACAGGAACATTTAATTATCTCATTGAAATGCAAGACAGGCTCTCAGATATTGAAAGCTCTTTGTATTTATCAGGTAGAGCGCATTGGGCCGTTGCAATTGTCTGTGGTAATTAGCAGCTGTAGTGGCTCAATATCTGCCGATTAAGTGGCTGAACTAATGGATTAGCACAGCCATGATGGATGAGTGACTGTGACTCTTAGAGGTCGCCTTAAACTCAAGTCGAACATGAAACCCAATGGATGATATCTGCATGCTATAGCCAACATGGTATTGGAGTATGCATGGAGTATATGTGTTAATGTGCGGTATACAATTTCTGCTGTATCTCTGTGGAATGCTTTCAGTAAATGTTCTATTTGTATATATATAAATATATATATTTCCTCTTTTAATTGTTATTTTAGCAATATTAAAGATTTTTAATATGTCTGTAATTGTAGTTTTAGTTTCAAGGTAAATGTAAATGAGAAGCCTTTTTTCTATAATAATTGACTTTAATTTTAATGTTAATAAAACACATACATGCTACTGTATATCTATATAAATAAAAATGAAAAAAATACGTATTTTATTTTGTATTTATTTGTATACATTCTAGAACCTTATTTATAATATACTCTATAACTAAATAAATGTATATACCAGTTATATAAATATATAACTAAATAAAGGTTTTTAAAAAGTTGGATAAAATGTTAATTTGTTAAATAATTTTTTTAAATGTGTCTATTTTCATAAAATGTTTTTTTAAATAATTGTTTATAATAACATTTTCAATCAATCTAATTAAAGATAATCTTATAAAGATAAAGCTCAAAATTACCATAAATTTTTCATGATTTTGGGCCATTTACCATGCTAGTACCTTGACACTCCATGTAAACATTGCAGTGCATTTATTTCATTATTTGAAATTCCCATGATTTCAGGGCATTCACCATGATATTACCATGATTTTACAAGTACTCTGGTTCTCCTTATAAACACCTCAGTGCATTTATTTAACTCTTTCAAATTACCATAACTTTGGGGCATTTACCATGCATTTACCATAATTAAAAAAGCACCTTGGTGCTCCATCACAATGCATTCCATTTCATTATTTCAAATTACCATGAGTTTTTAATGATTTCAGGGCATTTACTATGCTATTACCATAATTTTACAAGTACCTTGGTGCTCCATGTAAACATCACAGTGCATTCATCTTATTATTTCTAATTACCATAATTTTCCCATGATTTTGTGGAATTTATTATGGTATTACTATGATTTTACAAGTACCCTGGTGCTCCATGTAAACATCACACTGCAGTCATTTCATTATTTAAATTACCATGATTTCCCATGACTTTAGGGGCATTTACCATGGTGTTACTATGATTTTATAAGTACCTTGGTGCTCCATGTAAACATCACAGTGCATTTATTTCTCCCATGATTTTTTGGAAATTTACCATTACTTGATTTTACAAGCACCATGGTGCAGTATGTAAACATCACACTGCAGTCATTTCATTATTTCAAATAACTATGATTTTCCCATGATTTCAGAGCATTTAACATGATTTTACAAGTACCTTGGTGCTCCATGTAAACATCAGACTGCATTAATTTAATTATTTCAAATTACCATGATCTTCCCATGATTTGGTGGCATTTACCATGCTATTAACAATATTTTACAAGTACCTTGATGCTCCATGTAAACATTACACTGCAGTCATTTCATTCATTAAAATTACCACAGTTTTCCTATGATTTGGGGCATTTACCATGGTGTTACAATGATTTTACAAGTACATTGGCACTCCATGTAAACATCACACTGCAGTCATTTCACTATTTCAAATTACCACATTTTTCCCATGATTTTGGGGCATTTACCATGCTATTACCATAATTTTACAAGTACCTTGGTACTGGTGGATTCATTTTATTCTTTCAAATTACCACGATTTGGGGGCATTAACCATGCTATTACCATGGCTGTACAAGTAACTTGTTGATCCATGTAAACATCACACTGCATTAATTTTATTATTTTAAATTACCATGATTTTCCCATGATTTTGTGGCATTTATAATGCTACTAACAAGATTTTACAAGCACCTTGGTGTTCCATGTAAACATCACAGTGCATTCATTTCAAAATATGACACAACAGCCATGTGAAATCACAGTAACACGGTATATTTCTCAGTGAGGTTGGCCTGAGGTTCAGCAGTGCTTACATTAATGCAGCACTCAATACTACACAACACACCGGACAAGGGGCTGAATTATAGAACACGCATACAGAGCCCTTCAGAGCCCTTCATGATGTTTGCTCGACTTTTTCTAAAGATCTGAGTCAGCCGTCAAACCTAAAATGAAATTTAAGCTGTCTTAGAAACTGAATTGGATTTGGAAGTATAGTGAAAAGTGCTTCATAAGAGGAGAGAGGCATAATATAAAGCATCTCTACAAGTCCTTTCACTAGTTCTGTCCTTCATCCTCCTCCTCGTCTGTCTGTGGGCCTTCAGAGCAGATTAATGACATGAATGCTCCATCGGTCTGCACTGTAGAGATTAAAATCAATACCCTATGTGTTTGTGTAATCGCTGGTGAATTATATGAGGGTCATCTACTGTACACTCATGCATCAACTCATGGATTAGTCAGACTGACTCACTGCTGTTAGGGAGTTTGACAAACTTTCTGTTCTATTTTTATGCATATAAATATGCATCCAAACTGAATCATAAACACGCTACAAACATTTTGTGATAATCGAAAAAAGAAAAAAAAAGAATCAGTTCATTCAACAAATCAATGAATCATTAAAAAAAGAAAGCCTTTTGATTTAGTCTTGAAACAATCAGTGCTTTGAATGAATCAGTTCAATAAATGACTCAGTGATTCACTTTCGTCAATATCTTATTTTGTGATAATTAAAAAAAAAAAAAAAAAGGTTTATTCAACAAATCAATGAATCATTAAGAAACAGCCCTTTGATTCAGTCTTGAAATACTCAATGCTTTGAATTGGTTCAATAAATGACTCTTCTGCAAAATCTCATTTTGTGATAACTGGGTGAGAAGTGGGGTTGGGGGGTTTAAAAATTGAATCAGGGATAGAAAAAGTTTCAGGCGAACTATTCATTTAATTTCTTTCAATTCAATTTCTGCTGGTTTAAGCAAAAAAGTTTAGGGTTCCCCGATGGACATGAGCAAGCAATAAATCATTTTTCAGGCTTTTCTACTTTTATAATATTCAAAGAAAATTAAAGGGTCATCCTAAAAACACACAGTATATAAATAAGCTCTGCATGTTGTTTTTCACAGCAGTTTTTTTATGCATCTGCAGCTAAAAGGCTCAAGGCTGAACTTTGATCTTGTCCTGTTTTTGATGCCGCCGTTGATATTTCAGTGACATAAAGGTTACGATACCAAAAGCAAAGGTATATCCCGAAAGATAACCATGCAGACCTCTTAGAAAAATAGCTGAGATTCACATAATCTTCACACAAGATGACATCCTTTGAGCAATGCACCTCCAGAGATATAATTTCTTTCCTTTCAGGCCTTTCAGAATCTTTAAAACAAGTTCTTCAGAAACGCGTAAAGTCATCTCAAAGACGAACACATTGGGAGAGATTCATACAAGCATGAACGTCAGAGGCTGCCATGTTTAGGTTACTAATAAACAGAGAATCAGTCTTATTCCTGATATTTATGGAGATGATTATCAAAGACTACTGTGTTTAAATAAACCAGCATGCTTGTCATACCAACTGACTGCATTACAGGAGAGATTTTACAGCGGAAACTGAGATGCTTGTAAGACTAGAATTGAAAAATGATACTACGGGATTCCCATACTGAGAGAAAAGTACAATTCCATGACTTTTTCCTGACTTTCATTGACTTAAAAGCTGAATTTCCATAACTTATAATGAATATAAAAACAGGTATCTGTTGTGTTGAGCAGTCTGATTATGTGAATGCTAAATTTGAAGCAAAAATTAACTGAATGGCTTAAAATTTAAAGGATCTTGCTATTCTTTTATTGCTAACCCTAACAATAAATACACATTTAAATACATATATGCAAAAAAAGGCCTGTATTACAATAATAATATCATATACACTACCTGACAAAAGTCTTGTCGCCTATCCAAGTTTTAGGAACAACAAATAATAACTTAACTTAGTTGATCATTTGGTATCAGGAGTGGCTTATATGAAAGGCAAAGGCCTCTAGATTACAATAATTTTACCAGAATAAAATATGATCATGCCTTGATTTGTAATGATTTAATTAGGACAGCAAGGTCTGACTTTGCTTAGACAAAAGTCTTGCCACTTAACAGAAATAATGTCCAGTATAGAATATAAAGTCCTGCTGCAGTAGAAACAGAATGAATATTGTGTCGGACTCCATCATGAGCTTGGAGGACTGCATCCATACATCTCTGCAATGACTCAAATCACTTATTAATAAAGTCATCTGGAATGGCAAAGAAAGCGTTCTTGCAGGACTCCCAGAGTTTATCAAGACTCTTTGGATTCATCTTCAATGCCTCCTCCTTCATCTTACCCCTAACATCCTCAATAATGTTCATGTCTGGTGACTGGGCTGGCCAATCCTGGAGCAATTTGACCTTCTTTGCTTTCAGGAACTTTGATGTGGAGGCTGAAGTATGAGAAGGCGCGCTATCCTGCTGAAGAAGTTGCCCTCTGCTGTGGTTTGTAATATAATGGGCAGCACAAATGTCTTGATGCCTCGGCTGTTGATGTTGCCATCCACTCTGCAGATCTCTCGCACTGAATGTAACCCCAAACCATGATTTTTTTCTTCACCAAACTTCACTGATAACTGTGAGAATCTTGGGTTGATGTGGGTTCCAGTAGGTCTTCTGCAGTATGTGTGATGATTGGGATGCAGTTCAACAGATGATTCATCAGAAAAATCCCCCTTCTGACTTTTGTCAGGTAGTGTAAAGCACACATCTTATGTGTTGAATTGATTAATTGTGATTATTCTTTGACCAGCAATAGTAAAATCACAAGAAATGCATTAAATATTGCCACAAATTTTGAGAATAGTCACCAGAAAATATAAAACATTTTAGGCCGCATTCATCACAAAATGTTCCTGCAAAATCCAGGAAAGACTGAGCACAGAGCAGACGAAAATCAGACACATACAGTATTTTAACAGGTAGTCTGGTGCCTGCATTAGATTGCTGAATGACATGAGGGAATAGAATCAAATAGCGATGTAAAATTGCCTAACCATAACAACAGACACAACTTGTGAAAACACAGTATAGAAATATACAGTGAGGGAAATAAGTATTTGATCACACTGTGATTTTTCAAGATCTCCTACTTAGAAATCATGGAGGGGTCTAGAATTTTCAGTATAGGTGCAATTCCATTGTGAGAGACAGAGTCTAAAAATAAAAATGCGAAAATCACATTGTATAATTTTTTTTTTTACAATTTATTTGTATAAATTACTGTGTGAAATAAGTATTTGATCACTTGCTTTTCAGCCAAATTTCTGACCCTCAAGGACCTGTTATTTTGCTTTAAAATAGTCCAGCTACACTCTGCTCATGATTCTAATTTAGTGGCACTTGTTTGAGGTCACTAGCTGTCATAAAGACACCTGTGCACCCAACAATCAGTCAAAAATCTAAGTAGCAACATGGCCAAAACCAAAGAGCTGTCAAAAGACACAAGAGATGAAATTGTAGACCTTCATAAAGCTGAAACTGCTACGGGGCAATTGCCAAGCAGATTGGTGAGAAAAGAACAACTGTTGGAGCAATTGTCAGAAAATGGAAGAGGCTAATGATGACTGTCAATGTCCCTCGGACTGGGGCCCCACGGAAGATTTCTCCTCGTGGGGTATTAATGATGCCAAGAATGGTCTAGAATCAGCCCAGAACTACACGGGAGGAGCTGATCAATGCCGTGAAAAGAGCTGGGACCACTGTTTTCAAGGCTATTATCAGTAATACAGTAAGATGTCATGTTTTAAAACCATGCATCGCACCGAAGGTTCCCCTGCTTAAATTAGCCCATGTCAAGACCCGTCTGAAGTTTGCCAGGGACCATCTGGATGATCCAGTGGAGTCATGGGAGAAAGCCCTGTGGTCAGATGAGACCAAAGTAAAACTTTTTGTTCTTAACTCCATTCACCATGTTTGAAGGAAGAAGAATGATGTGTATCATCCCAATAATACCATACCTACAGTGAAGCATGGGGCTGGAAGCATCATGCTCTGGGGTGTTTTTCTGCACAGGGGACAGAATGACTGCACTGTATTAAGGAGAGGATGAAAGTGGCCATGTATTGTGAGATATTGGGCAAAAACCTCCTTCCCTCAGTCAGAGCATTAAAGATGGGTCGTGGCTGGGTCTTCCAACATGACAATGACCCAAAGCACACAGCCAGGAAAACCAAGGAGTGGCTTCGTAAGAAGCATATCAAGGTTTTGGAGTGGCCGAGCCGGTTTCCAGACCTATCCAATAGAAAATCTTTGGACGTAGCTAAAACTCCATGTTCCTCAGCGACAGCCCAGAAACCTGACAGATCTAGAGAAGATCTGTATAGGGGAATGGGCCAAAATCCCTCCTTCAGTGTGTGCAAACCTGGTGAAGAACTACAGGAACCCTTTCACCTCTGTAATTGTTAACAAAGGCTTCTGTACTAAATATTTAAAATGCTTGACTCAAGTGATCAAATACTTATTTCACACAGTAATTTATAAATAAATTGTTAAAAAATCATACAATGTGATTTCTACATTTTTATTTTAGACTCTGTCTCTCACAGTGGAATTGCACCTATACTAAAAATTCTAGACCCCTCCATGATTTCTAAGTAGGAGATCTTGAAAAATCACAGTGTGATCAAATACTTATTTCCCTCACTGTATATATTTTGATGAATGGAAAGTAAAATGACAAATAAAAATCCCCAAAATGCTATGACTTGGACAAAAAATAAATAAATAAATAAATAAATAAATAAATAAATGAATGAATGAATGAATGAATGAATGAATGAATGAATGAATGAATGAATGAATGAATGAATGAATGAATGAATGAATGAATAAATAAATAAATAAATAAATAAATAAATAAATAAATAAATAAATAAATAAACTTTATTCTAGCTGAAATAAAACAAATAAGACTTTCTCGAGAAGAAAAAATATTATAGGATAATATTATACTGTTTTGAAAATTAATATTGTTATCGATTTCTCAGTAAATATAGCCAATATATGTTGATGCATTTAAACAAAACAGTATTATTAAACAGTTATCTCCATTAAAATAAGCGTTTGGTCACCTAACATATTTAGGAATAGCAAGATAATACACAAAATACACAATATTTCAACTAAACTTGTTTATATTTGTATGTTTATCTTGGTTTTTCTTGTTTATTAAAATTTTATTTTATATATTTTCCAACATATTAACGTAGATATACAAATTTTTGTACTGTAATCCTTTTTTTTTTTTTTTGCTAGATTAGTTCCAGTTTTAGCTTTGCCACTGACTAATCTGATATATGCACAAATATAATATTGCATAAGCATATTATCAAAGATATAAATGTAAAAGAGCCATCTGAGAGGGGTGTACTCATTTACTCTAAGCACCATATATACAATTCCCTGACTTTCAATGTCTGGAGTAAACCTTTTCAAAACTTCCATGACATTCCAGAAATCTTGTGACCTTCAGGAACGCCTGTACACTTGCTTCCAGTCTTTCAGCAGATCAATCAGCAGCACTGAACGCACCTCAGATCACTTAATTAATATTCATGAGCCACGCTGATAAGGGTCACATTATGCTCACTTTACAGATTATTTTTTCGCCCCCGGATAGAAGCAATAATGAATCTAGACGGATTTTCCCAACAGCTAAATCGATGCGTTCAGATTAAAAACAATCGTCTGGTCATACTTTTGATGTTTTCGCAACTGTTGTGTGCAAGTTGCATAGAGGTGGAAAGCAGATTTTTAAGCAGCAGAGGTAGAAAACTAACCTCAGGCAGCCAATCTAACCGTGGAGGAACATTGAGGATTCCTGGAGGAACAATGCACCTCACTGTTAGAGGAGAACCTGGTCATTCTGCAGATAAGAGACAGAACATTTTTACCTCGACGAGATAAAGGCCTTCGCCGCTTCAGGCTTTCTGGTTACGACGGGGAAGAAAATTACAGAAGGGTAACATATATTTGCTACAGGCCTGACTGAAAGTAATTTATGCATTTGAAGCGTGCCGCTGTTTTTGTATTATTTCTTTCTCTCTTTTTTCTGCCTGCGTGCCTCGGGAGAAACATCCAAAGCACTTTTTATAGTAAGGACATATATAATGCGGTGAGAATAGACTGAGGTCGTTGTGAAGAAACAACGTTATTATAGTGGAATGAAAGTAAATAGATGAAAGATACATCAAATAAACTGAATCAATAAATCTGAACAATAAAAATGAAAGGAGAGAAAACTGCTAGAAACATAAAACATCCATTCAGAGATTATGTTTACAATTGAATAGTAATGCATGTTGCTTTCATTTTTCTTCTTTTTTGCAGTATGCTTATTTTGTTTTAATACATGGAATGAAAGTCTGAATATGTGGAACTAACGTCTGCATATGTAGAATGGCATTCTGAATATATGGAATGA
>CAIGQZ010032237.1:1580856-1594368 GCA_903798205.1 Danio tinwini | reverse complement strand
ATAATAATAATAATAATAATAATAATAATAATAATAATAATAATAAATAGATAATTAAATACATAATTGTATTGTTATTAATAATAATAATAATAATAATAATAATAATAATAATAATAATCAGTCAAAATATGAATAATATTATTATTATTATTATTATTATTATTATTATTATTATTATTATTATTATTATTATTATTAATAATAATATACATACTAATAATAAACATAAATACATATATAAATAATCAGTCAAAATAATAATAATAATAATAATAATAATAATAATAATAATAATAATAATTGGGCAAAAAATAATAATAACAATTATTATTACAGAACAAACCATCATTATACAATAACTTGACTAATTACCCTAACCTGCCTAGTTAACCTAATTAACCTAGTTAAGCCTTTAAATGTCACTTTAGGCTGTATAGAAGTGTCTTGAAAAATATCTAGTTAAATATTATTTACTGTCATCATGACAAAGATAAAATAAATCAGTGATTAGAAATGAGTTATTAAAACTATTATGATTAGAAATGTGGTGAAAAAAATCTTCTCTCCCTTAAACAGAAATTGTGGAAAAAATAAACAGGGGGGCTAATAATTCTGACTTCAACCTTATATACATTTGAAATATATGTATATATTTATTTGTTTGTATTTTACATATACTTTATTTACTTATGCACAATATTTATGCACAGTGAGCACACATATGCTATGTAAATACAAACTTTTATTTTAGATGTGAATAATCAAGATTTATTATTTGACAGCATGAAAAAAAAACACATCAAAGATGCTAATCGATCGATTTTTGATTTCTATTTCACATCCACACATTATTGCCCCTTTGACCACCAAAATAATCACACAAAAAGTATTATGAAAAAAATGAAACTGAATGAAACAAAAAGTGTACAAAATACAAAATAGAGCAAAGTCCTCCTCATATTAATTTTCAAAAGCTGAGAAATCCAGAAGCACTGGTGGCTGATAAGTGACGTCATATTTTATTTATTAAGTTGGCACTGAGTTTTGGCAGGACATCACAGCAAATATTCACTGTACAGACAATTTGCTTTTCCAAAGCCAGTCTTTAGGACAGACTGTCCACACTGAGAGATCAAATCGGATTGTGTTTAGGATGGGTATGATTTTCTAGTCACTGTGGTAATGATGAACGCTTACACACATTGCCAAGTCAGTTTTCCTCTGTAAAATCCTGCCAGAGCGGAGAAAGCTGACAGAAAGCTGGACATTTGTCTCGTCTTATGAGCATTATGGCTTTGGGCCATGGTGCAGAAGGTCTCTTTCATGACCAAAATGAATCTCCAAAAACTATATCTCAAACGCCAATGAATGTGATTAAGCTTGAATTTGACTTTGTTCACACTGAGCTCATTTCTGATATATCTACAATCTTAAATAACCTCCTACTACAATATTGGACAATTTTGGAAATTATTGGACATCAATGCTTATCTGAAAATGTGAAAATGCTTTGTCACAAAGTATAAAAGCATTTTATAATCAAAGTAAAACGATGTGGTTGCAGTCTTATGTTCTCATCTTCAGTCTTATTTTCTGGAAACACTGTTGGTTAGGTTTATTGAAACAAGACATGAACAATCAAGACTGAAATGAGTAACAAAATGCACGCAAAGTAATGTATTTCAGATTCACAAAAAGTAAACAGCGCCCTCTAGTGGATGTGTCATCTGAAACATCCAACAAAATGTATCTGAAGCAATGTATTTAAAAAAAAAAAAACCTTATTAAGCTTAAATTTAACTGTTCACACTGCGCCAAGTTCTGACATATCTAAAATGTTAAATGCACTGCACATCCATAAGGTATAAAAAATATTGGACATCTATGTTCATCTGAAAATGTAATTTAAAACAGAATTTTTCTATCATACCTTATTT
Organism: Danio tinwini; assembly: GCA_903798205.1. Taxonomy (NCBI): domain Eukaryota; kingdom Metazoa; phylum Chordata; class Actinopteri; order Cypriniformes; family Danionidae; genus Danio; species Danio tinwini. The sequence continues at coordinate 1,592,428 of CAIGQZ010032237.1, read as the reverse complement.
GATCGGGTTTTATGCATTTTTGTTGTTTAGAAGTAGGGGAGAAAAATAGATTTGGGATTGAGCCTTTGTATGATGTTGTACTCGTGTTCGATTCTGGTAAAGCACCTTTCGGAAAAAAAACAAATTAAGATAAAAGCAATGTAAAATAAAGGTAAAAGTATGTTGTGGCAATGCTGTATCTGAAACGAACAACAAAACGTACCCAAAGTATCATACTTCAGATTCACAAAAAGTAAATCATCGCCCTCTAGTGGATGTGTCATCTGAAACGTCCTACAAAATGTATCCGGAGCAACGTATTCCGCATTTTGCTAAAGTATAGGTTGAGTCAGGTATGTCCGCTGAGCCTTTGCTGGCTAATTCAGTGCACAGTGGTGTAAATCAACACTAGGGTATACTCCATGCTACACTCTTGCCTGTAGCTAAAGCCTTTCTGCGGGACAGTTCTCCATAACCTCTAAAGCCAATATAGAGATGACATTCAGACTGCTTCATTAGTTCCCAGAGAGCTTGAATTTCCTCGCCGGCAGCTCATCACGTCCACCAATGGGATTTTTCAGCACCTGAAGCCAAATCTGCCAGCAGGGCGGTGGAGAAAGAGAAGCAGCATAAAGAGTTTTGTGACAAATATTTTTAAAAAAGTGTCCTTTAAAGGCCAGCAATGATGGCACATTTGAGAATGCTATCTTCTGCCGGCACTGGCCGCTCAGCGCTGCAATGAAGTAATCTAAATGCATCCCGGTTGTGATGCGCTACACTTTGAGCAGGCCTTTCAAGGGGCTTATAGAAATGTCGGCTGTGTCAGAATGATCAATAACCCCATTAGCTAAGCCAAAGAGCTCTCCGAAGAGGACGTGCACCTCGTCGTGCGTGCATATGAAGATTCTGATATGAAAAAAAAGTGTGCTGGGAGGTTTTGCTGCAATGCAATCAGCCAATTAAAACTCTCTTCACGGCTGCATGTGGTTCCCTGGAGATGAGCTGAATAAACGGGCCAAACATGCATGGTTTTATCTTACTGTCGAGGTCTTGCCTTTCGCAAGGTGTCTTACAAAGACATGGAGGAGTTCACGTATCAGCAAAGCTGTCCAATAAGTAAACGTTTGCTTGCATATAAATAAGGTCGATGCAATGGGAAAACCTGCGCTTTTCATCAAAAATGCATCATCTGTAAATAATTCCCGGATGCCATTCTTATTAGTGTACTATATTTTCTGACCAACCATATTTGAAAGTATTTGTCACGATGTATTGTGTAGTTTAGTTGTACTACTAACATTAATATGTAGAATAAAAAAGAAAGAATAAAACATTTGCAGTGTATTATAATAGTATTATATTATTCATTTATTTTCTTTTTGCCGTAGTCTCTTTTTTAATCTGGGGTCACCACAGCAGAATGAACCACCAACTTATCCAGCATATGTTTTTACGCAGCGGATGCCCTTCCAGCTGCAACCCATCACTGGGAAAGTTTTATATTATATTATATTACATTACATTACATTATATTACATTACATTACATTACATTACATTACATTACATTATATTATATTATATTATATTATATTATATTATATTATATTATAGTATTACATTTATTATATTATATTACATTACATTACATTATATTACATTACATTATATTACATTATATTATATTACATTACATTACATTATATTATATTACATTACATTATATTATATTATATTATATTACATTACATTACATTATATTACATTATATTATATTATAGTATTACATTTATTATATTATATTAAATTACATTATATTATATTATATTATATTACATTACATTATATTATATTATATTATATTATATTATATTATAGTATTACATTTATTATATTATATTACATTACATTACATTATATTACATTACATTATATTATATTATATTACATTACATTACATTATATTACATTATATTATATTATATTACATTACATTACATTACATTACATTACATTATATTATATTACATTACATTACATTATATTACATTATATTATATTATATTATAGTATTACATTTATTATATTACATTACATTACATTATATTATATTATATTATATTACATTACATTACATTACATTATATTATATTATATTACATTACATTACATTACATTACATTATATTATATTATATTACATTACATTACATTATATTATATTATATTACATTACATTACATTATATTATATTACATTATATTATATTATATTATAGTATTACATTTATTATATTACATTACATTACATTACATTACATTATATTATATTATATTATTACATTTATTATATTATATTAGTAGTTATATAGTTATATTCATTATCGTTAGGTACCAAATTGGGTATATCCACAGCTAGTGTTTTTCAGCCAACGATAAACTTCCGGTGAAAGCTTAATGGGACTATTTTCAATTTTATAAGGTTCCTTTTACAGCATCGATGTTGTAATGTAATTACAATGCATTCAATTAAATAGTCTTCAGCATTTGTTTAGTTGTTCAAGCCTAAAACGAGATGAAAGACGGAGTAACCGCTAGCACTGTCAGGATCGGCAAGCTAGCGCAAAAACTCTATTAAAAACACTGGGGTAAAATAAACTGTCATATTTTAAAGACATGGTGGCGGGAAATGGAATTTAATGCAGTGCTTCCTGTCTGGTCTGAGACCCACTTCATATCGTATATCTATCAGGCAGTGAAGATTGCTGATTTTTTTTAAGAAATCAGACTTAAATGTGACAATTTTATAATGGAAAGACAGTTAACCCACAGTGCTGAGGCTGGCTGGCTGAAACTAAAAGTCCATGTACACATACTTCATTGGGTTTGGGTGGTTATTTATGCTCAGTAAGGCTGTGTTTACTTAATCAAAACTACAGTCAAATTGTAAAATATTATTGCAGTTTAAATGTCTGTTTTCGACTAAAATGTAATATATTCCTGTAATTACAGGTATAAGCTGATTTTTCAGTGTGACATGACCCCTCTGAAATTATTCTAATAAGATGATTTAATGATTCCTTTCATATTATTATGAATCTTTAAAAAACAGCTTTGCTTTTTTTTGCTTTTTTTGTATAAACACTGATGCCTTTACATTTTTCTGAATTCTTTGATGCACATAATTCAGATCATCATGTCATCTTACAATCCTGACAAAAGTAGTCTTGTCGCCTATTCAAGTTTTAGGAACAGCAAAAATATGTTGACTTCTAGTTGATTATTTGGTATCAGGAGTGGCTTATATGAAAGGCAAAGGCCTCTAGATTACGCTTATTTGACCAGAATAAAATATGATCATGTCTTGATGTTTAATGAATTAATTAGGACAGCAAGGTCTGACTTTGCTTAGACAAAAGTCTTGTCACTGAACATAAATAATGTCCAGTATAGAATATAAAGACCTGCTGCAGTGGAAACAGAATGAATATTGTGTCTCACTCCATCATGAGCTTAGAGGACTGCATCCATACATCTCTGAATGACTCAAATCACTTATTAATAAAGTCATCTGGAATGGCAAAGAAAGCGTTCTTGCAGGACTCCCCAGAGTTCGTCAAGATCCTTTGGATTCATCTTTAATGCCTCCTCCTTCATCTTATCCTAGACATGCACAATAATGTTCATGTCTGGTGACTGGGCTGGCCAATCCTGGAGCAGCTTGACCTTCTTTGCTTTCAGGAACTTTGATGTGGAGGCTGAAGTATGAGGAGGAGCGCTGTCCTGCTGAAGAATTTACCCTCTCCTGTGGTTTGTAATGTAATGGGCAGCACAAATGTCTTGATACCTCAGGCTGTTGATGTTGATCATCCACTCTGCAGATCTTTCGCAAGCCCCCAACTTGAATGTAACTCAAATCCATGTCTTGGGTCCATGTGGGTTCCAATGAGTCTTCTGCAGTATTCGTGATGATTGAGATGTTCAACAGATGATTCATCTGAAAAATCCACTTCTCCAAACGATCAACTAGAAGTTATTATTTGTTGCTCGTACAACTGGGATCCACGGCAAGACTTTGTCAGGTAGTGTATATACGTGTGCTCATCTATCAGTATTTATGTTGTGAGTAGCAGAAAAAATAAAAAACACATCCACAAATCATGACATTTGAGTCAGGATGGGATTTATGTGAGCTTTGATACACCCATGATGCATTAAAGCGGTGTGACAAGCACACACACACACACACACACACACACACACACACACACACACACACACACACACACAGATAAGCATGAGACAGTTACCCTGATCCACTAGCAGAGCTGCCCTTTACATAAGCGCTAATGCAAGCAAACAGGGCCTTTTTCTCCGGCGTGTAAAACAGTCACGTATCTCCTAAATCACTAGGGGTCTCGGAAGGGACGCTATCTGTCATGTCCAGCCCCACCTTTGACAGCAAATAACAGCTGGAAAGACACGATTTTAAGACCCCACAAACGCCGCCTCTTCCTTTTTCTGCAAATCTCCAGAGATCTGGTGGATTTCTCTTGTGTAATTAACACAATGCTCAGGACTCCAGGCTGCTTATCTAGGGGCCGACGGGAGGAACGGGACGCCTCCAGGATTAGACTGATTTGTGGAGGATGTAGATTCACCTCCGGATATGTCAGGCGTGACTTTGCAACACAGCGTAAATGCAAAATATAGACCACCGGCGTTTGGGGGAACAGGACTGACAGTGCATGAAAGAAACGGCCGCTGTGGGACGAGAGCAGTGAAGGATGTTTTTGGGCTGTATTTTCTTTTCTTTTTTTTTTTTTTGGAGATGCATGAATTAAACGGCAGTGGAATTAATAAAATAATAATAATAATTAAATAATAAGTATTAATTAACAATAACTATCATATTTAAGTATATATATTTATTACTTATTTTTATTTTAATAATTAACTTTAATAATACATATTTTTTATTATTTTAATATTTAAAATTCATATAATTATTAAAATTAAAATAATTAAAATTAATGTGTTATTACAATTAATTATTACATTTTATAAAATAATAATTATTTAAAGAGACTAAGCCAAAAATAAAATGAATGAATTAATAATTATTTAAATAAGTGCATGCTACTGCTAATAAAAATACAAATAAATAATAATATTAATAATAATGTATGAATTACTATTGTTTTTATTGTTGTTGTTGTTGTTATTATTATTACTAGTTGTCAAAAAATGAATGAATGAATGAATAATTATTTAAATAAGCATATACTACTGCTAATAAAAATAATAATAATAATGAAATAATAATAATAAAATAATAATAATAATAATAATAATAATAATAATAATTATTATTATTATTATTATAATTATTATTATTATTATAAATATTATTAGAATTACTATTGTTTTTCTTGTTCTTGTTATTATTATTATTATAGTTGAGATAAGCATACAGTTTATGGCCATCGGGTTCAAAGCACTGGCATCATTGATCTCCTTGAAAAGGAGTTAAAAATACAGAAACTGCATGTCCAGTAATGCACGTCCTCACATATTTCACACAAAATAGAAGGAAAAAAAAGCTTTTACTGGATATGAGCACCGACTGCTTAAAAAAATAAATAAATAAAATCAGATTAATGTCACAGTCGATAAGCTTTCCCTCCTCCTGTAAATGTGTCATTAAACATTTATGATTTGTGAAAAACGGCTCCACTAAATCTAAATGGCAACAGAGGCGGTAAACACCATAAAAGCATCCTGGCTCCTCAAATAAACAGAGGTATTTTCAGATGTGCAGATGTCTTTAAAGCTGCTCCGCTAACAAGACCAACGCAGTCATATTTGGGAACAGCACTCCGGAATGTTCACTGTCCTCTAACGGAGTTATTTGGAGCCTGATTTGTTTAGACTGAAACTTTATTTGATGAAGCGTCTGTGGTTTTGTATTTCCTCAGGTGCTTTTGGCTGCATGAATGTTCATTAGCACACCGTTTACTAGCCTTCAGACTAAACGACGCGTGAATCAACATGTCTTATCAAATTTATACAGACGCTGGATTACACAGAACAATGTATATCCGAAAAGCATGGTGCAGTTGTTTATTTGAGGAGTACGAAAGAATTTAAAATCACATTCATGTTGAATAAGAAACTGACTGATGTGTATGTGACAGAATCACAGCCAATAGGATTGTTTCAAGTTTTACTGACAGCTGTCATTTAAAGAATTACTAGCAATTCAGGCTAATTCTGACAACGTACCTCTATATACATTTCTGGAGAGCCACAAATACTGTACGTCCCAGGAGATACGTTTTTTTTGCAGTTTTTGTTTTTAAAATCCACCAGAGGCCGCTGTGTACGCTTTTTTAGATCTCAAATTTCTCTTGCGAGTCCCATTCGCACCTGCTGTTCTTATTTAAATGGCACTGTCGACTGACTGACTGACTGACTGATTTTCAAAAGCAATCCAGAAAAAGAAAAACCCTTGCGGCCGCATACTTTTGACCACGTTTTCAGATCTTACTACGTTCTCACCCTGTTATTTACTTGTTTGTTTAATTTTTTTGACTTCTGTTTTACCTGCTTTCTGAAACCGTTCCTTCACCAGACTCAAACTCTGTCATTGTGGTCAACTCCTCTCTGCATCTCAAGTCCGCTGACGTACGCGGCAAGCCACTGGACAAACTGGTAACAGCAGACAAGCCGTCTACATTAAGGTAAGCGGTCAGCTGGTAGCGCGAAAAGAAATAGAAGCACTGTCTGCATCATACCGCCCCGCAGCGTTCATTTTAAAGACGTAATGCAGTCATATGTAGCTCTGGCTACATAATTTGCGCTCTCCATAAGTGTATACAGGGGTTGAGGCTATGTTGATTACTAGCCAATCAGAGTGCACTGCTGGTACGCCCGCCCTCAATGAAAGGTTTGTGCCAAAACAGTGAATAATTAAATGTAATTAATAATCAAAACAGTGGATGATTAAAAATAATTAATAATCAAAACAGTGGATGATTAAAAATTTATTAATAATCGAAATAGTGGATGATTAAAAGTAATAATAATCAAAACAATGAATGATTAAAAATAATTAATAATCAAAACATGGCTGATTAAAAAAGTGGAGGAAAAAAAATAATATATATAACGTTTTGCAGGATTTGTTTTGGACTGGGTTTTTGTTTCATTATTATTTTTAATAATATAGTTAATAATTTATAATAATTATTTTAATTTAATTTAATTTAATTTAATAAAATAAAATAAAATAAAATAAAATAAAATAAAATAAAATAAAATTTAATTTAATTTAATTTAATTTAATTTAATTTAATTTAATTTAATTTAATTTAATTTAATTTAATTTTAGGCCTTTCTACGGTGGCCGCGAGAGCTTAACGTGCTGCAATTTAAGAAAACACGTGCAATTACAAAAAACACCAGCAAATTAAGAAAAGATCTTCATCAGTTTGACGACATATGCAAAGACAATTTTCCAAAAAACATGCTGCGTTTTCACACAACACAAACAATTAATAAAACGAGCTGCATTTTTTCAAGTGTATCTGTCTGCGGACTGCAAGACGGGGGCATAACATGAAGGGGCGTAACTTGTATTACGCTGGAGACGTAACTTGCAGTTATCGAGATCCCATTGAACTATGTGAGATGTCACAACGAGATGGCGGAAATACTTACCAGAGAACATTTTCATCAAATGTTTTCATGAGTTTTCTCCAAATTGTCTCCACAACCAATTTATTTGATATATTATTATATTCATTCATTTAGCAACTGTACTTGCTGACTTCTTTGTCTGTTTTGTCCTGACAGTTAGCCTACACGGCGTCGCCCCCCAGTGGTTGCAAATAACAGTACAATGGCGAGCGCGTAAAGTATGTAAGCCTCCGCCACTCGCGGCTGTACGTTAAAAACTATGATGGTTTAGAGTTGTGGTAGATGTAGATGTTAATAAATATGATGGTTGGGTTTAGAGTTGTGGAAGGTGTAGATGTTAATAAATATGATGGTTGGGTTTAGAGTTGTGGTAGGTGTAGATGTTAATAAATATTAGATTAGATTAGATTCAACTTTATTGTCATCACACATGTACAAGTACAAGGAAACGAAATGCAGTTTAGGTCTAACCAGGAGTGTAATAGCAGCAAGTGCAGAATACAGGTATAAGTTATAAAGTGCAGTTACAGAAAAACTATGGTGATATTTACAAATGGATGTACTATGAACATTATATACAGGTTGTGTCAGCTATGAACAGAGATTTACAATAGATGGATAAATGTACAGGTTGCTATTAATAATCAGAAGTGTGCAGATAGATAAACATAATTACAAATGTATATGTACAGTGGGTGTGTACATAATTTACAAATGTACATGTGCAGTAGGTGTGTACAGTTCAAATAAATGAATCAGTGCAATGAATATGTGCAATTTTTAAATGTGCAAATGTTAAGTAGTGCAGTGATTATGATGAGTCTGAGTTATGAGGAGAGGAGAGTGGGGTGTATTAGGGGGGCAAAAAGTCAGTGGGGAGCAGAGTTCAAGAGGGAGACAGCTCTGGGGAAGAAGCTGTTCTTTAGTCTGCTGGTTTTCGTCTGGGGGAGCCTGAAGCGCCTGCCAGAAGGCAGGAGAGAAAACAGTCTGTGAGCAGGGTGAGAGGAATCTTTAAGAATACTGCGTGCTCGGCGCAGACAGTGTTTCCTCTGGATGTCCTCTATGGCTGGCAGTGTGGTCCCTGTGATGCGTTGGGCAGTTTTCACCACCCGCTGCAGTGCCTTACGCTCCGCAACAGAGCAGCTTCCATACCAGACTGTGACACAGTTCGTCAGGATGCTTTCTATTGTGCAGCGGTAGAAGTTCACCAAGACGGCTGATGACAGCTGGTTCTTCTTAAGTTGCCTTAAGAAAAATAGGCGCTGGTGAGCCTTCTTGACCAGGCTGGAGGTGTTGGTGGTCCAGGAAAGGTCCTTGGAGATGTGGGTCCCCAGGAACTTGAAGGATGATACAGGCTCGACGGCCATCTCATTGATGTAGAAGGGATCATGTGAGCCTGTTCGTCCCTTCCTGAAGTCCACAATGAGCTCCTTGGTCTTGTCGGTGTTAAGGAGCAGATTATTGTTGGTGCACCACGTGGCCAGATGCTGTATCTCCTCCCTGTAGGCAGTCTCATCATTGTTGCTGATTAGACCAATCACTGTGGTGTCATCTGCAAATTTGATGATGGCGTTGGATCTGTTCACAGGCCTACAGTCGATGGTGAAAAGGGAGTAGAGGAAAGGGCTCAGCACACAGCCCTGTGGTACACCAGTGTTGAGTGTGACGGTGGTGGAGCAAATGTGGTCTGATCTAACATTCTGAGGTCTGTTAGTCAGAAAGTCCATAACCCAGTTACAGAGAGACGTGTCTATATCCAGGTCTCTAAGTTTGATCATTAACTTAGAGGGTATGACAGTGTTGAATGCTGAGCTGAAGTCAACAAACAGCATTCGTGCGTATGTGTTTTTATTGTCCAGGTGTGTGAGTACAGAGTGCAGTGCTATGGAGACTGCATCTTCTGTGCTCCTGTTGCCACGGTAGGCAAACTGATGTGGGTCCAGTGTGGATGGCAGAGAGTCTTTCAGATGTGCCAGGACCAACCGCTCGAAGCACTTCATGATGATGGGTGTGAGTGCTACCGGGCGGTAGTCATTCAGGCATGTTGGGCTGGAGTGTTTCGGCACTGGCACAATAGAGGTGGTTTTAAAGCATGTTGGCACAGCTGCTAGGTTAAGGGACAGGTTGAAAATGTCTGTGAATACCCCAGCGAGCTGTTCTGCACATGCTTTGAGGACACGCCCAGGAATACCATCTGGTCCAGCAGCCTTACGCACATTGATCCGACTCAGTGCGGTGTAGACTTCTGAGGAGGTAAGTGTAATGGGTGAGTGGTCGGTTGAGGAAGTGATCCTGATGTAGGGTTCATTATTGTCTCTTTCAAAGCGGGCATAAAAGTCATTAAGCTCGTTCAGGAAGGAGACATTTGTGGCTGTGGGTGTGGAATGGCTGGGTTTGTAGTTGCTGATGGCCTGTATGCCCTGCCACATGCGCCGAGGATCAGAGTTGGAAAAGTGCTCCTCTAGCTTTAGCTTGTAGCAGTGCTTGGCCTTTTTGATGCCCCTCTTCAGATTAGCCCTGGAAGTGCTGTAGGCCTGTGCATCCCCTGATCTGAAGGCAGTGTTGCGTGCCTTCAGCAGGAGGCGCACCTCCTTGTTCATCCATGGCTTTTGATTTGGGTATGTGGTGATCTGTTTCTGGGTTGTTACACTGTCAATGGTGGTGTTGATGTATTCCAGAACAGAGGAAGTGTAGCTGTTAATGTCTGTGTGAGAGCCACATGTGGCCTGGGAAGCAAACATACTCCAGTCTGTGTGTTGAAACCTGTCCTGGAGTGTGGAGTCTACCCCCGCTGGCCACACTTTGATGGTCCTCACTGATGGCTTCACACGGTTGATGAGGGGTGAGTATCGGGGGGTGAGGAACAAAGAAAGGTGATCTGATTGACCCAGGTGGGGGAGGGGGGTAACAGCATAGGCTTCAGCCATGTTTGTGTATACCTGGTCCAAAGTCTTGTTTCCCCGTGTGTGACAGAAAATGTTTTGATGGAATTTGGGGAGCACTGTCTTTAAGTTTGAGTGATTAAAATCCCCCGCAACAATAAAAGCAGCCTCCGGGTGAGCAGTCTGTTGTTTGCTGATGGCTGCATGAAGTTCATTCATAGCAAGCTTTGCATCAGCATCGGGTGGAATGTAAGCAGCGATTATAAAGGTGGAGGTGAACTCCCGTGGCAGATAAAACGGTCTGCATTTGACCATCAGAAATTCCAGGTTAACAGAGCAATGTCTCCCAACGATGACAGAGTTTGTGCACCACGCTTTGTTAATATAAATGCATAATCCTCCGCCTCGGGTCTTACCGGAGTCATCCGCCGCTCTGTCTGCTCGGAATGTCTGATGCTCAGTTAAAGATACAGCGTTGTCTGGTATCCTGCTGTTTAGCCATGTTTCTGTGAAAATCATGACATTACAGTTCCATAATCTTTTGCTGTGGTTGATGCGCAGTCTAATCTCATCCATTTTGTTCACCAGGGACCGTACATTGGCGAGGAAGATGCTGGGTAAAGAGAGCCAGTGTGGTGTTAGCTTTAGCTTAGCTCTTAGCCCGCCGCGCTTCCCCCGCCTTTGTTTACGTTCGCGTCGCCGTCTCCGAGCACTTCTGCCCGGCCGGACGGAGCGCTCAGCCTCGGGTGTCCTGGCGATCTCTGGGATGAGTCGTAGATTGCTGATAAAACTGTCCGAAATGCACAAACCAATATCCAAGATCTCCTGTCGGGTGTACGATGTAAAGGCATTACTGTTCTGCACGAACAGACCCGAAATGAGCAGGAAAAATACTGCAAAATTGCAGAAACTGGAGAGACGCCGAGCCTCGCGATGTGTACGCGCCGCCATCTTGGTCATCATCATATATGATGGTTGGGTTTAGAGTTGTGGTAGGTGTAGATGTTAATAAA
>CAIGQZ010032237.1:1487996-1498794 GCA_903798205.1 Danio tinwini | reverse complement strand
ATCCATCCATCCATCCATCCATCCATCCATCCATCCATCCATCCATCCATCTATAATCTATCTATTTATTAAAAATAAAAAAGCTGAAAAATCACATGTACATAACTATTCACAGCCTTTGCTCAATACTTTGTTGATGGCAGCAATTACAGCCTCAAGTCTTTTTGAATATGATGCCTCAAGCTTGGCACACGTGTCTTTGGGACAACTCTATCAGGTTGGATGTGAAGCGACGATGTACAGCCATTTTTTTAGATCTCTTCAGAGATGTTCAATAGGATTTAGGTCTGGGCTCTGGCTGGGCCACTCAAGGACATTCATCAGTTGTTGTGAAGCCACTCCATTGATATTTTGGCAGTGTGCTTTGGGTCATTGTCCTTCTGGAAGATGAACCGTCATCCCAGTCTAAAGTCAAGAGTACTCTGAAGCAGGTTTTCATTCAGGAGGTCTCTGTACATTGCTGCATTCATCTTTCCTTCTATCCTGACTAGTCTTCCAGTTCCTGCTGCTAAAAAACATCCCCACAGCATGATGCTGCCACCACCATGATGATGCTTCTCTGTAGGGATTGTATTAGCCTGGTGATGAGCGGTGCCTGGTTTTCAGTGGATCAGCGGAAACAGAATGTACCTGAGCTCAATTTAGAGCTTCACAGCAAGGTTGTGAATACTGATGTTCATGTGATTTTTCAGGTGTTTTATTTTTAATAAATTTGCAACAATTCCAAAAACTCTTTTTTCACATTGTCATTATGGGGGATTGTGTGTAGAATGTTGAGGAAATAAATGAATTTAATCTATTTTGGAATAAGTAAATATATATAAATATAATATAGAATAACTAGCATTACAATTAAATTCAGAAAAAGTTAAGGGTATTAGTTACCTTAACCTCTAAAGGCCCAAGGTGTTTTTTACATGCATTTTTTTTTCTCTTTGCTATTTGGGCTTATTGGAACCTAATTAGAACAAAAATCTAAGTATCATATTTTTAAATGATGTACTTTTAGAAAAAATGATGTCCACATATGTGGACTCATGGTCCGAATTTACATAAAACACTTTTTTTCTGAATGTTTTTAATGCATATATAAAATAGACATTTTTTTTTCTTGCTTTGACAATCAGAGAGTAAAAAATACATTTATTTTCCCATTTTGGACAGTTAAAAATAGGGTTTGGGACATTTCATATGCTGCAAAACAGTTGTAAAACAAATGCAAAACAAAATATAAAACATTCAAAGTATTTTTAATAGCCACTTAAGAGCTTAAATGTGCTGTCTATGTACATATGTGGAAGCTCAAGCTCTAGGAGGATAACTTTATTATTTACTATTAACTAATTAAGCATTAACTAATAGCTTACAGTAAAAATTATTATATATAAACATAGTTAACCTGCAGTTATCATTGGAAAAAAAAGATTCACTGGACTTTTTTTTTTTTAATTTAAACAATTTAAATGGGCTGAATTAAAAAACTAATTAAATGTAGTAATGTTCAACTTCATTAGTTTGTTTCAATATCAATCGTTTGCAATCAGTTACAGTACCTTAAACAAATATAGAAAATACAAAAATATATATTTTCAGTGTACGTATAGTATATAGGTGATATCTAAGTGTGAAGTGTATTTTTGTATTAAGTGTTTGTGTGTTCATAACCAACCAATAGAAGATCACAGTTTGTTCTCGAATGTTATTTTGCCACAAATAAAATGCAAATACAGGACTGCAGCATCCCTCGTCAGAGTAAATGGGTCGATGAGGCTTGGGAAAGGTAATCGGGGGTAACGGCGCTCGCCACCATCCCACCACACGCACCGGCCTGAGGAAACAGGAGCTAAGGGCGCAGAGGGAGAGCCGGGCACTGGAGTGCAGTGGCTGTGGGAGAGCGACTCATTAATCCTGGAAGTGGATGTGGTCGCCCACATGCGCACACTAATAATTTATGCTAAACAGAGTGAAGAGGAGAAATGGGACGCCGAAGCAGAGGTCACACTCATTAACAATGCCTTTTGTGCGGCAAAATAAAGCCTTCAAAACATGAAGTGACGGGTTATGTGTGCTCGTTTTCTTTTATGGTGAGGTGCTTTTAGAGGCCTTAAAGGAATAGCTCACTTACAGGGATCATTTTGTCATATTCTTGTCATTTCTTGTCATTTCAAACTGCAGTTTACACCTAATTTACAATGGAAGGAAAGGGTTTTGAGATTATTCTTAAAAGAAACATACAAATCTCTTAATTTGAGATCGGAGACACCCAAAGCTAATTAAATATACATTAAGAACACCACTGCAAAAACAGAAAACATACTGCGGGGGTGGACACTAAATGCTGGAGACAGTGTGGGTTCCAGGAAGCAATCCCTGGCATCTATCTTGGGAGTGTCCAGTGATAAACCATTGCTGGGTGGACATACATAGAGTAATGGAAAGAATATTTAAAGGTGCAGTATGTAAGTTTGACTCCCAGTGGTTGGACTAGGTATTGCAAGCCTGGTTCAAAACACGCAAGCGCAGGTTGCTGGATTGATAACATCAACAGAAGAAACTATCGCGCCTAAAGGCTGATTTAAGGCTGATTTAAGTCATGTTCTAAGTAAGGGTGCTTTCACACCTAGACTTTTATTTCGGAACCTGGTGCGTTTCCCCAGTTAGCACGGTTCATTTGGCATATGTGAATCCAGCAATCGCGCTTTGATCCATGCCAAAACAATCGGTCCGAGATTGCCTGAATGAGGTGGTCTCGGCTCGATTGAAACGAACTCTGGAGCGGATCGATTGTAGTGAGAAAGCAATACTATCCGAGCCAGGCTATATCACAGTGTATTATGGATATGCAATAGGCATATATACGGCTATATGAATTATGAGTAGGGCGGGATGTCATTCCTACCGCTAAATGTGCATTTCATGTCAAATACGAAAGTGAAAGCATGTTAACTATTAGCTAGAGCTGTTTATCTGTTAGGAAAATTGACCAAACAGCAGTCTTGGTTTACGTTATTTCTCTCTATAATGTAAAGCCTATAACGCATGATTCCAGCCAAGGGCAATGTATGAGTAAGTCTTACCTCTGATTTATATTTGGTGACAACGTCTGTGGGTGTCATCATTCAAAATGAAAGCACATCTTTTCACTTATTATGTCTTATTGCTCATTGTCAGAAATTAAAATAAGGACACATGACAGCTGAGCGGGACTCTAATCAAAATAAACGCTGAAACTCTGACCAATGTGAGGCGAGTTTACTCACACTTGACTTGTTTTAGCTCTTTTGGTCTGTTTAGAAACTTTGCCTTGTGAAAGAGAACTGCACCAAGAACAAAGAGCAACATTGTAATAATTTTAATCCCTCTTTTGGAACAAGAGAATCGATCCACAGGTGAGAAAGCACCCTAAAAGCGATGGTATGCGGTAGAAGGAATATTCTCCACACTCTCAGAAATAAAGGCACGCGAGCTGTCACTGGGGTGGTACCTTTTCAAAAGGTACAAATTTGTACCTACAAGGTCCATATGAATACCTCAAGGGTACATATTAGTACCTAAAAAGTACAAAAGTGTTCCTCTTAAAATTTGTAGGTACTAATATATACTTTTGAGGTACCAATATGGACCCTTTAAGTACAAATGTGTACCTTTTGAAAAGGTACCACCCCAGTGACAGCTCGCGTACCTTTATTTGTGAGAGTGCATATAAAAAGGAGTTTTTGTCCTAACCAACACCTGAAATTGATATTTTAGAAATGGCTTCTATTTCTCACAGCTGAACAACAGCAAAACTGTCAATGATCACCTCGATCCACCTCATGTGGTTTATTCATGTTAAATGCTAACAATGTGAGTTTGAATGCACATTTATTGCCATACTTCTGAAAGCAGCAGCAGATTTCACCTCAGATCTTGAAAATAAGCAAAATCACTTGAAATTGAGCTTTAGAACTAAACACATATGAGTGATTCAGCATCTACATTTAATGATGTTAAAGAGGTTATATGTATTAATTAGATTATAAACCTAACCATTGCGTTGGAGTGCAGTGAGTGCACTATTCTGTGCTTCTAAATGGCTGTATTTACCTTTCTGTTTCATCTGCTGCAAATTTCATCATGAAGCGTGTTGTTAAGACAAGGGGTTACAATGTAACCTGCTCACCTAATGTTTACGTTTGTAATATTTATATTATTTGCTAATTAATAACCACCTCATGTGGAACTCTGAATCTGTGTCTCATTTCAGAGTCTGCTACTGTCACATTTGGCCACAGGCCCATGCTCTGAGAGCCTTCCTGACTAAATGAATGAAATACGCTGTTTTCCACCAAGGCAACCTGAGGTGCTGAAATATAATTGGCTAAAGTGGCATTGGGCGGGTTAAATGACAAAAACAAAGACAGACGTTCTGGCACATAACACACATTTTCAAGGCAGAATATCTGAACAGATGTTTCTGAAATATCTGCAAACGTATTATGGTATTTTTATGCTTTAGAAGAGTCAAAAACTTACATACAGCATACAGCAACTTTTATTATAACACTACCTTTTCAATTTACAGCTTTATTTTTAGGAATTTCTGACATCCAGACAAGTAGGCCTGAGAAATATCTATTTGACATATTGATAACCGTGGCCAAAAAATCAATCACGAGGCATTGGTTACTTCCTAAAACCTCTACAATCCAAGAGTGGTTGGAATTTGTATACGACATTTCTGTTATATCGCCTTATATTGACTTTATATCGCCTTCAAATGAACGTATTCAGAAACATCTGGAACAAAAACACTGAATATGTAAGGTTACTCTATCCAGATTTTATAGAAGCATAACATAATTGCAACTTGGTTTTAATATGCAAGGTATGTGTTTTCTAATTTAATAACAGTAAGCTTTCTCTCACTAAATCGTCTCCTTTTTAGACTAAGAACAAAGATTTACTATTATTTAATAGAGTTTGACTATTAGGTGTATATTTGATCTTCCCCGAATTGTGTAAATTTGTTGTCATTATTATTGTTTACACTGAGAAAAAAAACTTTCAAGCAGTACTTCATTCAATTAAAAATGTATCTGTTATTTCACTTTAATATTATTAGTTTTATTTTTTTCAATTGGGCCCAATCCCAATACTACCCCTTAGCCTTTCCCTTTACCCCTCGTTTTGCGCCTTCCGTAAAAGGGTAGGGGTGTCCCAATTCTCTTTAGCTTGAAGGCGTAGGGCTAAGGGGAAGGGGAAGATGCCCCTTTGAACAAAGATTTTTCATGACCACACTTGAAACCAAGGGGTAAGAAAATTTCTTTGAATACACCAGCCACAACGGCAGGACCGCTGCACCCGGAAGTCAGGAGATCCACAAATTAGTATTTTTTGTCATTATTATTAACTTTTACAACAAACAAACAAACAAATGTTTTAATATATTCATAACCATTTTTTACCGTCATGCTTTTAAAAAAAACGTTAAAATAAAAACAGCTAAATTTGGCGATCTATAATCCATAATAATAACTCCTGTACAGCAGTCCCACAACATTGACACTCGATGACACTCGAATACCCTGTCAGAAAAGTCTGTTGTCTGAGAATGAGCTTTTTACAGTGTCTGCTATAATGTTAATGTTGTTTTGGTGTGTTTACATTGATGAATATGGCCACGGTGCAAATGCGCAGTATAGTTACTTCTTGCCACATTAGATCATTCGTTTTGATAACATAATATCTGCCTTCAGTGATTTCCTGAAAATAAATACCAAAAAATAACACAACTGGAATAATTACAGCAGTCGCGATCGTCTGATCTCATATGAAGCAAGAGATTGCGATGACATATGATGACGTGTGCAGGTGCTGTAGTGCTGTCCCAATTCTTAGGGGTTAATTTTGAAGCCTTTCCCCTTTACACTCGTTTTTAAGGGCCAAGGCGATTGGGAAGGGGTACAAAAATAGAATTGGGATTGGGCCAAATAGCTCAACTAAGAAATATTTGTTTTGACCAATGTAAAATTTTAAGGTTATTCACACAGGCCAGTGCATGCGTAAACTCAATAAAAGCTCAATAGAAGCTCAATATGCTGTGTACTTTCATGGACTTAAAAAAATATTGTTTAAGGCAAATGATTTATTTTTCATTGGTTCAAGTGATCAAATTTAGATGTGGACCCATTACCCTCATTTTATTATTTTTTAATTGGATGAATGAATATTTTAGCAGATTTTTAGTTTTGATTAAAGCTATTTCTTCTTATTGTGAACAAAAGGAGAATTTAAATGAGTTGACTTTGAATGCTTTGTACCAGGTTATATACAATTGTTTTCATGGAGATAGAAAATATTGTTTAAGGCAAATGATTTATTTTTTATTGGGTCAAGTGATAAAATGTAGATGTGAACCATTACCCTAACTTTTTTAATTAGGTGAATGAAAGCTTTTATTTTGTATACATTATTGTTTAAATAAATAAACAAATTAATTAATTAATTAATAAACTATTAATAATAAATAAGTAAATAATAAAAATAATAATAATAATAATGATAATAATAATGGTGACGCAGTGGTGCAGTAGGTAGTGCTGTCGCTTCACAGCAAGAACGTCGCTGGGTCGCAGGTTCGAACCTCGGCTGGGCTGGGTCAGTTGGTGTTTCTGTGTGGAGTTTGCATGTTCTCCCTGCGTTTGGGTGGGTTTCCTCCGGTTCGGTTCCTCTGGTTTCCCCCACAGTCCAAAGACATGCGGTACAGGTGAACTGGGTAGGCTAAATTATCCGTAGTGTATGAGTGTGAATGAGTGTGTGGATGTTTCCCAGAGATGGGTTGCGGCTGGAAGGGCATCCGCTGCATAAAATGCTGGATAAGTTGTCGGTTCATTCTGCTGTGGCGACCCCAGATTAATAAATGGACTAAGCCGACAAGAATATGAATGAATGAATAATAATAATAATAAATTATTTCATATTTTTTACTCAGTCTGTTTAACGGAGAGAAGATTTTTTCAACACATTTCTAAACACAGTTTAATAACTCATATCCAATATCTAATTTATTTTATCATTGCCATAATGACATTACATAATATTTTACGAGATATTTCCAAGATACTAGTATTCAGCTTTAAATGCTTAACTAGGTTAATTAGGCAATTCATTGTATAACAGTGGTTTGTTCTGTAGCCATTCAAAAAAGTTGGCTAATCATATTGACCTTAAAATGGTGTATAAAAAAGTAAAACTGCTTTTATTCTAGCTGAAATAAAACACATAAGAAAAAGATATTATAGGAATATAGGAATATTGTGGAAAAACTCCTTGCTCTCTTAAACATAATTCGGATAATATTTGAAAAAGAAAAAAAAACACATGATGGCGAATAATGTTGACTTCAACTGTATATGTCAGTATGATTTCATTATGGCTCTTCACAATAACCTAAAATCTGCTCTCTGTCCCCGTTCTGAACATCTGGTGTCCCTGGAGCCCTGAGCTCCTCCAGAAGCACCTTCATATTCCTGTCTGACCGAATGTGTGTATTTCACCGCAGGAAATTCAATTTGGGCTTCAGGAGCGAAATGAAACATCACTGAGGGCCGCCGTCAACGTGCAGAGGTAAAGAGATTGACACGTCGACTGACAGCGGAGCTTTCCGGAAGGATGGATTCTCGTTTCTTTTCATCCAGTCCGCCAGAATGGAGTTTACCACAGGCCTGTTATCTCTGTGGTGTGTTAAAGTGAATAAAATCATGAATATGTTGATCATAATAAATGTTTGGGTGATGCAGAACTTGTTTCTGAACATGAAAAGAGATGTTTGTTTGTTACAATTAGTGATACAAGGTTGCCCATTGAAGATCCAAATGTGTTTTAATTGAACAAATCAATGAAAAGAAGATATTTTGAAGAGTGTTGAAAACTGGTAACCATTGACTTCCATTGTATAGGGAATAACGGATACTATGGAAGTCAAGTTTTGATTTACATAAAGAGTGAAAACATTCTCTTCATTTATTTGAGTTTCTTCTGTTGAACACAAATGAAGATATTTTGAAGAATGTTGGAAACTGGTAACCATTGACTTCCATTGCAGAGAAATACGAATACTATGGAAGTCAAGTGTCGATTCACATGAAGAGTGAAAACATTCTCTCAATTTATTGACTTAAATGTGATACAAATGGTTGAGTTACTTTTTTTCTGTTGAACACAAAAGAAGATGTTTTGAAGAATGTTGAAAACTGGTAACCATTGACATGCATTATAGGGAAAAACAAATACTATGAAAGTCAAGTTTCAATTCACATAGATCTTAAGGAGTGGAAAAATTATCTCCGTTAATTGAATGAAAAGTAATAAAACATTTACGATCCTTTCTTCTGTTGAACACAAAAGAAGATATTTTGAAGAATGTTGGATACTGGTAACCATTCACTCCCACTCTCTGAAAAAAACTAATACTATGGATAAGTTTTGGTTTATATAAAGAGTGAAAACATTCTCTTCATTTATTGACCCAAATTTGATAACAAACATTTGAGTTTCTTCTGTTGAACACAAAAGAAGATATTTTGAAGAGTGTTGGAAACTGGTAACCATTCACTTCCATTGTAGGGAATAACAAATACTATAAAAGTCAAGTTTGATTCACATAAACAGTGAAAACATTCTCTTCATTTATTGACCCAAATGTAATAAACATTTGAGTTTCTTCAGTTGAATTTAAAAGAAGACATTTTGAAGAATGTTGGAAACTGGTAACCATTCACTTCCATTGTAGGGAAAAACAATTACTATGGAAGTCTATGGAATAATCCTATGGAATCTTAAAGAGTAAACACATTCTCTCTATCGACTTAAAATTGCTAACAAACATTTGATTTTATTTCTTTAGTTGAACACAAAAGAAGATATTTTGAAGAATGTTGGAATCTGGTAACCATTGACTTCCATTGTAGGGAATAACAATTATTATGGAAGTCTATGGAATAATACTATGGGATCTTAAGAGTGAAAACCTTCTCTCTACCGACTTAAAATTGATAACAAACATTTGATTTTATTTCTTTAGTTTACAAAAGTAGATATTTTGAAGAATGTTTGAAACTGGTAACCATTGACTTCCGGGGGAAAAAAAAAATACTATGAAAGTCAAGTTTCAATTCACAGATCTTAAGGAGTGAAAACAATTCTCTCCGTTTATTGAATAAAAAGTGATGAAACATTTGAGTTTCTTTCTTCTGTTGAACACAAAAGAACATATTTTGAAGAATGTTGGATACTGGTAACCATTCACTCCCACTCTTAGGAAAATCTAATACTACTGTATGGAAGTCAAGTTTCAGTTTACATAAAGAATGAA
Source organism: Danio tinwini (assembly GCA_903798205.1). Classification (NCBI taxonomy): domain Eukaryota; kingdom Metazoa; phylum Chordata; class Actinopteri; order Cypriniformes; family Danionidae; genus Danio; species Danio tinwini. The sequence goes on along the minus strand of CAIGQZ010032237.1, from coordinate 1,489,439 downwards.
AACATTCTCTTCATTTATTGACCCAAATGTGATAACAAACATTTGAGTTTCTTTCTTCTGTTGAACACAAAAGAAGACATTTTGAAGAATGTTGAAAACTGGTAACCTTTGACTTCTATAGTATAAATAAAAAATACTATTGAAGTCGTTGGCTATAGGCTTCCAGCACTCATATTTACAGTATATTGTGAGATGGTGGTCGGATAGTGAGTAAATGATGACAGAATATTATTTTTTGAGTGAACTATCACTTTCAAATAGCAAATATGTACGCCATAATACAAGTCGAGATGATGCAGGATTTGCTTTTGAGCCAAATTGGTACAAACAGATGTTTATTTATTGCGGACAATGATCATCTGCACTAAAGATGTTTCAAACTACATTTCCAAATGTGTTTCAAATGCATATCGATCTTAAAGTTTGACAGACAGCCTAACATTAGACTGAACGAAGCCCTTTGTTTGACTAAATGACTTAATTTATAAATACCTCCAAATAAGCATTTAGAGACAGTGATTGCAGAGAATGGGTTGGGAAGGAGGATTGGTGCACTGAGGGTAATCATCATGAATAAAACATGCAAGAATGCTGGCGATCGTGTTGATTTTGTGCGTGTTGTGAGTGTTTGTGGATCGTCTGGGCAGGAATTGGAATTTTGCTCATCAAACATAAACGTCTCCAGCTGCAAACAAGCCACAAACAAACAGCCCGAGACTGCAAATATAACCTCAGCATTTAGCACTGCAAAACATGGAGCGGTTCGACAGAAATCAGCATAAGGAATGAAACTGATAAAGTATTTAATTAATCGGTTTTTGTAATAAATAAATAAATATTCACTTAATGACTCTGACCCTTGCAAATACAATAATGATTTGTTTAGGAATAAAAAATATATACATTATTAAGATTATTATGTATTGTCAGTTATTACACTGCAAAAAATGCTATTCTTACTTAGTTTTGTCTTTTCTCTAGTCCAAAGATCTAATTTTTTTTATCAAAAATAATTGTATAGACATTGAAACGACGTTGACGTGTTTCAAGAAATAAAATGTTAAAATGAGTTTTTTTGTCAAGTTTAGGTGAGTTTTTCCTTAAAACAAGCTTTTTTGAGAAGATTAATTTGCTTGTTTTACGGAAAAAACCCACTAAATTTTTACTTATTTTTTTAAAACAAAACTATATTTTTTGCTTGCCTAGAAAATGCTTCTTTACTTCAGAATTTTTAGAAACAAAAAAAAATCTAATTAAGAAAATCTTTTTTGCAGTTAAAATGAATTTATGAAAAAATTTACTAATTGTATTGATGGTTAATATGATGTGAAACAATCAATCAGTCAACCGACAAACCAACCAACTTATCAACCAACCAAACTAAACCAAACAAACCAACCAACTTATCAACCAACCAAACCAACACTAAACCAAACCAAACCA
>CAIGQZ010032237.1:1440960-1452822 GCA_903798205.1 Danio tinwini | reverse complement strand
AAAATTGTATTTTATATGTATTTGTTTTACTATAACATGGCATAATTATTTTTTTTAACATTTATACCTTATATAACATTGTATTATACATTATATTAGCACATCAAATGAGAAAAATACAGTAACAAAATGCACTTAGGATTTGTGCAAAGAATAACAAAATAATGCTTAAATAATTACAAGTAGAAAACCTTTCCAGACTTTTTCAGGTTTTCAAATCAGTTTTCCATTACTATGTCTGTACCATGGCACACATCCAAAAGCCATGCTCCTTTTTATCCAGCGCATCATTTGATGAATGATTCAGTTCAATTCAAGTTTTTTGTATAGCGCTTTTCACAACAATCATTCTTCCAAAGCAGCTTTACAAAAGGTGCACATTAGTACTACATTACAGTTTGATCCGCCTAATAGGAGGATATGTTGATAATAATCCTCCTCTTGATCTGTGCTTCTCTTCCCCGAGGCGAGTGCTCTTCATCAGGCCAGCAGCAAGAGAACTAAAGCTCTCACACACACACACTGAACACTGGCCCTGAAGCCTGGCCCTCGGCTCCAGCATTTCTGCTGATGTCTCCATGAGGGATGCCCGAGGAAACCCCTGAAGGACTACGGATTCAGCTCAAAATCTTCTTTAGAGGTGTCCTATAAAAAAATCTGGGTATACCTAGGCATAGTTGAATAATAAATGGCCATACCATGAGCCTCAGACAACATTGTTTCCTCGTGTAAATACCACGAGTGTAAAACCCCGGTGGACAAAAGGCCAATCAGAACACAAAGCAGACTGTTGCGTGACTCATGGGCCATATCATTATCATCATTACCATGTACTTCAGGTCACGGTAACAACATCTGGACCCAAGGGTATTACTGGGAGGGATTTAGGACAATTCTAAGGGGATTATCAATTACATGATAATATCTCTGGGGGATTAACAGAAACCAGGGAGAACTTCACTTTCATGTTCATCAGACCACTCTGTCACCAGTCTTATTGTGTGTATTGATGCATTGTCATCCTGATGATGACATGGCACTGCCTCAGGATACAATGTTTGACCCATTGGGTCACATGTTCCTTCAGAATGGTCCGGATGTCCTTGGCAGTGACGTGCCTATCTAGCACTAGTATTGGGCTGAGGGAATGCCATGATATTGCAGCTCAAACCATCACTTATCCACCCCCATGATTCACTCTGGGCATCAACAGTCTGGGTGGGATGCTTCTTTGGGGCTTCTCCACACCGTAACTCTCCCAGATGTGAGATAGACAATGAAGGTGGACTCATCAGACAACAATACATGTTTCACATTGTCCACAGCCCAACATCTTCACTGCTGGCACCATTAAAACCAACATTTGCCATTGGCACAAATGACAAAAGGTTTGGCTAGTGGAGCCAGCCATGCATATAGACCCTGTGGAGCTCCTGACCAACAGTTTTGGTGAAAACAGGAGAGTTGAGGAACACATTTAATTCCGCAGTGAGTTAGGCAGCCGCACTTTTGCTTTTTGGATACAATCGGAGTTAGCACCTGGACATTCCTTGCAGACAGCTTCCTCTTGCGTCCACAGTTACTCCTGTTGGGCATGGCTCTGCTTCTTGGTGGTTTGCTGACATTACTCTGAATACTGTGACTCTTGATAATCTCAAAGACTTTCTTGCTGTCTTGGTGGATCAGCGAGATGCGCGCCAACATTTTGTCCTTTTTTGAACTCTGCTATTACTCTGCTAAATAAATCATCACACTCTGCTCTTACTGGTGGAATGTGCAATCAGTGAAGATTGGCTACCAGTCTGGTCAAATTTAGCCATGAAACCTCCAATACTGAATTTATGGCCAGTGCTTCAGTTTCATTGTCCAACCCCTGTACCTACCATGCACAGTAGATATCAGCATTGGTCGAAAGAGTACTGAAAAATCGTACTTAAGTAAACGTACTATGACTTGCCCAAAAGTGTAGTGCAAGTAAAGTATCTAAAAGTAGCACATTTAAAAGTCCTCAAGAGCTGTGATTAGTGAGTATTAGACTGTGAAAGTCTAATGCATTTACATGCAATTTGTGCATGTATGTGTGTGAAAACGTAACATTCTGTAGTGCATTTAGTGATTGTTTAAGGTCCTTTCAAACATCATACATCCGTCATCCAGTTTAAACAGTCGCTAGGTCATTGCATGTGATGATTTTGGGCATCTTCTTGAACGCTTTTAATGAATCCAAATGGTTTGCTGCATTTATATACAGTAGCGCCCATGTCTTGAGGTAGTTCTGTTGGATGCAGTTTAATTTCTATGTGCAATTTGATTGGACGGGAATTGCAGGACTGATTGTTCTACCTAAGCCAATCCCATAGACAAGAAAAAATAAAGTAGCGACTGCAGGTTGAAGGAAAATAATGGAGTAAAAGTACAGATACAGCACTAAAAATGTATTCAAGGGAAAGTACTACTTGGTAAATTACAATTCCTGGGAAAAACTACTCAATTACAGTAGTTTGAGTATTTGCAACACACCAGTGGATATCAGAGAACATTTTAACTAATTGAACCAGCAGTATATGGCACCTTTAATGTTCTACTTAAAGAGCCCCTATTATGGGTTTTTGAAAATGACCTTCCATGTAGTGTGTAACACAGCTCTTAGTGAAGTGAAATATCCAGCTAAAGCTTAAATCTGAAAGTGGACAGTTTTTAAAACTATTGATTCATCTATAAAAGAGTCGACTCATAGTGGCTTAAATGAATCTTCTTCATAATGAATCTTCAGCCGTTTCGGCGTTACATCATCGCGAAACATAATGGTTGCGCGCGAAGACCAGGCAAAATATAAACCTGCGGCCCCGCCCACTAACACAGCAGCAAGACGCTCATGAAGACGCTGTGTTTACCTGGAAATTATTGGAAGTGTGAGGGAAAGAAGTCGTTCAGAAATCTGCACGCTTACAATGGGTGATCTATCACTACACAGCTCATGCATTAGTTTCTGCCTGACACCAGGGGTGCAGGCAAAATAAGGACAAAATAATAGATATACCGGCAGGCTGCTGCACGCTGGGCTTCGGGCTGTTGAGCAGCACTGAAAAGGCTTGCGAATGGAGAGCGGGAGCCCGCAGAGATAGCTTGTCAGAGGACAGAGGATTCTACAACCTCCCGGCTGGGGATGTGATTGTTTAGAAAAGCAGAGTACAGGTAAGCCCTTAGAACATATAGCAGTTCACGGACGAGGTGCCACAGCAATGATTGCAAATAGAAATGATCTACATGTTTTGTTACTAGTAACCGCGTGTTCTGTATCAGGTTAACTCTTTATATTCTCATATCGCGTCTAATGCAGCGTTGTAAACGCGACGCGTGCTGCTTTGTTCACAGATTTAAATGCTTTCGTGAGCTCGTTCCACTGCCGTTTGTCGTTGCTATGGCCACCGTTAGCTGATCCTGCACACGTGCAGCGGTCAAGGTTCAGAATAGTTCAGCTTTTGCTGCTGTGTGGATTAAAACTGAATGTATGTCATGCATATGCTAGTGTTTAACTGCACTGTTTCGGCGCTGAGGTGTCTGAATAACACTGTTGAGAAGCCGGTACTGTTTACTGTGGTGTTAGTAAGTTTACTTTGAAGCGTGTTTCGAGTGTCCGCTGCGATCCAATGTTGGCGACCCGCAGCCGCAGGCTTGATAAACCACGCTAGCCATACTACTGTCTCGCGCTGAACGCTGTCGACCAATGGCAACAGGCTGTCATCGGTCCAATCAGCGCAGATTAGCTTCGCGCTAAGCAGGGGTTTGGGAACAAATTAATCGCTGAACGATTCATATGGGAGTCGCTGGGATAATTAGGTAAAAATAAATGCTTATTATAAGACCACGAACGTGTTTTTTGACCTTGCATACATATCAGTATGTTGTTAGAGACCCATAAAACCGAAATATGACCCTTTTCAATGTGTAATAGGGGCTCTTTAAGCAAAACCTAAATCTTGGATGACCTGTGGGTAAGTAAATAAACAGGACATTTTCATTTTTGCGTGAACTATCCTTTTAAATACATTTTGCAGAGTGTGTGTTTTTGTTATTAGTATTTTTTGATCTCCTATAACGCACAGGGCTGATCTTTACAAGTGGCCTTCAGTATTGGAACAATGCATCAGTCCTGAGACGGCGCATGAATACTGCATGAGCTGCTTTAATACATTGTTTGTCAGATAAAGGCCAAAACCACAGCAAAGACAGCGCACATCTTTACTCTGGTATTTGCACAGCCTCACACAACCACCAGGACCTTCAAAGGACATAAAGGCAATTGGTAAAGACCACTGAACTTCACTTTTATTTGCAAACAACACGTGACTGCAGGTATCTACAAGAAGGTCAAATGCACTATTGAAGACTGTGGTTTTAAGTCAGTGGGAATAAATGCTGTACACCAAGACATGCTCGATTATTGCTTAGCTTTTTTTTTGACAGGTTGTTAGTAGGTCTGCACAATTAATCGAAAAAAGATTGTGAGCTCAATTCAACCCTACACATGATCTTATTTCAGCTTTTATCAGGAGAGAAACGTGATTGCGGACACACAAGTCTTCACATTGTTTTATATACGTTGTTCAGCAACACGGACACCTCCAAATGGTGTTAAAAGTGTCACATACTGTATTTATTAGGTTTAATTCACCCCAAAATGTAATTTCTGTCTTAATGTAATGACATATTCTTGGCCGCGAAATCACGCATGAGTTGACCCACTGTTTGTTTACTACTTTAGTGAAAAAAATAAAATAAAATAATAATAATGATAATAGTTGTTTGTTGTTGTTACTATTAATAATAGTAGTAATAATAATAATAATAATAATATTATCATCATCTTTAAAATTGAAATAAAACTACTTTTTTAAAAGTAACTTTTTTCATCTTTAAAACTCAAGTAAGAAAAAGTCCAAAAAGTAAAATTTGTTTGAATGTTACATACAAATATTTATTTATTTATTTATTATTATATTTAACATTGAAGTAAAACTACAGAATTGCCAACTTTGTTTGAATGTTACATAAAAAGTATTTATTTATTATTATTATTATTAATATTATTATTAATATTATTATTATTATTATTATTATTATTATTAAATTTTACATTGAAGCAAAAGAATAGTGAAATTTGTTAAGTGAATGTTACATACAAATATTTATTTATTATTATTTTTATATATATTTAACTTAAAATATAAAGCCAAACTTGGCTGACTTAAACATCAAAAATAAGTGAGCTTTACAGTCAGATGGGCCGGGCTGCGGCTTCTCCTTTCATAACAACTTGTTTTACAGCTCCTATTATAAATAACTGGAGTCGAGGGCTTTCTCATACGCATGCACACTGAATTCTGGAGCCCATTGAGTCTCATTGTTCCTGCAGCTGTTTTTGTGTGACATCTTTGTCCATCACTGCTCCATCAGGAATGCATTTCATCCTCTATGGTGCGGCTGCTAAAAGGCTTTTTCCAGAGCCATTCTCATCCCTCTAGCCGTAATTGCAGCATTACTCATTTTCAATAATGCTAAGTAATCCACTTAGGCATGACGGCATATTATTTCATTCAGTTATGAGGCACGGCATGGATCGCAGAGGCCGGTGGGTTTCTGAGGTGGTCTCAAAAATGTAACATGAAATTGTTATGCTTATGAATATGCAATTGGTGAAAGCTACTAATGATAACCATGTGCACTGATAAAATGATTCAAAGATGATTCCTTGGATTTACTTCATTTTTTTAAAGTTAAGTGGTTGTAAACAATTTATTTGGGCTGAATTTAAACTAACAAATTAAGTTGAACAATACTACATTTAATTTGCTTTGCTTGTTTGTTTAAATTCAACACATACAAATAGTTTGCAACATTTTTGCAGAAATACTTTTTTCAGTGTGTGAATGAATGTCTGAATAAATGAATGAATAAATAAATAAATAAATAAATAGCACAAAAAAACAATGTGTGCTTTTTGCTAAATTAAATAAATAATAAAACTAAAATAAATAGCACAGAAAATGTGTTATTTGCTTAGTAATATAAAATAAATAAATAGCACTAAAAACAATGTGCATTATTTGCTTAGTAAAATAAAATAAACAAATAACACTAAAACATTGTGTGTTATTTGCCAAAATTAAAGAAAAAAATAAAACAAAAACATAAAAAAATGAATACCACCAAAAAAAGTGTGTTATTTGCTTAATTAAATAATAAAATAATAAAAATGCCATCAAAAAACAAAGTGTGTCATTTGCTAAATTAAAAAGTAAACAAAATAAATCAATAAAATAAAATAAATAAATGCCACCAAAAACCAGTGTGCGTTATTTGCTAAATTCAATGAAAACAAATAATAAATAAATAAAATAAATGGCACAAAAAAACTAAGAAAACCATGTGTGCTTTTTGCTAAATAAAAAAATAAAATAAAACAAAAATAAATTAATAGCAATTAAAAAAACAAAGTGTGCTATTTGTTTAGTAAAATAAATAAATAAATAAATAAATAAATAACACTAAAAACAATGTGTGCTATTTGCTAAAATTAAAGAAAAAATGATAACAAAATAAAATAAATGAATAGCATGAAAAAAAGTGTTATTTGTTTAATTAAGTAAAAAATAAAACTAAAATAAATAAATGCCACCAAAAAAACTGTGTTATTTGCATAATTAAAAAAAACAAAATTAAATAAATGCCACCAAAAAAAAAACAATGTGTGTTATTTGCATAATTAAAAACTAAACAAAAATAAATAAAATAAAATAAATTAATGGCACCAAAAAAAAAAAAAAAGTGTTATTTGCTAAATTCATTAATAAATTAATAAATAAACTGCACCAAAAAATGTGTTATTTGCTAAATTCAATAAAAAAATAAATAAAATAGAATAGAATAAATAAATAGATAGCTCTTCGAATGGAGATTTTTCAGGACCACACTTGAAACCAAGGGGTAAGAAAATCTCCCAGAATACACCAGCTACAACGGCAAGATCGCTGCACCCGGAAGGAGATCCACAAATTAGTATTTTTTGTCTTTATTACGAATTTTTACAACAAACAAGCAAAAAAATGTATTAATATATACATAACCGCGTTCATGTTTTACCGTCATGCTTTTATAAAAAAGCTAAAATAAAAACAGCTAATATTGGCGATCTATAATCCATAATCATAACTCCTGTACAGCAGTCCCACAACATTCTGACACTCGATGACACTCGAATACCCTGTCAGAAAAGTCTAGTGTCTGAGAATGAGCTTTTTATAGTGTCTGCTATAATGTTAATGTTGTTTTGGTGTGTTTACATTGATGAATATGGCCACGGTGTAAATGCACAGTACAGTTACAAGCTTATTGCCACATTAGATCATTATGATAACATAATATCTGCCTTCAGTGATATAATACCAAAAATAAAGCAACTGGAATAACTACAGCAGTCGCGATCAGCTGATTTCATATGAAGCAAGAGATCGCGATGACATGTGATGACAAGTGCAGGTGCTGTAGTGCTGTCCTAATTCTTAGGGGTAAATATTGAAGCCCTTCCCCTTCATATTCGGTTTTAAGGGCCAAGGGGATGGTGTACAAAAATAGAATTGGGATTGGGCCTAAGTTAATCATGTTCTAACTTAATTTTATAAGTTACGCAAGCTGTTTTAAGTCAGTTTAACAAAATATAAGTTCAATGGACTCATAAGGTTAATTTGATTCAGCTTAAAAATTTAAGGCAACCAGGATTTTTTACAGAGTAGTAAACTATTATGTGCTGTCATCATGTCAAAGATAAAAGAAATCAAGTGTTAGAAATGAGTTATTAAAACGATTATGTTTAGAAATGTGTTGGAATAATCTTCTTTCCATTAAACAGATGGGAAAAATATAGAGGAGGGCTGATAATTCAGAAGGGCTAATAATCCTGAATACAACTGTATATATTTAGTTTTTCAAAAAAAAGGTAATCTATTCTATGGCAAGTTAAGAGGTATTCCCCCATTATTCACTAAAGGCCGGAAATTTTTTATAATCCTGAACGATTGCATGTCAGACTGCACGAACATGGCTCTCGAGTCACACTGTATGATCTCAGCTGTCATAAAGTCTGACTGAACGACAATGAAGATGCACTAAACAAGGACAAAAACGCTCCCGGAGTTTGACGTCATCAATCCGCAACACTTTCACTATCCTGCATTCTGAGATGATTCCTCACAGCAAATGTAAACAATCTGTAGCGGTAATTTTGCAAACAGCGTGTCTCAATAATAAAACCAAGAAGAAAAAAACAGTTTTGACATTTCACCGCGGTCATTTGAATTGTCACATGAATCGCGTCATCAAATCTAGAGCTCCTATTGGTTCTTGGATTGACGCTCGATGCAGCTGTTGTCATATAATGGCCTCAAAAGAATTATTAATATGTTTATTTTATTGTAACTGTTTTTATTTTATTTGTGGTTTATATATATAAAAATCTGAAGAAGTTGGAGAGGACAGCATGCAGGGATGCATGCGTGCACCGTTGAGGGCGCTGTGAGGAAAGAGACATTGTGTGTTCATGGGAGAAGAAGAGTCAGAATAGTGATTTAGTCTGTAAGTGAACCGTTCTTGTAATGAATCGTTGTTGTCGCTCAGTCCCGAATCGTCACAAATAAATCTACAGAACATCAAAAAGATGTCCTATTCATTGTTCAAGGGGGTAACAGTCACACTGCAGGAAAGTGTCTGAAATCTTCTGACACTGCCAGAACTTCATCTGAGAGAAAATCTGATCGCAACGGGCACAAAGCCACTGTGAACATGTCAAACCAACGATCAAACATCACAGATTTTAGTCCAGGATTTCAGGAATCTTTTAGGATTTCCCAAATTTGTCTCAGATGACAAAATCGGAGCTGAAATCTCACAGTGTGAGCAGGGCTTTAAATACACATCATTTCCCCCCTCAAAAACACACAATTACATGTTTAGTTTCCAGCAAACAACAAGTTAACAGCAATCTGACAAAGGTGTTATTAATGAGACATCGCTAAAGGTGCTTTCTATATTGCTGACCTGAAATCAGAGGATGGTTTGTTTGATTTGGAGCAGCGCTTGTTCTCTGTTTGCTTCTCTCACAAGGAGAAGATCTTTGCTCGGAGTTTCTTCAAGAGCTCAGTCAACATCTGAAAGGTGTCAGGGGTTTATTTGCAGAGCAGTGAAAAACTCACATGTGTCTGCGGATGAAATGCTGGTACTTTCACCCCTATGAAGTGCACTTGATGGCGTAGAAGTTGATGTTTTTCTAGGGGCCGAGCGAGGTCACGGCTGGGACAGACTCTTTCATAAGCGGAGTTACATCAATCTTGGACTTATATGAGGCAGAAAGTGCAATAAATGAAGATGTGGGCAAAGCATTTAAGACCTGATATGATCACATAGAACAGATAGAGAACTGTGGAGTTCAGTTCACTGTAACCAAAATACTGCAGGATTAGTTCGAATAAATTGAATTTAAATATAAAACATTAAATATATGCATCTCATTTGAATTTTTTTTTTAAATGATTATTGTATTTAATACTGTAATAAATACCCATATAAATTACATTAAATGAATAAATGAATTAAAATATAATAAATTAATAATAAATTAATTAAAGTAAAAATAAAGTGAAATTTAATTAATCCAAGTAACAATAACACAAAATAAAATACTTCTGGAAAACTTGATTAAACCAGAACACTGCATGATTATAAAAAAAATAAATATAAAACATTATATGTATGTATTTATTATAACATTATATGTATGTATTTATTATTATTACTATTATTATTATTATAATTATTATCATTTATTTTAAAACATACTGCATTTAAAATGATTACAGTATTTAATAATGTATTAAATATTGTATTAAATACCCATATACAATAAATGAAATTAAATAAAATAAATATCAAATAAAATTATTTATTAAATAATTTGTTAAATAATTTTAAATATTTAAACAATGTATTTGTAAAAAAAAGTTGAATAGTTTTACCCTTTTAAACTAGTGTGCTTAGCTCAAAAATATTTAAATAGATTTAAGCATAAATCTAATATTTCAATATTATAAATTAAAATGTGTCCACCAGGGGGCGCTGTATGTGCTTGCGTATGTAATGAATATGGATGTGTAGTAGTTTGTGTTGCGGAAAACACCAGAACAAATCATTCATTCATTCATTTTCCTTTCTGCTAAGTCCCTTTATTCATCAGGGGTCGCCACAGCGGAATGAACCATCAACTTTTCATTCACATAAATACACTACAAACAATTTAGCTAATTTAATCCTGTAGCGCATGTGTTTGGACTGTGGGGGAAACCGGAGCACCCGGAGGAAACCCACGCCAACACGGGGAAAACATGCAAACTCCACACAGAAATGCCAACTGACCCAGCTGGGGCTCAAACCATCGACTTTCTTGCTGTAAGGTAATAATGCTGATCACTAAGCCTTTTAAGGTTCAACTAAAGAAAAAAACAGATGGCCTGAGGATGAGTGAATTAACAACAAATGTTCAACTACTCCTTTAAACTAAAGGCTCTTGTGATGGTTTTAGTGATCTTGCATATTAAGATGTCAACATCCTCCAAATGAGGTGAAGTGCATAAACATTTGCCTAATGTGACTGGTTGCATATGAGTAAAATTTTATAATATTTGCAAACATGAACTTTGAAGTGGGTTTTGTTTAAACCAAGTTTACAAGAATTATTCAATATTTGGTCAACAGTTCTTTAATGAAGGCCAGGGTCTCAGAAACACAACAGTAGATAATTACACATTCTTAAAGCAAACAATATGTACTCTGCACAAATCAATCATCATTTTTTGTTGCTTGCTTTTTTTAAACTGTCATGACTACAATGACTGCTGTAACTCATTTTTGCTCAATAGATAAACACATGAATTATTAATTAAACTACCTAACTCATTAAAACAAAATTCAGTGGTGATATTGCTTGTGTGGTCATTTCATTAATTTATTTAATGGAACCCAAAAATGCTGTTGATTCATAAATCCCTAAAAATATTTCTTTTACTCACTTTTACTTAGTTATGTAAAATGAATTATACTCATTCATTCATACAATTCATTCATTCATACATTTCATTTATCCACCCACACAACCACCCATTGATTCATTCATTCATTCATTTATCCAATTCATTCATCCACCCATTTCATTCATCCACCCACATGAATTAATTCATCCATCCATTCATTCATCTATCCATCCAATCCTATCATCTACCGATACAACAGCCCTTTCATTCATTCATTCATTCATTCATTCATTCATTCATTCATTCATTCATCAATTAATTCAGTAATTCATACATCCATCCAATTATCCATCCATCTATTCATTTGTTCATTCATTTATTAATTAATTCATTAATTCATATATACCATTTCTCCAACCTATCAATCCATCCATACACCAACTCATTTGTAATATATTCATTCATTCATTAATCCATTTATTAATTCATTACATTTATCCATCCATCCATCAATTCATTAAATAATTCAATCATTCATTCATTTATTAATTTATTCATTCATTCATCCATCCATCAATCCATCCACCCATCAACCCATTCATCTAACCATTCACCCATCCATCCATCCATCTACTCATCCAATCATCCGGCCATACATTAATTTATCCATCTGTCCATTCCATCCATCCACCTATCCATCAACCCATTCATCCAATCATTCACCAATCCTTCCATCTAATCATCCATCCATTCATTCATTGACTATCCATCCATACATTCATCC
>CAIGQZ010032237.1:1404406-1415960 GCA_903798205.1 Danio tinwini | reverse complement strand
ACACACACACACACACACACACACACACACACACACACACACACTACAGCCAGTTAATCCACAATCATTTACCAAACAACCATCATGACCAATTTCACAGACACATTGATTAATACACCATTTAGATCTTAAAGTGTCCAAATCATCAATCAACTTATAATACACATATTCTGTTTTAATACAGGATTTTATAAGGCCCCTAAACACCAAAATAACATCAGTCAACCCCAGTTTTCTTTTTCATTACAACCAGATAGCCAGAGAGAGAGAGGTCAACAGGACGAGAGACTTTTAAACCAATGCAAGGAAGTCAAAGCCCAAGAAAAAGCAAAGTTTCATGCACAAAAGAGCCAGTATATGGGTTTAAAAAGCCATCGGGGGTGAGTAAATGATGACTCTGAGACAGCCATGACCTTATATAATGACGATAAAACACCCACATAAAATGCTGAAGCCGGGCAGACATGTCATAAAGAGCACTTCTCTGTTAGTAAGCGAAAAATAACAGAGCTAAAATAATAGCTTAAACTCTCTCTTTAAAGACAAACACACACTCCTTTTAAAGTGAAGCACAATACGGGTCTGGGGAAGAAGCACAAATTAAAAGGATAAAGCGATGTGGGGAACACGATCAATGAGAATTGGTTTAGCTGGAAAGGAGATGCAGAGAATAAAGATAACAGGTTCACACAGACTCTTTGTAATGTAATGCAATTCATGTCTAATGGCTACTGAAGATTTATTGACCTCAGCTTGCATGTTTAAATCTACAAAACTCTTAATGTTTTATTTCAGCTTTCGTAAGCTTGGCAAATACTAAAAGCATCATGGCTGTTTTAAGTGTGCCAGAGAAAAGTTTCATGCTCGTCTAAAAGCTAAAACAAGTAGGTCGCTGGTTCGAGCCCCAGCTGGGCCAGTTGGCATTTCTGTGTGTAGGTTGCATGTTCTCCGCTTGTTGGCGTGGGTTTCCTCTGGGTGCTCCGGTTTCTTCCACAGTCCAAGCACATGCGCTATAGGGGAATTGAATAAACTAAATTGGCCGTGTGTGTGTGAATGAGCTTGTATGAATGAGCAACTGAGTTGCAGCTGAAAGGGCATCCCCTGCGTAAAACATATGCTGGATAAGTTGGTGGTTCATTCCACTGTGGCGACCCCTGATTAAGAATGTACTAGTAACAATATAATAGTAATATTTACTCCACTTAGAGATCATCCTCTATGTTCAGTCGTGGCCTTTATTTTTAATGTACGTGTGAATGCAAATAAATGAATAAATATAGTCTGAGTTTAGTGTAAAAAAAAATCAGGAGCATAAAAGTAGCTGTAAGCATCAGCAGAATTTATTTATATACTTTATATAATTTATAATATAATTTATATGATTTATATAATTGAGTCATTTTACAAAATGATGATGATTTTGAATCCTTGCACTAAAATTCCACTAATAATTGCAGATGTTATGTGGTAAAGTGTTTTGTCATATCGTTACCATTGTTTAAAAGTATAGGGTCAGTAAGATTTTCTAATTTAAATGCAAAAACTAATTCATATAATTATTCACATAAATCAAAAAATAATCTAAAATCTACAGAGTGATTCAAAAAGAATACCACAACCTTGAAAATCTGTATTTAATCAAAGAAACATGATGTAAGGGTAAGTAATCAATGTAAAGAGCACTTAAAGTTTTTGTTCAGTAGAAAACAAGTTCATAGATGTTCAATATGACCCCCTTCAGACCCTCGCGGGATATTAACCCAAAGGTTGTGGTATTCTTTTTGAATCACCTTGTATAATAATCTATAAGCTATAATAAAATAATCTAGTCTTGTGAATTAATTATTCACATGAATAATAAAATAAAAAATAAATAATAAATAATTAAATGATAATAAAATAAAATAAAAATTATTCACATAATTAATAAAATGAAAATAATTATTCACATAAATAATACAATTTAATCAAATTAAAAATATTCACAAAATTAAATTCAATTAAAATATTCACATAAATAATAAAATAAAATTTAATAAAATTTAATTTAAATAAATATTCACATAAAAAAATAAATGTAATTTAATTTAATAAAAATATTCACATAAATAACAAAATTAAATTAAATAAATTAAATTATTTTTTCAGATAAATAACAAAATTAAATCAAATTAATTATTCACATAAATAACACAATTAAATTAAATTAAAATAACTATTCACATAAAAAACTAAATAAATTAAATAAAATTTAAATAATTATTCACAATTTATTCAATTAAAATAATTATTTACATAAATAATAACATTTTATTTAATTTACAAATTAAATTACAATTAAATTACAATAAAATAAAATAAAATAAAAAGTATTCCTGTGATGCATTTTGTTCCATTATTAGTCTCAAAAATTATTGCAGTGCTTCAGAATTGTTGTTTTTTTACAATAATAATAATAATAATAATAATAATAAATACAATCACTAATGATAACATTTTCTCTTTAATGAATAGCAATTCCAAAAGATCATCAACTATTTAAACATTAGAAATATCATTAGTCACTGATCAACTATCTGAAATAGAAATAAAATAATGATCTGTTATGAAAGAAAATCCAAAATATTTGAACTCTCTGTGAACTTCTGCAAACCCTTCCCTCTGTGCCCAATGAAAAAAACAAAACACATTGATTTAGCAACTTGAACTTCATTGTTTGTAACTAAAACCTTCAAGAGTTTACATTTTTATACAGCAGCACAACATAAACCAAGAGGCTTTCTCATTTGCAGTAAATCCAAGCAGCTCACATTTCAGACTCCCAAACACAAGTTCTTCCTCAATTACTGACACTTCCCGTGTTTGCAAGCGAGTGGTTTGTTCTGCTGCCGGAGAGTTTGCATCCTTTGTTTGCCTGTGGTGTAATTACAGGCTCATTATGCCAAATGTCTTCAGGGACGCAGAGAAAAGGGGTTAGTTGCACAAAACCATATCCTGCTTTTGAAGATGCTAAAGCTAGACACATTCGGACAAAAAAAACCACAGGAGTAACAATGTGTTTCTATTTTCTGCCGTCCTGGTTGGCAGTTTATTTGAGAGCCAAATCCTGAAGCAGTCATTCATGAATTTACCAAGAGAAAAGTCAAAAGTGGGAATTCCTGACAGCTTATTACATTCTGGAAACAATAGACTGACAGATTCATTTAAAGGAACTCTTTACTTTTTTGGAAATAGGCTCTTTTTAAGTATATGGTTAAGGGTTTAATGTTTTTTTTTTTTTTTTACCCTTTTTTAAAAATCCATTCAGATGATCTTCGGGTCTGTCAAGGGCACTTTTAGCTTAGCTTAGCATAAATCATTGAATTGGATTAGACCGTTAGCATCTTTCTCAAAAATAGGCTCTTTTTTAACTAGTAGAGTTAACGGTATTCATATTTTTACTAATTTTGAATCTATTCAGATCTTCGGGTCAGTCTGGAGCACTTTTAGTTTAGCTTAGCATAAATCATTGAATCAGATTAGACCATTAGCATCTTGCTTAAAAATAGGCTATTTTTAACTAGAGCTAACGGTATTCATATTTTTACTATTTTTGAATCTATTCAGATCTTCGGGTCAGTCTGGAGCACTTTTAGCTTTTAGCTTAGCTTAGCATAAATCATTGAATCAGATTAGACCATTAGCATCTTGCTCTAAATAGGCTCTTTTTAACTAGTAGGGTTAACGGTATTTA
This sequence comes from Danio tinwini, assembly GCA_903798205.1. Classification (NCBI taxonomy): domain Eukaryota; kingdom Metazoa; phylum Chordata; class Actinopteri; order Cypriniformes; family Danionidae; genus Danio; species Danio tinwini. Next base: position 1,412,227 of record CAIGQZ010032237.1, on the reverse strand, counting down.
TATTTTTACTAATTTTGAATCTATTCAGATTTTCAGGTCAGTCTGGAGCACTTTTAGCTTAGCTTAGCATAAATCATTGAATCGGATTAGACCGTTAGCATCTTTCTCAAAAATAGGCTCTTTTTAACCAGGTTGGTTAATGGTTTTAATGGCTTTACTATTTTTTAGTCCATTCAGATGATCTCCGGGTCTATTGGGAGCACTTTTAGCTTAGCTTAGCATAAATCAGTGAATCACATTAGACCATTAGCATCTTGTTCAAGAATAGGCTCTTTATAACTAGTATGGTTAAGAGTTTTAAAGGTTTTACCATTTTTTTTATCCATTCAGACGATCTTCGGGTCTGTCAGGAGCCCTTTTAGCTTAGCTTAGCATAAATAATTTAATTGGATTAGACTGTTAGCATCTTTCTCAAAAATAGGCTCTTTTAACCATGATGCTTTATGCTTTTAATGGCTTTACCTTTTTTTATCTATTCAGATGATCTCAGAGTCTGTTGGGGGCACTTTTAGCTTAGCTTAGCATAAATCATTTAATCAGATTAGACCATTAGCATCTTGCTCAAAAATAGGCTCTTTTTAACCAGGTTGGTAAGGGGTTTTAATGGTTTTATATATTTTATATATATATATATATATATATATTCAGATGATCTCCGGGTCTGTCCGGAGCACTTTTAGCTTAGCTAAGCATACACCATTACATCAGATTAGACTATTAGCATCTTGACCAAAAATAGGCTCTTTTTATCTAGTATGGATAACAGTTTTAATGGTTTTAGCATTTTGAATACATTCAGACAATCTCCAGGTCTGTCTGGAGAACTTTTAGCTTAGCTTAGCATAAATCATTGAATCAGATTAGTCCATTAGCATCTTGATCAAAAATAGGCTCTTTGTATGTCTAAGGGTTTAAATGTTTTTACCTTTTTTTAATCAATTCAGATGATCTCTGGGTCTGTCTGGAGCACTTTTAGCTTAATTTAGCTTCAGATAATTTTCCTAAAAATAAAGGAACTTTGTTGGACGATCTCTTGGTTTGTCAGGAGCACTTTCAGCTTAAATTAACAAATCTAATTCAGGCTTATAAAAACTGTCAATGCAAACAATCAGACAACACATTAGCCAATAACCGCACCAACAGAGGCAGGTATAAATATAGTAATGCCCCGTTTGATTGGTCCAATTTGAAAAAACAACATAGGTAACACAAATGCTTGGCACATAAATAAATGTATTTTATTGCACCTCTTTGTGATATGGATATTGCACATGCTATTATCAATATTTTTTGTTATATTGTGCAGCCCTAGTCTTAGTAAAATGTTAGATTTATGACAAGATTTAAAAAGGAAAATTATCAAAACACTTAATGGAAATGTTTACGCTAGATGCTAATGGTCTAATCCAGTTCAATGATTTATGCTAAGCTAAGCTAAAAGTGCTCCTGCCAGACCCAGATAACAGCTCAACGTCCAGTTCAATGATTTATGCTAAGCTAAGCTAAAAGTGCTCCTGCCAGACCCAGATATCAGCTCAATGGATAAAAAAAAAATGGTAAAACTCAACCGTTTAACTCTAGGTGACCTGTAAAATAAGCCTATTTCCAAAAAAAAGAGGAGTGTTTCTTTAACATCCCATTTGTTTCCTAACAAATGAACATTACAGATTTCCTAACAATAACAATACAGTAGACAAACTTCCTTTTAAAACAAGACAGCTCTAAAGTGAATTGAATTAAATGCGTGGTAAATACAATACATTTTTAAAAAGAAATAATGAAGAACTTCCATAATGATCTCTGAACAGCACAGAATGCTTATTTCAGTCCAAATCCAAGACGCCAAACTCAATTTGTCTTAATCTCTCAGTGTCTGTGTGTCTCTCTCTCCTTCTCTCAAAGGAAAAGAATGCTGTCTTTGCTGAAACCTGTCATTTACTACGCGGCTGCTGAAAACAGCCTGGACTCCTTCACCCCATTTGTGTCTACGGTCTCTAAATCTATGGAAGAGCTAGTGTTTCAACACACTTCCACAGACAGGAAAATGCACAATCTCTGGCAGTTTATCTGCTTATGCAGATAGAGAAAAATACACAAAATAACCCAGAAGACATAAATATCAATCACAATACCACAGCAGCTTCCTAGAATACCCTAGCTACTGTACACAACATTCTAGCAACTGTCTTGACAACATCAGAACTTCTTGAAACCACATTAGTAACTCCCTGGTAACTCTGGAAAACCTGTCAGCCAACCAGATCGTCTTTATCAATGCCCTAGAAACCAATGAGCAACAACATATCAACCGCTCAGACTGCTATAGATATCACCCAAGAAAAACCCAGCAATCAGGAAACTGTTTAGAAACCACATAGCAACACCCAAGCAGCTATAATAATAACCATTCAGAACTCCTTAGCAATGCCTTAACAACAATCCTAAGCACTTAAGTAATGCCGAGTTCAGACTGCATGATTTTCAAAGTAGTCGTGTCATGGATATTTTCACACTGCATGACTATCTGGGCTAGTGTTCTGTCGATGCTGTGTTTACAATGAGTTCATACTGCATGACTTTAAAATAGGAAGAACCACAGACAACTTTGTCCAAACTACGTCTCACAGCCAAACAAACGTGAGAAGTGACATGGAAACAACGAGAGGTCACGTAATATATATCACGTAATACAGTTGCAATCAGAATTATTGAACCTCCTTTGAATTTTTTTTCTTTTTTAAATATTTCCCAAATGATGTTTAACAGAGCAAGGAAATCTTCACAGTATGTCTGATAATATTTTTTTCTTCTGGAGAAAGTCTTATTTGTTTTATTTTGGCTAGAATAAAAGCAGTTTTTAATTTTTAAAACCCATTTTTAGGTCAAAATTATTAACCCCTTTAAGCTACTTATTTTTTCCATAGTCTACAGAACAAACCGTCATTATACAATAGCTTGCCTAATTACCCTAACCTGCCTAGTTAACCTAATTAACCTAGTTAAGCCTTTAAATGTCACTTTAAGCTGTATAGAAGTGTCTTGAAAAATATCATGTCAAAGATAAAATAAATCAGTTATTAGAGATGAGTTATTAAAACTATTATGTTTAGAAATGTGTTGGAACAATCTCTCAGTTAAACAGAAATTGGAGAAAAAAATAAACAGGGGGGCTAATAAATCAGGGGGATAAATAATTCTGATTGCAACTGTATATCTTTCCTTATTAACTGCATATTGGATAAAGAAGGCTTTAGCTTTAGAAACGTGTGTTGCTCACCTGGCTGTTGAAGAGAATTAACAATCTCTCCTCAACTTTTTTTTACTTTTCGACCTGATTGTAATATTGATCAGATGACACGTCAAACAGACACAGTGCTCCGGCCAATTTTACACTTGTTTTTTCTCCATTTCTTGGGTTCAAATCAACCAAAAATGAGCGCTTTCAGCTTCTCCCCCAGGATTTGTTTACATATACTTATATATATATATAGCAACACCTTACAATACCTTACAATCTCAAAGAGCAACCTAGCAACAGCTTGGCAACCACCCAAGGGTATCCTAACACCACCTAGTCAGTCAGCGAAGACTCTCCCAATAATCAGCAAGCCATTTAGAGCTCTACTATAAAATAACACTGCAGTTTTTTGTGTTTTTCAGAGGTCAGTGTGTGTCAAAAGGCCTGTGTTTTCTCAGACTGGGGTCTGTGGTGTGGCAGTCTGTCAGCGGAGGTCTGGTTTTGTGGTGAAACAGTGGCAGTAATGAGTGAGCCACACTTAAATAGGGGTATTAGAAGGGGCTCTGAATGGAGTGTGAGTCAAACACGCAAACACAAGAGTATTATTAGAGGCCCTACGGACACAAGTCATGACACACACTGACACCGCTGTGTGAAAACCCTCATGTGCTCGACTGATTTATTGCTTGGCTGATGGATCAATGCTGATTGCAAATCTGGGGAAATCGACAGAACAAAAGCATTTATTTCTGTGCGGGATTGTACTATTATTATCCTAAACGAATGTCCTCCGACATGGTGATTTGCCTCGCATGTTGAACCTGTTTATGCTCGCTTGGGATGGGAAGTTAAAATAGGTTTGGTCATAAACATTTCAATGCTGCATGTCAATCGAACTCGGTGGATAAATATAAATGTTATATAATTAACATACAGTATGAGTTATGACATTAGTGTGAAGATAAGATGCACTGTAAAAAGTTATGATCAGTAAATCATTTTATTATGTTTCTAAATTTAACTTAATAAAAGAGGTTAAGTTTTAAATTCCTTCTTTTATTCTATACATCACTGGTCATCAACTGGCGGCCCGCTGAGCCATTCAATCCGGCCCGCGACTGAATTGACAAATATAGTTGATGACCCCTGCTATACATGATTCAACTGCTACATGGTTATTTTAAATCAGTTTAATGCATGTGGAAAACATATAAGGTTGATTTGATTCAGCTTAAAGTTGCTTCGAAATTTGTTATTCGATGTTTGAGGACAGGGCGGGACATATAGTAGCTCCTCCCCTTTAAACAAACAGCCAATAGCCTTTTGTATTGGTCACAGAAACAATGTATGTATGTAATGCATATATATGTATGTATATACATACATACATACAGTGTATATATATATATATATATATATATTATTCCCCTAAGGATGAAATCCTACAACCACCATTGTCCACTGATCTATATTAATATTATTGTTAATAATTATAATAACATACAAAGCTGCACTGCACATATGATATACATTAAATGGAAATTATCTAAAAAAGCTAATTCAATTGTTTAATAAAAACAAAAAGACAATATTTCCTAGAAAGATCATCCCCAAGTGTCAAAATCAGCACTGCCGTTATGGTTAATCAATATAGAAGTAAAATGCAACAATTAAAAAAAGTCATTTTTACGAGAATGTTATTATTTTAGAAGATTAATCATTGTTATTTAACAGTTTCTTGAGCTCAAGTTATTAGAAAGCATCTCTGAAAGTTACTTATGATTGTGACCTGCAAATTATATATTTTATTTAATGGCATAATATTTTAACCTGCGTCCAATACTGCCTAACTTCCAGAAAGGGAGAGTATACCAATAGAGTTAGATATAATAATTAAACCAAGTTCAGCCCAAAGACTGACAAAAATCCTAAAAGTTTTGCGTGAGCAGAGAAAGGAGCCAGCGAGCGAGCGAGAGAACTGGTCGCGCATGTGCTGTGAAGCATACATCGTGTGCACAGATGAGGATGTGTGCACGCGAGGGTTTACAACGAGCTCACGAGCACCCGTTTCCTCACGCTGGATCAGTTCAGCGCGCGGTAGCACTAGTTTAGTTGCATGTAGGTCTGTAATCTTCTCGCAGTTCACGTCTCCTCGCGCATAAACATCAACTGAGTGCTCGATTATTTTTGGCATAGAATTGCCGTTATAAAATCATGTTTTGCAGTGTTGAGGTAACGCGAGTTAAGTAATCAGATTATGTTTTTCAAAGCAACCAGTAATGTTAGTAATGTAAGAAATCACGATTCATTTACAAAAAAATAACCGCGTCACTGTTCTGAAGACGCAACACCAATCGCAAGTTTTTTCCAATTTATTGACTGAAATCTGGAGTTCAGTTCAGATGTGTTATGTGCCATGTGGAAACACATACTGTAGTTCTAGCTTAATGTCGAAATGAAATCAAAATGTACTCTTCTTGTTTTTACATGTATATATTAGTGCTTGGTGACATGGTGGCGCAGTGGGTAGCGCTGTCACCTCACAGCAAGGAGATCGCTGGTTTGAGCCCCAGCTGGGTCAGTTGGCATTTCTGTGTGGAGTTTGCATGTTCTCCCCGTGTGGGCGTGGGTTTCCTCTGGGTGCTCCGGTTTCCCCCACAGTCCAAACACATGCGCTGTAGGTGAATTGGGTAAGCTAAATTGTCTGAATTGCTCACCTCATAAAAAAAAAATAGATGTTACGAAACACCAATATGGTGCGGCTAAATATCATCTTCGATATAAATGGCCATAGGAGTAAGCAAGTATATATCAGTGCTTGTTAAAAATTAGATTACTGTGCACTTCATTATTTAGTAAATATTAATTTGCCTTCAGAATCTTTAATCAAATATCATAACCTTCAAAACTTCTTTTATTAACTTTTCTATAATTCAATAATCACAAAGCAGAAGTGCCGTCTTAAAGGGATAATTCACCCTAACAGGCCCAGATTTTTGGCCGCGATGGCCGATGTCTCTGCTTGCACTCTCAGCAGTCGCACTTTTTTAATTTATTTATTTATTTGACCATAGCCTCACTCTTTTTATTCATTGTTTTGCCGCAGCTCTGCTCTTTTTATTTATTTTCTCACAGCTCCAAGAGCAAAACGCAGCCTGCAGGTTAATGATGACGTGACTATCATTCGACCACAAACAGCAACACCTTAGTGAATATAAGATTTCGAATAAAATATAATAATGAATATTACATCTGCTCAATGAAAATCAGATGATTCCCTACATTAATAAATCTGACATAACTCAATCAGTAATCTGTGCCATTGTGGTTCAATGGTCAGCACGTTGCGTTACGACGCTGTCGACCTCAGTTCAAATCTCATCTGAGTAATTTTTTTCTTTTTTTTCTTATTTTTAGTGTTAAGACATATAGTACTGTTTGGGTTACTTATGTAGGTGTACATATTTTATTTAGATTTTTTGTGTGACCACCATTACAAAGGACTGGATATCTATAAAGAATTGTGCACAGAATATATATTCAGATATTGCAGGAAAGGACATTGTGATGTTTTAAAAATTGTGTTGGAGATTTAGCTCCCCTTTAATGTTCTCATATTTATGAAAAACATTTGAAGTTCTAAAGCAGCTGTTTCCTTGAAAAAGACGTGATAGTGTCATTAGAAACTGAATTGAAAATGATGTTATTTATATATAGTCAGTCGTGAACTGAGGTGGCTGGTCTAAGGCTTGAAACTCCAGGGCTGAAAAGAAGTTCCACTCCGGCCCTGCACCCTAAACTATTAATTTACTCATTATTTACTCTAGTTACCAAATCTTCACGCGTTTCTTTGTTCAGTTGAACACTAAAGAAGAAATTTTCATAGTAGGAAAAACAAATACGATGGAAGTCAATGGTAACCGGTTTCCAACATTTTTGAAAGTATCTTCATTTGTGATCAATAGAAGAAAGAAAGTTAAACATGTTTGAAACAAGTAAAGGGCGAGTAAATTATGACAAAAGTTTCAGTTTTGGGTGAACTATCCTTTTAAACAGGCAATGGTCAAATAAAGAGAGAATATCAGGACACAGTAAGTTATAGTTATTACATTTAGTTCCCTTTCACTTTCACTCAGAATTATTTTGACCAATTTCTTTGATTACATTTTGTTCCTAACACTTCTCTAAGCAAAACTGACTATTTTTTTTGTATTGATAATCTATAAACAAAAGTTCAACCAAACAGTGTTGATGCCTGTTAAGGGGTTAAGAAGTTATGCAGGATTATAATGCATTGTACTACAAAGTAACAGTCGCCATCGCTGAACAAAAGCACATCTCTGCCTTCTAATCAGAGTCATTTACCAGGAAACATCCCGCTACCCGCTGCAGCGACAGGTTCTGATTAGTAAACGCTTGAGGACGGACAGCTCATTTGCTGAAGTTCTACAGTAAATCATATGCAGGTCCATGACAGAGGAATGCAGTGCACTGCGCTATTCATGCCAATGAACCCTCCAAACGAAAGGATGCCACGAGTGTCCTTATGGGAAATCAACAACACATGCATGGAGAAAGCACAT
>CAIGQZ010032237.1:1384426-1397028 GCA_903798205.1 Danio tinwini | reverse complement strand
CACACACACACACACACACACACACACACACACACACACACACACACTACTGTATGATTTACAATAGGGAAGTAGATGCAAATTAAAACCCAAACAAGTCCTGCTGTAGGTAACCAGACCATCACCTCGCGGTCTTCCAAACAGGCTCTCCAACAATCAATAAACCTCCAACAGAAATTTGAAAAAGATGCACATTTGTTTGAAAGACTGAACTCCTCGAGAAGCAACCGCATGATAATATGAGTTCTGTGTAAGCTCATAAAAATGGTAGTGAAGCCGCATTTCCCTGGACCACCAAAATCAAAGCAAGTGAAACAAGATGTCGCAGTAACTTCTGCTTGGTTCCTATTGTTAAAAAATAAATAAATAAACAAACAGCCCAATGATGGAAAAACACATGTATTGCTTAAAGACGGTAAAACAAATGAAGAGAAAGTGACTGGATGGGATACATATGCTGGATAAGTTGGCAGTTCATTCTGCTGTGGCGACCCCAGATTAATAAAGGGACTAAGCCAAAAAACGAATGAATGATTTTACAAATAGTTTTGAAAATAATGTCCAACAAAAAGGAAAACAACATAACCAAAGACAATTGGTTTATGATACATTTAATTGACAATTTGACCAATGCTAAAAATGCCACGTGATTGCATAAACAGTGTGTGTATCAATTACTAGTATTGTTCATTCCTATATCTCATACGCAGTCTGCATGCAGCTGTGTGTTTTAAGCCTAAAATTTAACACACACACACACACACAAAAAAGTATTTCATAAAGAAAAAAAGATCTATCTATAAGACTCTATAAGTTTATATTAAATCAGTGGAAATTAATCTCTCCACAGACTGAACCTTTAATTTAGATAACAATAATTTGTTGATGATGTTTGATTGATTGACTATTAGTCTTACCATTCTGGAATAAAACACTGTCCTGAAACTCAAAAGATAAAAATAAAATCATAAAAAATAAAATAAAATAAAATAAAATAAAATGAAATGAATAAAAATAAAATAAAATAAAATAATATAAAATGAAATAAAAAAATAAATAAATAAAAATAAAATAAAATAAAATTTAGTTTAATTTAATTTAATTTAATTTAATTTAAAATAACAAAACAAAATATTAATGTAAAATAAAATAAAGTAAAATAAAATTTAATTCAATTTAATTTTAAATAACAAAACAAAATAATAAAATAAATTTAAATATAATAAATAAATAAGTTGATATAGCATTTAATGATATAACATTTTAATTTATTTAAAATTAATTTAGAAAATAATGCCCTACAAAAAGGAAAACAACAACCAAAAACATTGGTTATGATGCATTTCACTATTAATATTACTAACAATAGTCCAATATATACAAACATTGCAAAATAAAATAAAAAATTATTACATTAAAATGAAATAAAATAACAAATAAATAATAAAATAAAATAAAAAAACAACAAAAAAAAAGTTATATATAACATATATATAAACATATAACATTTTAAAAACCTAAATTAACTTAAAAATTAATGCCCTACGAAAAAGCAAAACAACGCAATCAAAAACATTGGTTATGATCCATTTCATTGACAATTGCACTGACATCAGTTGATATATTAGGACTATCAGTGTATATTAGGACTGCACAGTATATTGATTCAGTATCGACACTGCAATGTGTGTGTGTCTGCAATAGTCACATCGCAGGATATTCAATATCAAATTTATATGTTGGAATTAAATTGAAAACATGATTTTTGTGGAGTTTAACCATAAAGTGTGAAGGTTTATCATCTGCCTGTGCTTTCAGGCACACAAATCTATTTATACAATGAGGATTATACAGTGTCATTTTATTCAATTTATGTGCCTGAATACTGTTTGGCTCCCCATAAAACCATAAAGCACATGTATATTTTACTTTTAATCTTTGCTCTATTGTATTTATCTATGCATGTAAATTGTTTATTATATTTTATACACAATTCACACCCAGAATAATCCCAAATCAGTCTAAATTAATGAATCCTTTCAGAGCTATTGAAGCTATCTGGTGAAATTGTATTTATATGGCAAAACATATTGCAGAAAAACTAAATATCGCAATGTCATATTTTTTTCCAATATCGTGTAGCCATGTATATCAATTACTCATGTTGTCTTTTCATATATCTCATATACAGTCTGCATACAGCTGTGTGCTTCAAGCCCTGTGTTCATCTCAGTTGCAAGACAGCAGCGTTCAGGAGTTAATAGTTGGTTAGACATCAGGAGGCTGCGACGGGTCTGTAATATGGCTCTAATCTCATAAAACCAGTCTTGTGATTAGACACCATCACAGTCTACACCCAACACAATGTGCTCAATGTTTTTAAGTACTATGGTAACTGCACCTGAATTCTGTAATTCTGCCAAATGATGTGATATAAGAGGTCTGGTGTTGAGATAAAAGCAGAAGTAATGAGCGAGGTCTGCTTTAATGATATAGACTCAAATGTAAAGGGGAAACTCTCACACTGATGTTGTCGAGCGGGGCAGTAAACAGAAGCGTGTCGAAACCTGCGGCTCAAATGTGAGAAATGAAACTCAGAAATTAAATGCAATAAAGATGAGAAGAAAATCAGGAAGGGGATAATTTTTACTGCTGTAAAGATATACTGAACTATATAAAGGCAGCAGGTGAAAACTGAACTCTTTCTGTGAGATATTACCCAAGCAGAGAATCTATGGTCTGATATGAATGCCATTTATTAGGCATGAATTGTTAATTATTATTGATTATGGATTATTATGTATAAATATTTAATTAAATGTAAAAAACAAACTGTTAAAAAAGTATATGTATGTATCAGGGTTTCTGCAGATATCTTAATGTCAAATTTAAGACTTTTTAAGACCTTTTAAAGACCATTATGTATTCAATTTAAGACCTTTATCACAAAACAAAAACAGGCAAACACATAAAGAGGAAATGCAAAAAGCACAAAATTTGTAGCAAAATAAATGTATTCAAATTGAACAGTACTGAATACAGGGTGGATGCACCAATGAACTACAGGAAAAAACTAACAAACATCTTAAGGCTGATTTATACGTTCCCCTGTCGCTGCATCGCAAACAGACGAGGCTCATTAAAAAGACAGGGGGTGGTCAAAAGAAACCCACCGTGAAGTCAGACGGATAAACAGAGAAGTAGGAAGTTTCCAGAACTACGTCATATCATTAATATCGTTCAAGATTTTTAAGCTAATTATATTTTTTATCATTTATTATAATGATTATAAAGATTTTTATAACCATTCAAGATTTGTTAAATCAAACTTTGTTCATATCTCGGACAGGTCTATCTATTAAAGTTAAATATTAATGACAACAGAACATGGGTTGCTCTATAATTATTATATATATATTTTTTTATGGAACGAATAAAATAAAAAAATAATAATAAAAAAAATAAAAGGTACACTTTATTAAAAATACTGATGTTTTTTTTTTTTTTGCCCACTCCACAACGGACACATTACTGTCTGGCTAGTTTCTGTCCTCTAATATTTTAAAAAGGCAATAATGGTCCAACATTCCTGACTATTATCACCAATAAAGCCTCGAAAAACAGGGCATCTGTATATTGTAAACTGACAGGTTCAAATTTTCCTTTCCAGTTATCAAAGAGAAAATGTGTTACTTAATTTTAGTTTGTAACTATTAAATTGTTTTAAATTCAAAATTATAATATACACATCAGTGTAAAACCTATGAATGGTGGAAAAACATTCTGCAATATTAAAACCACCTGGGTCTTCAGTTTTGCCATGGCTTTTATTTTGGTTTTTTTACAAAAAAACTTTCCTTCTTTTCCACGGTTGTTGCAATTTCTAGGCAAGAATTATTGTTCATCTGGTTATCTCTATGATTACGCATGGACGGATCATAAAGATGTCTGTACAGGCGTACCTGTTTCAGACAAAATCTCTTCAATGTGATTCATTTTCAATATAAATCAAATACAGTGTCACGCTAACTGTTCCAGCCACAATCATGTCGCGTGCACCCAAGGCGAACCTCCGCAAACACAGCGATGAGGTAACATTCGCCGCGCACACAGAGTTCAATAACAGAAAGCTGATTGGCTGTTGCATGTTGGTCTCATTTGCAGTTGTAATACCGCAAATTATATTTGGACTAGTGAAATAGAGTAACTAAAACACCACGAAAACCAAGCAACAACAACAACAACAAAAAGAATTTAAATGAGCATTAGATGTAGCGTTACATGGACATCAGAAAAATAAGACCTGTGCAAAAATATTTAAGAACAGCGAATTTAAGACTTTTTAAGGCCTAAAATTTAGATTTTTACATTTCAGACTTTTTAAGACCCCGCCGAAACCTTCTGTACAACCCCAAATCTGAAAAAGTTTGGACGGTATAGAAAACAAATAAAAAAGACAGTAGTGATTTCCAAATTTACTTGTATTTCTTGACTTGTATGACTTGTATTTCATTGCAGATAATATGAACACAAATATTTCATGTTTCATTCCATAAAAAGTTGGGACAGATGCAATTTCAAGCTAGTGATCAGGCAAACTGGTTAAACAATAATGTGATTTGAAACAGGTGATGTCAACAGCTGATTATGATTATGATTTGATACAGAAGCAGCCGCCAAGAAAGGAGCAAAGATGGGTTGAGCATCACTATTTGCCAACAAATATGGGAGAAAATTATTGAAATGTTTATAAACAATGTTCCTCAATGAAAGATTGGAGGACATTTGGATATTTCATCTTCAACAGTGCATAACATTATTAAAAGATTCAAGGAATTTGGAGGAGTTTCAATTCGTAAAGGACAAGTGCGCAAGCCTAAGCTGAACAACCGTGATCCCCAATCCCTCAGGCGGCACTGCATCAAGAATCATCATTCATCTATAAGTGATATCACCACATGGGCTTAGGACTACTTTGACAAACCTTTGTCAAGTACCACAATACGTAGTTACATCCGCAAATGGTAGTTAAAATGGTACTGTGGCAAAAGGAAGCCCTATGTTAACAGTGTCCAAAAGCGCAATCGACTTCTCTGGGCTCGAAGGCATCTGGGAGGCACAATGACACAGTGGAAATGCGTACTGTGGTCAGATGAATCAGTATTTCAGGCATTTTTTTGGAAAGAAATGGACACTGTGTGCTCCGGATCAAAGAAGAAAAGGATCATCCAGACTGTTCCCAGCAACAAATCCAAAAGCCAGAGTCTGTCATGATATGGGGTTGTGTCAGTGCCCTTGGCAAAGGTAAATTGCACTTCTGTGATGGCATCGTTAATGCTGAAAAGTACAGAGAGATTTTGGAGCACAATATGCTGCCTTCTTTTCCAGGGACACCCATGCATATATCAACAAGACAATCCAAAACCACATTCTGCACACATTACAAAAAGTCCTGGCTGCTGAGGAAGAGGATGCAGGTACTTGACTGGCCTGCCTGCAGTCCTGACCTGTCTCCAATAGATAATGTGTGGCACATTTTGAAACGCTAAATGCGACAACAAAGACGCCTATACTGTTGCCCACCTTAAGACTTGTTTGCAGGAACAATGAGACAATTACACATGAAACACTTCATCACTTGTTGTCTTCAGTCCCTAAAAATCTTTTAAGTGTTGTGAAAAGATATGGCAACATTACAAGTGGTAAATGCTGTTCCAACGTTTTCTTGAAAGAACCAATTGGAATACATGTTCATTTTAAAAATTAAATCATGAGGAACACACTAAATAACGGGCTGTTGTATTGTCTGCAATAAAATACAAGTCAAAGTAAATTTAGAAATACCTTTCTTTTTTAATTAAAATTTTCTATAGTATCCCAACCCAGACAGCCGTGTAATAATTAACAATAATCTACATGTATCAGCCAATACAAAACAAAAAAAACACGCTCAATCATCCACTGCAATCATCACCGCACACACAACACTGTCAAAGTCAGCATAAGATGCGACACTTCACTTTTAATGTAATGGAGACTCTTAATCTTCCCTCTGCTGGCACATTCACAGCAATCCAAGACCCGCGAGTGAACCTGCGACACACCGACTAACCAGCTTTGTGAAACCTGAGACGGAGAAGAGAAGACAGAGAGTGTTTTGTTGGAGCGGCGCATCTCCTGCATCAGCACTTGTGGGAGATTACAGCTTCTCCGGGTTTGTCATTTGGCTCAGATGAAGGATTCGCTCCTCCTGAAAGTGCGTCGGCTCCTGTGAGCTGACATTACGATGCTGCGAAGGGTTTCATTAAAGCCACAAAACAAGCATTCTGGTGTAGGGCTCATCGGGGGAGGCATTTGTTGAAAACCTTAAATTAACAGCTGAATTAAGCCCTCGGAGAGCCACCGGGGAACTAAATCACATATTGTGAGTCTCCGAGAAAAATATAGTACACTGACAACACTGTAATGTACAACTGCAACGTCTGGAGACAATATACTCGAGGGTTATAATATATTACTTGGATAAGTCAGTGGTTTTGGGTGTCATGGTGGCTCAGTGGATAGCACGATCGCCTCAAAGCATGAAGATCACTGGTTCGACCCCTGGCTGGGTCAGTTGGCATTTCTGTGTGGAGTTTGCATGTTCTCTCCCCGTGTTGGTGTGGGTTTCCTCCAGGTGCTTCAGTTTCCCCCACAGTCCAAACACATGCACTATAGGGGAATTGAAAAAGCTGAAATGACCATAGTGATTATGTGTGAATGCAAGAGTGTATGGGTGTTTCCCAGTGTTGTGTTGTGGGTGGAAGGGCATCTGCTGCATAAAACATATGCTGTATAAGTTGGAGGTTAATTCTGCTGTGGCGACCCCTGATAAGTAAAGGGACTAAGACGAAAAGAATATGAATGAATGAATGAATGAGCAGTGTGTCACAGTAAAAAATGAATGATTAAATAAATTAATGATTTATTTAACGAATGATTGAATGAACGAATGATTGAATGAACAAATGAATGAAGGAATGAATGATTGAATAAACGAATGATTGAATGAATGAACGAATGATTGAATGAATGATTGAATGAACGAATGAAGAAATGAGTGAATGAATGATTGAATGAATGATTGAATAAACGAATGAATGAAGGAATGAGTGAATTGAATTGAATGCATGAGCAGTGTCACAGAAAAAAATGAATGATTAAATAAATTAATGATTTATTTACTGAATGATTGAATGAATGAATGATTGAATGAAGGAATGATTGAATGAACGAACGAATGACAGAATGAGTGAATGAATGATTAAATGAACGAATGATTGAATGAACGAATGAATGAATGAATGATTGAATAATCTAGTGACTGAATGAATGAATGATTGAATGAACGAATGAGTGAATGGATGATTGAATGAACGAGTGATTGAATGGATGATTGAATGAACGAGTGATTAAATGAACGAATGATTTAATGAACAAATAATTAAATGAATGAGAAACGGCTAGACAGTAGCCGATTGCTGACTAATTTCATTGGCTGACGCTGCTATGACGATCGCGTCAGCCCCAACTTCAGACACGCCCTCTGTCAAGTGTTGACGTTGAAGCCCCATGTGAATGGGGTGTTACAGATTGTACCAATCACTTGAGGACTGGGGGAAGGGGTTGAAATTCCGGGAGTTTTCCAGGAAATTTCCGGGAGGTGGGTCTAAAATACGGGAGACTCCCGGGAAAAACAGGAGTGTTGGCAGGTATGCCCACAGTCTAAACACATGCGCTATAGGTGAATTGGGAAGGCTAAATTGACCGTAGTGTATGTGTGTAAATGAGTGTGTATGGGTGTTTCCCAGTGATGGGTTGCAGCTGGAAGGGCATTGGCTGCGTAAAACATATGCTGGATAAGTTGGAGGTTCATTCCGCTGTGGCGACCCCGGATAAATAAAAGGACTAAGCCGAAAGAAAAATGAATGAATGGATGAATATTTATTATTATTCAGCCTGCATTGCTCAAAAGCAAAACAAATATGGAAAAGCCATTATTTGCTTCACAGACCGAACCTAAAAAAATCTGCAAGAATATTACAAATTCAACACTTTTTTTTTTTTTAATTCCCATATTGAACCCTTGCCAATAAAAAGGAAGCAAATATTCCATTGAACGGGTTTCAATAGAGATATTTTTGTCCTGAGACAACCTTTGTTGTGCCGTTTTGATTTAGAACAGAAAATGAGTATTGTGAAACAATAATCCTAGTGTAGAGCTCATCAGTGAAGCTATTATGTGAAAAGCTTAAATTAACAGTGGAAAAAGCTGAATTAAGCCCTCTGAGAGCCACCGGGGAACTAAATCACATATTGTGAGTCTCAAAGAAAAATATAAGCTGACAACACTGTACTGTACAACTAATGTCTGGAGACAAACTGACATCATACTAAACAAGAGCACTGCAAACTACCAGCTTCTCTAAGGTTGTAGATAAACCACCCAAGCATAATTAACCAGCGCACTAACCTTGGAAAGCGGCCACATTTCGTGAGAAGAGGAACTTCAGGCTAGAGCTGGAAATCTGGAGAAGGTTCTGGATGTCCCGCCGGGCCGCCACCTGGTAACGCTCCTCCATCTTTTTGGTGCAGCATGTTAGATTCTTGGATAAGCAAACCTGCAGGTCTGAACCTGAAAAACAACAAACATTATTTGTTATTTAAGGTGATAATGTAAAAAACAACACATAACACTTGAGACACAAATACACGCCATTGAACATGTACACACAGACATCACCTATATACTATATAACTGCAGATTAACTATGTTTATATATTATAACTTTAACTATTAAAAGCTATTAGTTACTGGTTAATTAGTTAATCAGACCCCCTAGTTTTTCACAATTTTTTTTTTTGTGATATTTTTGCAACAAAAATGACAAATTTTGTGGTGATAATTTCCAGAAATTTGCAGACAATTTTGCAATTAAAAAATATATATAAATATAAAAAAATATTGTCTTATTTACCATATTAGGTAGCTTACTATGTTAGGTGTGCAACCTGGTCTAGATAAGATCTAAAATGGATCTGAAAGGGTAGGGATTAGGCAAAAGGAAGCTTGTATAACTCTTATTTTTAACCACAATCTTACTTCCTCTCAGATTTCACTCCCTGGAGCATTTGACATGTCCCTCAAGCACTGGGCAGCAAAGCCGCAGAAGAAATCATTAATTATTTCCATTTTATTTATGATCTGAGTCTGAACAATCAAAAAATATTTTATTTTGAAGAACGACGTGTATTCTCTTGCTTAGATCTCAGTCACTTGATCGCACAAATTTAACCCACAAGCAGCAAAATGAGTTAGAAACAGGCGTCTTCGGAAAGTTTATTTGCTAAGGGGAAAAGACCCATTGAAGGACCCGCGAAGTGCCAAGGAATAGATCCTCACCCATTTGTCAACAAATCACAAATGACGGCAGTCTTTTAAGGGCAGTTCGCATATCACATCTTTTCTAGAAATTGCGCAACTTTGTTACTTCCAATGGAGGTGCGCTGCTTGCGCATGTAAGCGGCGTGGCACACTCGCGCCTTCCAGACACACTCAGTTGAATTAATTTTGCAAGCGCACCACATGTTACATGACAAGAACTTACCGTTCAGCTAGTATGGAATGTACACATATTAGTAGACTAATTATCTCAGACAAACACAGAACACTCAAACACTGCAGTGCAGTGTAATTTTCTCCTTAAATAAAAGTCGTATCAGAGTGACAGCTTGTCATCCTCTGAGAAAACGGTTGATGGTCGCCTAGCCTATTTTGTGTTTAAATTAAGAATTTTGCAGGATCGTAAAAATTTTCGACTTTTAGTTAATTTTGTTGAATTCAGCAATCGCGGAATCGTGAAAAACTAGGGGTTTGGTTAATTATTAGTAACTAATAAAGTTATGGTAACTAATGACCTTAACTTTTCCAAATTTGATTGTAATGATGTGCAATAATGTGCACCTTTTGTAAAGCTGCTTTGAAACAATAATTATTGCAAAAAGCGCTATACAAATAGGGAATATTGCATTACTGCAATAATATATTGTATCATATCATATTGTATTGTATCGTAACGCACTGTATCATATCTTTTATTCAGCTCTCTTTATGGAAAAAAAACATTTAGACTACTACAAATACAACAGAAACCATTCTGACAAACAAACAAAAACATGTTGTGTTGCATTTGACTTTTTACTATAATTTAGGTTAAAAAACAAAACTTGCATCTGGCGAAATTTTAATAAAATCTTTAAGTGATTCTACTTCATAAAAAGCCTTCTACAAACATTAAAAGCAGGCCAGTTCAAAATGCTTAGAGTCATGCTTAGGTCAGTGGAAATAAAGCAGATATATTATGCACAACAAGCCAACCAGCTTGGAAGTGTGCAAGAGCAAGAAGAATGTTGAGAAATATACACAGTGGCCTATGGTAGATTCATGAGAAATGGCACGTATGAGAAAGTGTCCCCCCGTAATGTATCTGAGATTGTCAAAAATGTACACGGCGCCCTCTGGTGGATTTATGAAAACAAAACCTGCAAGCAGATAAAGCCCAGAGTACATATTTCCGAGTTCTCAAAAATGTTGCCCTGGGCACATATCTTCAATTGCTTGAGGATTTGGGGATCAAACAAGCTCAGGCATGGTTCGGATAGCCTAGTGGGGTACACCATTAGCATTTATTTTCAAACATTTGTTTAATTTAAATTTGTACTAAACATGACAGAAAAAGCATGCTCTAATTTTTTATTATTATGTTAGGCTACTTGATGCATCAGACTTCCTGTTTCCTGCTGTCCACCCCATTTCCTCCATCTTTGCCACTGTGTCACATAATTCTTTGCTTTTACAAATCCACTCATTATCATACTGACACCCCCACCGGGTGTCATGACACACAACATTGTGCAAGCTGCAGCAGGATGAAATGGCTGATATCTATAACCATCAACATTCTCAACCCACTAAAACTTCACGTAATGCTACAGGAGAAAAAAAAAAAGAAACTTTTCTCCCCCAAAAAGGTCAGTGCAATTGACAGCACCTGGGGGTCTATAGCTGTAGGAAAACACGACATGCTGAGACGAGCCAAGTGTTGCTAAAGACACTATCAGCACACCGCAACGCAATGTTTTGAGTTCCTGAGCAAGATGCATAGGAGATGGCGTTGAGGAAAGGAATTCATCTCTGTCTCGCTACAAGCAAATGAAAGCACCCCAGGAAGTGTTTATTTTGCACTCACACAACCTGCTAGATGTTTCAGAGCGATCACTTGAGAGAATAAATCCATCCGATTGTGAACTTTACACCCTCCCTTTTTTGCCCCGCTTTCACAGGATTCGACAGGCTGTGAGGTCTGGGAATTGCTGGAGACCACTGAAATGGGGAGTC
Source organism: Danio tinwini (assembly GCA_903798205.1). NCBI lineage: Eukaryota > Metazoa > Chordata > Actinopteri > Cypriniformes > Danionidae > Danio > Danio tinwini. Next base: position 1,385,591 of record CAIGQZ010032237.1, on the reverse strand, counting down.
ATGTATAGGACGTCCCACAGACAGAGAATCCACTGGCTGACATAGCATCAAACAACTCAGGACATTTGAGCAATTCCAGCGTTGTGGAAGTGACATTTGCAGTAAAAACTCAAAAAATTTATTCACAAAGAAAGTATACAGTTGAAGTGAATTATTAGCCTGCCTTTGATTTTTTTTTTTTTTTTTTTTTTAATATTACCAAAATGACAGAGCAAGGAAATTTTCACAGAACAGTATGTCTGATAATGTTTTTTTCTTCTGGAGAAAGTCTTATTTGTTTTATTTTGGCTAGAATAAAATCAGTTTTTAATTTTTTAAGAACCATTTAAGGTCAAAATTATTATTATTATTATTATTATTATTATTATTATTATTATTATTAGCCCCTTTAGGTTTTTTTTTTGATAGTCTACAGAACAAACCATTATTATACAATAACTTGCCTAATTACCCTTACCTGCCTAGTTAACCTAATTAACCTAGTTAAGCCTTTAAATGCCTTTAAGCTGTATAGAAGTGTCTTGAAAAAGATCTAGTCAAACATTATTGACTGTCATCATGGCAAAGATAAAATAAATCAGTTAGTAGAGATGAGTTATTAAAACTATTATGATTAGAAATGTGTTGGGGAAAAAAAACTTCTCTACGTTAAATAGAAATTGGGGGGAAAATAAACAGGGGAGCTAATAATTCTGACTTCAACTGAATGTTAACTTTATATTGAAGCATCTCAACTACTAACCACAGAGTTATGGTATCAGAGAAAATATCAATCTGTAAACATGTTTTTTTATTTAATTTAGGAAAATAAACATGTGTTATGGATTTGACCAAAAAGTCTGTGAGTTTACAGTCTGCAACGTACTGTGTAGAAATTCTGTAAATTAAACTGCACAATTCCAAAAAAAAATGCTAATCAAAAGGATGAGGTGTTGCTCTATGGAACAAACATAACAGCATTTTTGCATTTATGAGGAAAAAGCTTGGTTATGAATGTGACAAATGTGAAATTGGCACTTGTGTGACTTTGGTAAATCATATTGTTGTTTGAAAATACACACACACACACACACACACACACACACACACACACACACACACAGTGTTGATTGAGCACTATACATACATACATACATACATACATACATACATACATACATACATA
>CAIGQZ010032237.1:1335941-1350101 GCA_903798205.1 Danio tinwini | reverse complement strand
GGACTGAATCTAGTGGTGTGGAAGTAATGGTCTGGATCTAGTGGTCTGAATCTAATGTCCTGGATCTGCTGGTCTGGACTTAGTGGTCTGGATCTAATGGTCTGGATCTAGTGGTCTAGATCTAATAGTCTGCATCTAATGGTCTAGATATACTGATCTGGATCTACTAGTCTGCATATAATGTTCTGGATCTACTGGTCTGGATTTAATGGACTGAATCTAGTGGTGTGGAACTAATAGTCTGGATATAGTGGTCTGGATTTAATGGACTGGATCAAGTGGTCTAGATCTAATGTTCTGGGTGTAATATTCTGGATATACTTGTCTGGATCTAATGGTCTGGATCTAATAATCTAGATCTAGTGATCTGGATCTAATGTCCTGGATCTGCTGGTCTGGACTTAGTCATCTGGATCTACTAGTCTGGATATAATGTTCTGGATCTACTGGTCTGGATTTCATGGACTGCATCTAGTGGTGTGGAACTGATGATATTGATCTAGTGGTCTAATCCAATGTTCTGGGTGTAAAATTCTGGGTGTAATATTCTGGATCTAATGGTTTGAATCTAATGTTCTGGATCTAATGGTCTGGATCTAGTGGTCTGGATCTAATGTCCTGGATCTGCTGATCTGGATCTAATGGTCTGGATCTACTGGTCTGGATCTAGTTGTTTGGATTTAGCCTTTTGGATCTAGTGGTATTGATCTGCACGTCATGATTTTGCCTAGTACGATGCAAACCTGGATTAACATCTATGTTGATCCTGGAACATCATTTGTGTTCGAAAATGTTATCCACACCTATTCCCTATCCCTAAACCCAAACATAATTGTAAATTATTCCCAAAATCAGAGGGGAATAATAGTTGGATAACAATCATAACCTAACCTTAAGTCTAAACCTAAAGTAAATGGTAAACGTGTCCCTTGATCCTGATTGGCTGACTGGAATGTTGTTCCAGGATCAACATAGATGTTAATCCAGAAACATGTTCAACTTGGTGAAATCAGGTTGCCGTATATTGTTTGCATATATAAAAAAGTTTGATAAATATTTCCCTGCTATTTCTCCTACTAGTGCAGTCATTATTATTTTCTAGTTTGTATTAAACACAATATAGGCTTGTTTTAAAAATGATGTTAAAATCCCACATCGACCTCTACAGGAGCATATTTCATCAGTTAACAAGCTCACAGCGGGAAAGCTTTACAGATTGCTGATAAAAACATTAGCTTCTCTATAAAGAAAATGAATGAGAATTGTACTTCCTGAACCCGTCTGTTGTGCTCTGTTGTGAAATAATTCATCACACTTTAGTTTTTAAAGGGTTGGAAGTCATTCAAGAAAAGCGGCAGGTGTATATTAGCTGAAATAACCAACAGCACGTGTATGGCAAGCTGCTTTAACATGTATCATATAACACATATGCATGCTATTTTAGGTTTTTCCATTAGGTAGCCTACTAATACTTCTTCAATGACCACCAATTAGTGCGTATTACCTTTCAAAAGGTACTTATTGAACAGATACTAGTTCCTATTAATGACTTTTTAAGACTTTAATTAAGATCTTTTTAACACATTTCTAAACATAAAAATTTAATAAGTAATTTCTAATAACTCACATATCACCCAAGCTGAGGTCACTGAGGTAGTTTGCAAACTCCGCAGTGGCAAAGCAGCGGGCGTGGATGAGATTCACCCTGTGTATCTTAGGTCTCTGCATATTGAGGGGCTGTCTTGGCTGACATGTCACTACAATATCGCATGGAGGTTGAGGACAGTACCTCTGGACTGGGCAATTGGAGTGGTGGTTCATTTTTAAGAAGGGGGACCAGAGGTTGTGTTCCAACTAACACTGCTCAGCCTCCCTGGCAAAGTCTATGCCAGCGTACTGGAGAGGAGGATCTGGCAGATGGTTGAACCTAGGATCCAGGAGGAACAATGCGGTTTTCGTCCAGGTCGTAGTACACTGTACCAGCTCTATACCCTTACCAGGGTGCTTAAGGGTTGATGGGAGTACACCCAACCAGTCCACATCTGTTTCATAGACTTGGAGAAGGAATTCGACCGTGTCCCTTGTGGCATCCTGTGGATGGTGCTCTGGGAGTATGGGGTCAGAGGTGTTCTGTTAAGGGCTGTCTCGTCCCTGTATGAACAGAGCAAGTGTTTGCTTTGCATTGCCGGCAATAAGACAGACTTTTTCCCAGTGCATGTTAGACTCTGGCAGGGCTGCCCATTGTCACCAATTCTGTTCATATTTTTTATTAACATAATTTCTATGCACAGCCTTGGACTGGAGCACAGTTATTCGCAGATGATGTTGTTCTGTTGGCTTCATAAAACGGATGTTCAGCATGCACTGGGCCGGTTTGCTGCCGAGTGTGACGCGGCTGGGATAAGAATCAGCACCTCCAAGTTTGAGGCCATGGTGCTCCACCGGAAAAAGGTGGCTTGCCATCTCCAGGTTGAAGAAAAGTCCTTACCCCAGGTGGAGGAGTTTAAGAATCTTGAGGTTTTGTTCACTAGTGAGGGAGGGATGGAACGTGAGATTGACAAAAGGATCGGTGCAGCTGTAGCAGTATTGCGGTTGATGTACCGGTCCCATTGTGGTAAAGAAGGAGCTGAGCCGAAAAGCAAAGCTCTCGATTCACCGGACAATCTACGTTCCTACTCTCACCTATGGTCATGAGCTTTGGGTCATAACTGAAAGAACAAGATCTCGGATACAAATGACTGAAATGAGTTTCCTTTGCAGGATGGCAGGGTGCACCCTTATAAATAGGGTGAGGAGCTCTGTCACCCGGGAGGAGCTCGGAGTAGAGCTGCTGCTCCTTCATATCAAGAGAAGCCAGCTGAGGTGGCTCGGGCATCTGTTTCTGATGCCTCCTGGATGCCTTTTTAGGGAGGTGTTCCAGGCATGCCCCCCCAGGAGGAGGCCTCGGGGAAGACCCAGAACACTTTAGAGGGACTATGTTTCTCAGCTGGACTGGGAACACCTCGGGATTCCCTCGGAGGAGTTGAAGGAAGTGTCTGAGGAGAGAAAAATTTGGGGTTCTCTCTTGGGAGTGCTGCTCCCGCGACCTGACCCCAGAAAACTGGATGAAAATGAATGAATTTCTAATAACTGATTTATTTTATTTTTGCCATTATGACAGTACATCATATTTGACTAGATATTTTTCAAGATAACAGTATTCAGCTTAAAGTGCAGTTTAAAGGTTTAACCAGGTTAATTAGGTAAATCATTGTATAACAGTAGTTTGTTCTGTAGACAATCAAAATAGAAATATATAACTTAAAGGGGCTAATAATTTTGACCTTAAAATGTTTTTTAAAAATTAAAAACTGCTTTTATTCTAGCCAAAATAAAACAAATAAGACTTTCTCCAGAAGAAAAAATATTATCAGACATACTGTCAAAATTTCCTTGCTCTGTTAAACATAATTTGGGAAATATAAAAAGAAAAACAATATTCTGCTAACAATTCTGACTTCAACTGAACACACACACTTTGTCCCCCATAGCAGCAACACTTGCATCGTCAAACTTGCAACAAGTTTAAACAAGTTTATCAACAGGAAATGATGTTTGCTCTATTTATGACAAAATTTGTTTGCTCGTAATATGAATCTGTAATCTTCTCTGTCATTCAATAGGAGGATGAGTTTGTAATCAATTGCGAGATGATGCATTTCCAAATAAGCCCCGGAGCTAAATGCGCACGTATTACATTTTCAGCCTCAAATCAAGACGTACCTCAAAATTGCTTATAGTTTTGGTAAGATGTGTTCATGCAAACACCACTGTGATAGCCAATTATGGATTGTTGATCCCTCAGTTTACAAAATAAACTTTGTTTACATACATACAGTGATGTATTTTAACAGTAATATAACATAAACAGGCCGCCAGGATGGCTCAGTGGTTAGCACTGTCGCCTCACAGCAAGAAGTTTGCTCGTTTGAGTCCTGGTTGGCTCAGTTGGCATTTCTGAGTTTGCATGTTCTTCCCGTGTTGGCGTGGGTTTCCTCCGGGTGCTCCCATAAGTCCAAACACATGTGCTATAGGTGAATTGGGTAAGCTAAATTGGCCGTAGTGTGTGAATGTGAGAGTATATGGGTGTATCACAATACTGGGTTGCAGCTGGAAGGCCATCTGCTGTGTAAAACATATGCCGGAATAGTTGACGCTTCATTCCGCAGTGGTCACCCCTGATAAATAAGGGACTAAGCTGAAGGAAAATGAAAGAATAACACATATTGTAATAACATTTATGAATGATGTTCAGTATTTATCAGACTACAATAAAACGTTTTATGTATATATAAAGTGTTGCAAAGATAATTTGGTATTAGATGGTGTTATTTATTAATATAAGTTTTACTGTGACGTGAAGATTTTACCAATGTAAATGAGTATTCGATTATTACCTTATTTAAAAAGTCATTACAAATAATTTAAGTAAAACAATAATACAAAATATTAAAATATAGTAAGAGCTATAATATACTGGAGTGGAGTTCATTTAATTTGGAATAACTTGATTAAAATGAAATATAATTTCAATGCAATGAATATGATTTTGGGGCGATGCGGTGGCGCAAGTGGGTAGCACGTTCACCTCACAGCAAGAAGGTCGCCTCCTAACATAGGCCTAGCGACGCCCTTGAGTGTGTGTGTGAATGAGTGTGGATGTTACCCAGTGATGAGTTGCAGCTGGAAGGGCATCCGCTGCATAAAAACATATGCTGGATAAGTTGGCGGTTCGTTCCGCTGTGCCGACCCCAGATTAATAAAGGAACTAAGTCGAAAAGAAAATGAACGAATGAATATAATTTTGTGTAAACATGCTTGAGTGAGGTAATGCTATTTTATTCATTCATTTTTATTCATTTCTCAAAATCTGCTGTCGTTCTGGGTGAAACAAGATCGCTTTTTTACACCACTGCAGCCACTGCAGCGACTTGCAAGGAGAAGCTTGTGCATTCCTGCAACAAGCGGTGCGAGCGAATGCTCATTTAGTGCAGCTGGCCGTGTTTTGGAGGCAAGGCGGAATTGCCCGAATCCAGGCACAGTAGATGCTATTCTGTTTCTGCACAGTGCAAAGAAAAAGGCCAAGTAAACAGAACATAGCTGCCGTTTAGGCTGAAGTGACAACGTTTTTGTTCACTTTTTCAAGTAGCCTATATGTAAAAGCTGAATCTGCTGTTAATAACGAACGATCCAGGGTGACCTATCATCATGCTTAAAACAAAGAATTAGAATTATTAAAGTGTCGATCGGGTGCGGATATAAATATCAGATAAAATAATATGTGCGGGTGGGTGAATGATTAGAATGAAGGAGCTGATTCGGGTAACATTTCAGCTGATCCGCGGATCTCTACTGCTTCAAAACAACCCAGGTAGGAACGGCAGCAATGGCTCTTATTATATGGGACTCAAAAGATGAAAATTACAGTACAAACTGAGAAAGTGCACTGAAAGTTTCCCCAATGTGAACACACAGGGGAGATTTTTCACTTGATATGCATTTGCATTGAGGCTGTGACAACATTGATTAATGTTCATTATTGTAACGTGCTCCCTTGTAATACCCAGTGGTGGAAAGAGTACTGAAAAATCATACTCAAGTAAAAGTACCGTTACTTGCCTAAAAATGCAGTGTGAGTAGAGTAAAAGTGTCTGTTGTCAATATTACTTAAAGTGTGAGTAAAAAGTAGACCTTTCAAAAGTACTCAAGAGTAGTGAGTATTACGCTGTTAAAGCTGATATGTTCACATGTAATTTGTGCATGTGTGTGTAAACGTAACATTCTGTAGTGCATTTAGTTATTGTCCAGCAGGCACACAGCATCATGAAACGTTAATATTAGGTTAGATTTAGGTCGTGATGTCAGGTGACCAAAATTAATTGTCAAGCCAGCAGCTAAGGGCAACGCTATTTTGATGTCTAATAATAACGTCAAATGACGTTGATGTTTGGTTGATTTTTAGGTTGTTAGAAAGTGACCAAAATCCAGCGTTGAGCCAACGACATTACTGACATTTATTCATCAGGTACGGCAACCAAAATCCAACATCTGATAGATGTCATAGGGGTAACGTTCACACAACGTCAAGCTGTAACATCATTAGACGTTGATATTTGGTTGGTTTTAGGTTGGACATTGACATTGGCCTGACGTTGAGTTCTGACATCAACTCATTTCCAAACAAATCGCAAAGTCCCCATGACGTTAAGGTTCAACATCAATCAGACATCATGTTGACGTCCTGTGCCTGCTGGGTGTTTAAGGGCATTTCAGTCATCATACAGTAAACATCCGTCATCCTCTCGTCAGTGACATGCATCTAAACATGCTGAGTCAATGAGCGTAAAGATTTTGAACATCTTCATGGAGACTTTTAATACTTCCAAACAGTTTGCTGCAATTTAAAGTGCACACGTCTTTTTATGGTATGTGCGCAATTTATGGTATGTGAGATTTGATTGGACGGGAATCTTAGGACGGATTTTTCTAATCCCCATGGACAAGAAAAATAAAGTAGTGACTGCAGGTTGAAGGAGAGTAGTGGAGTAAAAGCACAGATACTGCACTAAAAAAATACTCAAGTGACAGTAAAAGTACACATTTTTAAAACTACTTAGTAAATTACAATTCCTGAGAAAAACTACTCAATGACAGTAATTTGAGTATTTGTAATTAGTTACTTTACACCACTGGAAATACCATGTTTTGTATAACATTAAAGTTATAGTATTGTTATGAAATTGCCATGTTACCTGTGTCTTTTTCACATTATAGTTAGAAAAATTTACAGTTTTTTTGCATTCCTGTGAAACGTTATAATTGGTAAACTTCCATATATATTAAATCCCCCAAATAAAGTTGCAAACGTTGGCAGTAAGCAATAGTTTCTCCATTTTAACTGAGTGTTCGGTGCATGTCAAGCAGTTTTACCAAGTTGCAATGCCAGTTTTGTTAATGCCTTTAAGTTTAATAACTAAATACATTAAAGCTAAATGATGAATGTTATGTTAATTGAACTGAATAACATTACATTACCTTTATGTAACTAACTTAAGTTCACTAAAATAAATATTCTTTTTTTTATTTTTATTTTTTTATATAGCCCTAGATTGACCACAATTCTACTCGTTTGAAAAGAGTTGTCAGTGTTGAGGGTAATGAGTTAATTAAATACCTCATTATTTCAACATAAATAAAGTAAGTTCACAGAACTCAGATCGATTCGTTTTTTAAAAGTGCGGTATGTAAGTTTTACACCCGGTGGTTGAACTAGGTATTGCACTCCTGGATCAAAATACACGCAAACGCGGGATTCCAGATTGAGTACAGGAGCGAGTGATTTAAACTGTGTTCTAAATAAAAGCAACGACATGCGACAGAGGGAATATTTTCCATATTAAAGGGAGTTTTGGTTCTAACCAACACCTCGAATTGATATATTAGAAACGGCTTCTATTTCTCACAGCTGAACAACAGAAACCTATGACAGTGATCACCTCAGGTAAACCTTGTGTGTTTTATTCAGTGCTAAATGCTAACAATGTGAGTTTGACTAGATTCTAAACCTTACTGTTTGGTGAGTGAGTGCATATTCTGTGCTTCTGAATGGCTGTATTTACATTTCTGCTGTGTCTCGTCTGGTGCACACGGCCAAATTCCTCATTACTGTCTATCTCGTCACAAAGCCTTTTGTTAGGACACACGGTTACAATGTAACCTGCTCACCTAATGTTTACGTTTGTAATAGTTATATCATTTGCTAATTATAACCTCATGTGGAACTGAATCTGTCTCGTTTCGACATCTGATACTATCCATTTTGGTCACGGACGTGGCATGCTTTCAGAGCCTTTCTGAATGGATGAATGAGATACGCTGTTTTCCACCAAGGTAACCCCGGGGTGCTGAAATATAATTGGCTAAACTGGCATTGTGCAGGTTAAATTTACCTAAACAAAGACAGCGTTCCAGCACGAAAAAAACATTTTCAAAGCAGAATATCTGACTTCAACATTGTTTTTCAGATAAACAGGTATGTTCACTTGGGATGTTTCTTAAATATCTGCACACATATTATGGTATTTTTATGCTTTAGAAGAGTCAAAAACTTACATACAGCACCTTTAAGGTAACTTAACTTGGTTACGTAGAACCTGTTGACATAAAAAAAAGTTAATTAAAGCCAACATATCATTTTTTTTGAGTGCATGAAGGAATTAAGTTAAATTATTAGTTTGGTCACACTTTATTTTGATGGTCTGTTTGTTGAATTTAAGTTACATTGCATCTACATGCCAACTAATTCTCATTAGATTATATGTAAGCTGTTAGGTTGGGGTTAGGGTTAGTGTAAGTTGACATGTACTTGCAAAGTCTCTTATAATCAGTTAAATGTCTGTTGAAGGAGCAGTATCAGCAGATATTAAGCAGACAGTCTACTAATACTCAAATGGACCATCAAAATAAAGTGCTACAATTAGTTTTTACTAATTTAAAAGTGCAGTAGGTGATCTGCTAAAATGCTAACCAGTTAGCATAATATCTTTAAAACACAGTCCCACTTCTGCTGTCCAAGGCCACGCCTCTTGAAATCAGAAATGCGCACATTAAAGATGACAGTAGACAACCTATTAGATCATGTCATTCGCCAGTTAGAAAACTTTATAGTACTTTATAATACTACAATTCTGAATGAAAAACGGTGTTATATCTAGCACGTTTCAGTTGTGTAGCAGCAGAACTTGTCATAATGTGCAATATTTCATGCATGCAAGGATTGCTGGTCTCACTCTCTCATGCGCTATGTCCTAAATCGACTATACTGTATGTTTAGTGTTTGGCCGGCGTGCAGGAATTACACTTATTACTGAGCCATACTTACATGCTATTTCAGACCCAATATTCAGAGTAGCATGGTCAACAATATAGGGAGCGCGTCACAGGCTGTCATTGTTTAAAAAGAACCAATGTGATGTGAATATAAAAACACCTTCACCTCATTAAAGCAGGCTATAGGCAGAATAGAGCTGTTTACTAAAGTTTTGTTGTTAAACTAACAACACTTCCATGCATATAACCCATTCAACTAAATCTACATCAGCTTTGCGTGACTACAATAGTTTAACATAAAGGCCTGTGCACACCGAGACGTTTTTCCTCGGGTTTTAAAGGGTTTTAAAGGGTGTCAATGTGATCGTGCACACCAACGTGCAAAACGCCAGGCGCAAAAGCGTCATTTTTAAAAAAACGTCTTATGCTCGTTTTTTTTTTTTTGACGCGCCACGTCAAAACCTTCTCCACCAATCAGATTGGCACTTTTGTTCACGTGCACGGAACTGCTGAAGTTACAGTAAACAGCACTTGGAGGCGCTCAAGCGAAACACTGTCAATGCGAGCGCACATTGAAGAAGATGCCCAGAGGCGTAATGAACATGGAGCTGCTTATTGCACTGGTGAACAATAATCATTTCTTCATCGCTAGAGCTGAAGCTGCTGCTAGAACCATCCATAACAACAAGCATGTCAACTTTGTCTTCTTTCTCTGTGTTACAAGCGGGTGTCAGAAGCCTAAAGTTGTGTAGCGCCATCTAACGTCAAGGAGTGATTTTGCATACTCTTCTGCTCGACGCCTGTGAAAATCGATTGGGTTTGAATCCGGAAAAACGTCTTGAAAAATGCTGACGATAAACGCAAACGAAAAGCATCCCGATGTGCATTAGCCTTTACATTACCTGAAGAAACACTTCAGCCATGGTGTCGTCCTTCCTCCAGCGTGCAAAACTAACTCCAATATTGATTCAGGATTTTCAAGTTTTGATTCAGCATCTGTTTTTTCTCTTTCTTTCTGTTTTCATCTGAGAGAGTCACTCTCTCTCTCTCTCTCTCTCTCTCTCTCTCTCTCTCTCTCTTGTGCAGGCGAACACAGAAATGGTGGATCTGCATGAATGGGTGCACAGATGTACAAATTTACATTTGTTGACAGACAGTTTGGGCTACTTATCAGAATTATAGGAATTGTCGGCCTGGCAATATTTAATTAGACGAACATTGTTTAGTCTTATGCCTCAGAAAGAATATAAAAATACATATAAACACATTTAAATCATTTACTTTACTCATTACTATTGGAATGTGAAGAGACTTTCAACCAGGACGACAAAACATATTTCTGAAGACAATCAATACTGCACCTTTATAGGCCACGAAACCCCCTGTCTCAGCAGGGTGTTTTCAAACCTCTAGTTTGGAAAAAGTCAGGAAAGTGGGTGTGTCCAGCCAGCCTGATCTCACGAGGAAACGTAAGTATTTTACCTTTTGTCAATTTAGTGGCTAATTCGTATGAATTCAGTCATACAAAAATGTACGATTTTAAAAAGGAGGCGTGGCACCTAACCCCACCCCTAACCCCAACCGTCATTGGGTGATGAGCAAATTGTACTAATTTGTATGAATTAGATCGTACAAATTCATACGAATTAGCCACTAAATCAAAAAGTTAAGAATTGCCATGAGATTGCGTTGGTCCAGCTTTGTTCAGGTGGGAGTGTCGGGGGAGAGAAAGAGGGAAGATTTTGCAAAAGTGAGTTTCCGTTTGGGCACACGCTGATTTTCACAGAGGCAAACACACACAGATGAAGGGGAGAAAGACAGTGACTGTGTTTACATGGACATCAGTAATCAAATTATTTGCTAAATTACTGTATAAATTTGTCGACTTTAACTGCAGTTTAGCACTTTCACTTTTATTCAGAAACATTTCCTGCATGTCCCGCGTGACAAACAAGATATTGAAAGCGAGGAACTGCCGGAGAGTGAAGTTTAATGGAGTGTTTGATACCACACGGCGTATGGAAGAAAAAAAAATTATTTTCTCTGTAACTCGGTAGGTAGCGTCAGAAAGCCGTGTGTGTATAGACTATCCTGTCACAAAATACGGTGAAAATCCTACACGACGGTAATAGTTTATTGCAGTGTTTACATGTTTGCATTCTGAGAGCAGCATCTACAGCGGATCTTTCAGTCTATAATACTGTGCTATAATAGTGCAGTGATAATAACATACTGTAAACTCAGTAACTAAATCATTTTGACTAAGGTCTGTCTTTAAAAACTGAAAGAGCACTGCTGACGATACGAACTAACTTTGCCATCTGAATAAACAAACAATGAACACTGATCACACACACTTACCAAATCTGTAGACACAGGACAATCAATACAAACTGGAGCCGTGTCTTTTTTAAAAGAAGACGAGCGACAAATCCGGATTTCATCATTTCCAGATGCAAAAAGCTCTCTGGTAAAAATGTGCCTTACAAACGCATTTCTGTCGCGTGTACTGTAATCCACACGTGAGTCCAGATGTGCTCTCATAGCGGCAAAATGAAAACAAAACCTTTGTTGCAGCACATTAATAAACACAACACTGATGACCCATGTCTCCAATTTCTCGTTCTTTCACTTGTTTTGGCAACACAACGTGGCATCGCTCTGCCGTCTGAACACTGTAACAAGTAACATCTTTTAAGCTATTATGCATAATAATGAAGTTGCACCACATACACAATAGAGCGCTGATTGGTTTGAACCAAGTCTTTCCCATGAATTAATGCCGCACACTCAGAGACGTCACGATGTACTCGCAGGTACAAACATCCAGTCTCTACGCTGGAATACACACAAGTCTCTAATGACCGTGACGCAGCTTTAAAAATTTGTTTTAAACTGGAAGAACGAATTTGCTCAAAATAACGCAAAAACAACCAATTTTCACTTTTTATTGAATTATACGTGTCCTAATAGTGTTTATAGCAGCGTGGGACACATATATGACTGTCAACAGCTCAAAACGTGTTTTGGTGTTTCATGACCCTTTAAATGAATTGAACATAAAACATTTAAGTAAAAAAAAAAACTCAAGAATTGTGTTGATTCAGCTCATTTTGAGTAAGTAATGTAAACAAACAGCAATCGTCATTTTTTGAGTGCAGTCTGAGCGGTTGCACTAAACTCTCATGCTGATCCCGCTGCAGTTTTAATCAGGACAGCGGCGCTCCAGGGATTTGTCCCCGGGCCCTGTTTGAAGGAGTGACCGAGAGACAGCTCATTTATCTCCCGACAAAAGAAAGCCATCTCACATTCACCTCAGCCCAAATAAAATCCTCCTTAGGCTGGAATTACATATTGATTTGATATAATAATAAATCCCCCTTCTTCCGTACAGCTGATTGCTCGCCGAGATAAAATCAGCCGCTCCGGCAAGGTGAGGGACGACCACCGGGGGGCAGGAGAGACGCGAGGGGTTCTTTTTTTTTAAAAAAAAATGTAAATAGAATATTTGTTTAATAAAACATAGGGCAGCACGGTGGCTCAGTGGCTAGCGCTGTCACCTCACAGCAAGAAGGCTGCTGGTTTAAGTCCCTGCTAGGCCAGTTTGCATGTTCTCCCATGTTAGCTTGGGTTTCCTCCAGGTGGTCCGGTTTCCCCCACAGTCCAAACACATGCACTATAGGGGAATTTGGCTAAATTAACTGTAGTGTATGTGAAAGAGTGTGTATGGCTGTTTCCCAGTACTGGGTTGCAGCTGGAAGGGCATGTGCTGAATAAACATATGCTGGAATAGTTGGTGGTTCATTGTGCTGTGGCGATGCCTGATAAATAAGGGACTAAGCCAAAGGACAATGACTGAATAAATGAATCATTAATAATACATTTAATTGAAGTTACATGTTTTAAAGAGTTGGTTTAATGTAATTAGAGTTATTTTGAAATAAAACTCGGTCTATCCAAAATAAAAATAAAAAAATTGTGTGTAAAATTCAAAATATAAATAAACAAAGTCCAAAGTGTCATATCGCTCATCTAAATAAAAGAGTTCTTCTGGAAGAAAATTTGCATTTGGTTATGGCAGTCTGGTCCTTGCGGGAAAACATGCTGCATCATCCCCCCCAAACACCCTACTCTACAGAAAACCAGAAAATAAAGGAGGCTGTACAGCTTAAAAAGTCCATTCAAAGGGACAGTTCACCCTAAAACTGAACATTTCAGATCTTTTGCTTATTTCGAATCTATTCGAGTTTCTTCTGTTGAATACTAAAGAAGATATTTCGAAGAAAGCTGTAAATCACTGACTTCTACAGTATTTGTTATGACCTATTATGAAAGTCAATATTACAGGTTTCCAACATTCTTCAAAATATCTTTTCTAGTGTCCAAGAAAAACCATGCACTTGAGGGTGAGTAAATAGTGTAATTTTTCATTTTTGCGTGAGCTGTCGCTTTAAGCAGAACCTGGTTATTCAGATAAATCAGCAAAATCTTACAAAGTATAATAATAGTATTCAGATTATGAAAAAAATATATGAAAAAACATATATAAAGAAAATTATATAATTTTAATAAAACAATAAAATTACAAATTCAATAAATATTCGAGCAATTTAAAATAAAATACTTAGTAAAAGTTACCTAAAACAAATGAAAGATGAAAATAATACAAGTCATTTTAAATTGAAAATACTAATAAACTAAAACTGTATTACAATTATTTAAATTAAATATAAAAAATGCATATTGATCTGACTCTTACACACAGCCAAGATAAAATGATAACAAGATGGATATATATATATATATTATATATATTATTTATCACAATAAAACATTATATTTATTATTTTAAAAAGAGATATTATTAGAGTGATTTGAACTATTATTAATTGAGGATAATTTAATAATATAATTAATTAATATAATTAATATAACTATTATTTAAATAATGCAAAAAATAACAAGTACACTAACAAGAAAATTGCTGCTTGTTTAATCTACTTATTTAAGATGAGTTGAAACAAGACAGTACTTACGATTTTTTGGGGACTACTTAATTGTTTTGTGTTCAATCAACTTAAAAATGGAAAAATAATTAACTTAATTGATTTGTGTTGGGACAACATGAAGGAATTGTGTGGGACCAGCATTTTTTACACTGTAAATGTGGGGGCACATAAAGCTTGGTATTTTCATTTTACTAAGCTAACTATCAACGGCATACTGATTTGATATAATAATAATAATAATAATAATAATAATAATAATAATAATAATAATAATAATAATAAT
>CAIGQZ010032237.1:1302774-1325944 GCA_903798205.1 Danio tinwini | reverse complement strand
CAAGCAGTCCAAAATCCGTTGTTTTAGCTATGGTCACCAAACAGAAATTGTCTATTCCTAACCATTAGAAACTACCAACATCAGTATGAAATCACTGAAGCACTGGTTTGACACTCCTTCACACAAATCTTCAATTAGTAATCAGTCCGCAAACCTTATCAAAACGCTGGAAGGTCTGTGTTGTTCTGTGCCAGCATGGATGGAGGAGGTCAATAGTGGCTATGTCTTATACTCACAATAGATGTGACTGTATTTTGGTTTACATGTGTTTTCTCTAATATTTACAGTATTTTATTACAGTGCTTTTGTCTGTTAAGTTTTTTTTTTTACTGTATTTCAGTTTTCAGCCACAGTTTGAAAAATGTCATGAATTCAGTATAAATTTAATCAAAGCATTTCTTATTCTCGATCCAATCCAAAAGGCAAATTCGACAGCCCAAATAGAAAGACAACAAACGGCATTGGCAATAGGCTACAATGACAAGCAATAGTGCATGTATTCACACTGAGTTCTGTATTTTGTTGTCCATTGTGTAGTGATTGATTAAAAGGGCTCATCTACTTGTTTGCAAGTTGTGTTGTTGGAAGGTAAAACTAGCTTTTGTTGCATATTTTAAATGTTTTGACACGGTATGTGCATTTTGCAAGCAAAATGTGTCAGTTTGACCATGAGCGCCGCTGTTTAGGCCTGTGTGTTAACTGTTTTAAAAATGTGGAGTTTCAGTTTATGGCTGCATCAAAGCAATCAAGAAAAACTGTAAAAAAAACCTTGAGAGGAACCAGGATCAGTTGGGCATGACCATTTCTCCTATGGCCAAACGTCATGTGCAGAGCTGCAGTCTTGGCGCTGGAGGCTAGAGAGCGCTGGACGTCCTTTGTGGAGAAGCTGCAGGTGGGAGTGGTCTCCAGCTGGTGTTCAGGCTGGCCCTTCAGGATCAATGCGAGGACTCGTCTGTCACTGGGGTCTTACAGAAATCTGGAGTCTCATGCTCTCCACTCCTCCATAACCACCACAGCAGCTGCTCAGGATACGGTCTGGTCTAGGATTATGGAAACTTGGGTAATAAAAAAAAAAGACTAGCACTAGACTAGTTCAAATTATAATGTCTTTAGGGAAGCGTTCCCGGCATTACTGTTACATTACTGTAACAGCATTACTTTTGACAGTAACTAATACTGTAACGCATTACTTTTAAAATATTGTAACTACGTTATTGTTACAATATGATGCGTTTGTACGTTACTTGGTAAGTTAATAAATTTTGGATGCAGTCTAGCCCACATCTTCCTGTTTACAGCGGACGCATTGTGGGATTGGTGGATGCCAACCAACCACTGTAAAGAACCACTGTAAAGAAGACATGTCGTGTATACGAGGACTGGACAAAAGTCAAGTAAAAGCAGAGACTGAATGCGCGTGAGGTACACCGAGTGTGCACGAGAGAGACCGGGTGCACGTGAGGTAGGCAGAGTGTGTGTGCGAGAGAGACCGAATGCGTGCGAGGTAGAACGAATGTGCACGCAAGACAGACCGAGAGACTATTAACATTACTATGATTCATAACTATTACTAAAGGCTGGCTCACTGTGAGATGTTTTTATAATCCTGAACGATTGCATGTCAGACTGCACGAACATGGCTCTCGAGTCACACTGTATGATCTCAGCTGTCATAAAGTCAGATTGAACGACAATGAAGATGCACCAAACACGGAAGAAAACGCTCCCGGAGTTTGACGTCATCAATCCGCAACACTTTCACTATCCTGCATTGCATCCTGAAATGATTCCTCACAGCAAATGTAAACAATCTGTAGCGGTAATTTTGCACACAGCGTGTCTCAATAATAAAACCAGGAAGAAAAAAACAGTTTTGACATTTCACCGCGGTCATTTGAATTGTCACATGAATCGCGTCATCAAATCTAGAGCTCCTATTGGTTCTTGGATTGACGCTCGATGCAGCTGTTGTCATATAATGGCCTCAAAAGAATTATTAATATGTTTATTTTATTGTAACTGTTTTTATTTTATTTGTGGTTTATATATATAAAAATCTGAAGAAGTTGGAGAGGACAGCATGCAGGGATGCATGCGTGCACCGTTGAGGGCGCTGTGAGGAAAGAGACATTGTGTGTTCATGGGAGAAGAAGAGTCAGAATAGTGATTCAGTCTGTAAGTGAACCGTTCTTGTAATGAATCGTTGTTGTCGCTCAGTCCCGAATCGTCAAAAAGATGTCCTATTCATTGTTCAAGGGGGTAACAGTCACACTGCAGGAAAGTGTCTGAAATCTTCTGACACTGCCAGAACTTCATCTGAGAGAAAATCTGATCGCAACGGGCACAAAGCCACTGTGAACATGTCAAACCAACGATCAAACATCTCAGATTTTAGTCCAGGATTTCAGGAATCTTTTAGGATTTCCCAAATTTGTCTCAGATGACAAAATCGCTGCTTAAATCTCACAGTGTGAGCAGGGTTTAATACTACTATGTTTGTTGTTTCAAATAAATAAGCACACATTTGCTATCTGTATAACAAAATTGATTAGTTTAATAGGCACAGTGACACATTTTTGTTATATTTCAGAACATGATATCTAGTGTTGTATTGCTCAGAAAAATGCTGTCAATTTCTTTTATTGTTTTACACATTTTTATAGCTGTTATACAACAGTAGGTATTGCACTTTGAATATACACAGCTTACTTTCCGTAAGTTGTTGACATACTACAGCCTCTACCATTTCTTCAACAAAAATATATTGACTTCCTTACCCTTACAAAAATCAGTTACAGCTTTATCATAGTAAACCTGCATGATTTCTGAATGCTTGAGACTATATACTATTTAATTAAGGGTCTAGTTTTTTGGGAGAAGGGCACTACAGTACATTTCTGTTAGGGCACCCAATTGGCCGTTCCCCATTCTTCTTTTATCAGTGTTTCAGTCTGCCTGTGGTGTAATGATGTGGAAGAGATTTTGTGTTTTTGGCACACGTCGGGTCCCTTAGTACCAATTAGGCATTGTTAAAACACCACAGCAGCCTGAGTATTGTTGCTGACCATGTACATCTTTTAATGACCACAGTGGAGCCACCTTGTAATGGCTACTTCCAGCTGAAAAAAAACCCACCATAAAGCTAAACTCATCTCAAATTGGTTTCTTGGACATCAAAATGAGTTTACGATACTCAAGCAGCCTCCACACTCTCTAGATCTCAATCCAGTAGTGCAGGAATGGGAGATTCCCATCAGAGCAAATGCAGTTTTCATGTCAACATGGACCAGAACATTTTAGGAATATTTGTAGTGCCTTGTTAAATCTATGCAACAAAGAAACAATAACAAGGCAGTTCTGAATATAATAGGGGGTTCGCAATATCGAAATCTGATTTATGGCAATATATGCCAACTGCATACACTCACCGGCCACTTTATTAGGTACACCTGTTCAACTCCTCATTAAAGCAAATTTCTAATCAGCCAATCACATGGCAGCAACTCAGTGCATTTAGGCATGTAGACAAGTCAAGTCAAGTCAAGATGATCTGCTGCAGTTCAAACTAAGTTGGTGCCAGACAGGCTGGTCTGAGTGTTTCAGAGACTGCTGATCTGCTGGGATTTTCATGCACAACCACCTCTAAGGTTTACAGAGAATGGTCAGAAAATGAAAAAATATCCAGACAGTTTTGTGTTCGCAAATGCCTTGTTAATGCCAGAGGTCAGAGAAAAAAAGCTTGGATCCATTCTGCCTTGTTTTAACGGTTCAGGCTGCTGCTGGTGGTGTAATGGTGTGGAGGATATTTTCTTGGCACACTTTGGGCTCATTAGTACCAATTGAGCATCGTGTCAAGGCCACAGCCTACATGAGTATTGTTGCTGACCATGTCCATCCCTTTATGACCACAGTGTCCCCATCTTCTGATGGCTACTTCCAGCAGGATAATGCGCCATGTCATAAAGCGCGAATCATCTCAGACTGGTTTCTTGAACATGACAATGAGTTCACTGTACTCAAATGGTCTCCACAGTCACCAGATCTCAATTCAATAGCGCACCCTTAGGATGTGGTAGAATGGGAGATTCACATTATGGATATGCAGCTGAAAAATCTGCAGCAACTGCGTGATGCTATCATGTCAATATGGAGCAAAATGTCTGAGGAATGTTTCCAGTACCTTGTTGAATCGATGCCACAAAGGATTAAGGCAGTTCTGAGGGCAAAAAGGTGGTCCAACCCGGTACTAGTAAGGTGTACCTAATAAAGTGGCCAGGGAGTGTATACAGTATTTTCAAATATATTAGCTATAATTGTATATGTGTTCGTATATATCCATATCTGTAATTCCAATTGTTTACAAAACATATGTGTAAATTGCCATTTTTGCAATATTTTGAAATATATGTTGCATATATGACATTATTTATGTAAAATCCAAATATGAACATGTGTGTCATGTATGTAATTTCCATGCATTTTCATGTATCAGATTTTAGTATGAGTCAACCTAGTACTATAGAACCTTATTGTATATAGGGAAGACATCTTCCCATCATGCAATTTATCCGCCAACCTGATTTCACCAAGTAGGACATGTTCCTGGGTTAACATCTACGTTGATCCTGGAGCAACATTCCAATCAGCCAATCAGAATTAAGGAATGCGTTTACCATTTAAGTTAAGTTTAGGCTTACGGTTAGATTTATGTACCTCTACATGAGTGTTATCCAACATTATTAAACTATTATCTGAATTTGGGAATAATTTGCAGTTATGGTTGGGTTTAGGGGTAGAGAATAGGTATGGTTTACATAGATGTTAATCCAGGATCGCATCGTACTTGGCAAAATCATGACGTGCTAATCAACAGCTCGTTGCATGCCTCCACACTCACTGTACATGTTTGCTGTAATAATAAAGCATCCATGTATTGATGTCTGCCTCTCTAATGTGATTTTTCTATGTGCAATTTGATTGTATAATTCTACTTAATCACTGTAAACAAAAAAAGTGAAGTTTATTTATAAACTAATTTTGAGAAGATCACATGCCTAGTCCCGCATTATCCAATTTATAATTCACTAATCAGATGATTCCTAAGCCACTATAAGTTCCATATAACAGCCATCTTCATTTTAAAGAACCCCCTCTTCCACCCCTACTCCTCCTTTCCTAGATGGGTGACATGGTGGCGGCCCAGTGATAAGCACTGTTGCCTCACAGCAAGAACGTCACTGGTTCAAGTCCTTTCCAAGCAAGCTGACTTTTCTGTGCAGAGTTTACATGTTCTCCCCGTGCTCACGTGGGTGTCCCCCGAGTTCCCCGGTTTCCTCCCACCGTCCAAAAACATGCAACTTAAGTTTATTGACTAATCCAAATCGGCACCATAGACATGCTCCTAGTAAGTAGTTATCTCTTAAGAGCAATCACTCTTCTAAGTAGCTAAGTTCATTAGCTACTACAGCAGGGGAGTTCTCGAGATCTACCTGAGCTCAAACTCCCCTCTCGCCTTGCAAATAGGAGGGAGCCCCAGGCTCGAGGATCTTACACTCTCAGAAATAAGGGTACAGGAGCTGTCACTGGGGCAGTACCATTTTAAATGATACATATTTGTACCTGTAACGGAGGCCAGCTAGTAAGTGCTGTGCAGGTAAACCTCACTCCTCTGACCTCTAAAGGTGCTCTAGCGACAGATGCTAGAGATTAGGTCTTTAGCCTCCTTGTTAGAGCAACCGACTCCCATGCGGAAGGTTGCTGGTTCGATACCAGCTCGGAGCAGGTTGGGTGGCGTAGGACCGGCAGGGTTACATTGGTGCCATGACCCGAATGGGAGTGAGGTTTAGGGGGGTGAGTGTAACAGAGGCCAGCTAGTAAGTGCTGTGCGGGTAAACCTCACTCCTCTGACCTCTAAAGGTGCTCTAGCGACAGACGCTAGAGGCCATGGTCTTTAGCCTCCTTGTTAGAGCAACCGACTCCCATGCGGAAGGTCATCGGTTCGATACTACCTCGGAGCGGGTTGGGTGGGGTAGGACCGGCGGAGTTACATACTCAAATAGTCCACAGATGTACCTAAAAGGTCCATATTAGTACCCCAATGTACCTAAAAAGAACCTTTGAAGTACCATTATGGACCCTTCAGAAACAAATATGTACCATTTGAAAAGGTACTGCCCCAGTGACAGCTCCTGTACCTTTATTTCTGAGAGTGTATGAGCTCAGGGCTCTCTCCCGGGACAGCATGCCAAACAAGCTTTATAATCAATTATCAGCTAAGTGTGAACTCTTGAAACACATAAAAATAGTGACTGCAGGTTGAAAAAAAATAGCATTTAAAAAATTACATATGTAATAGATAAAGTACACCTTTTTAAAACCATGTAATAAAGTACAAACAGAGAAAAGACTAGTAATTTGAGTATTTGTTATTTGCTACACCAGTGTTTCTCAACCACGTTCCTGGAGGACCACAAGCTCTGCACATTTCCCATGTCTCCTTAACCAAACACACCTGATTCAAATCATCAACTCATTAACAGAAGCTGAAAGACCTGTATTGGGCGTGACAGACAAAGGAGACATCCAAAACATGCAGTGCTGGTGGTCCGCCAGGAACGTGGCTGAGAAACCCTGCTTTACACTAGTAGCTCTACTATCAGCTTCCAAACAGCTCAGCTCTGACAGCCTCCATGGAAACGTCGCATCTGGAGCAGGTTTAAGTAAATTCCTTTCCCAGCCAGCAGATCATCTCTATGACAGCTCATCTGTGTTTTACCCACAGTGCCACACTCTGGAAACATCACCTGCGAAGACCAACTCAAAGTGACACGTCTATAACGCAGCAGGTGTCTCTCTTAGCACAAGACCACCACATATCGCTGACAGTCAAAAGACAAAATCCCTTCCGGAGGAGAGCTGCTGGCACAAAAAGCAGGCTGCTCTTGAATCCAGTCCTTTATGGCCATACTTAGTAATTACTGAACCATGACAAAGTGCATTCCTCATTTCTGACCGCTCCTGAATGTCACCGTCTGAGAGGACAGATTGGAAACACTATCAGATACACTTACTTTGGCGCTCTCGGCGGGATTCCCGAACGAAAAGTCACTAATAATTTTAACCCCTGCCAAAAAAAACACAAAAAAACCAAGAAGTGGAATAGTAAGCCGGCCTTCTGCTATTTATAGTCTGAGGGCTGGAGATTTGACACGAAGGGAAATATCTGAAAGCAGCTCGGTGTAATCGTCTCAAATTGAGACTTTTGCACCATTATTTCCAATCAGAATCCCTTGACACGTAGCCAGCCCTCCGCATTAACCCTCATTCGCCATCCACCCTCCCTCATTTCTCCATGGGATCAATTGTACAACAAATTCAATGAATTCTCTGCCAACCCCTATATTTCCTCAGAGAGGCTCCTACCTACACTATCAGCCGAACATGGGGAGCGAGATGGAAGGGATGAGCAATATATACAGATGAAGTCAAACTTATTAGCCCTCTTGTGATTTGTTTTTGTTAAATATTTCCCAAATGATGTTTAACAGAGCAAGAAAAGGTTCACAGTATTTCCGATAATATTTTTTCTTCTGGAGAAAGTCTTATTTGTATGGAAGTCCTAAGAGGCCATGCATTAAAACATTTTTTTCTCTCTTGTTTTCTCTCGATCACGACTTATTTTTTTGCTTGCATTTATGCATTAATTATTATTATTATCATTATTATTATTAATATCTGACAAATGTCTTGCCAGAGAGTCTGCACCGGCCCTGTGAACAGGGAGAGAATAGCCCAACTGCAAACGTGCATTTGTGCAACACATTAAAGGCGTGTAGAACAGCCATAATATGAGAGCAAACGCTCGTGCTCATGATTAACGTACATTTATGATTATATTCACGTATATGATTATATACCATTATTTACAATAATGTAAACCCTCAAGGGTTAACATTTTAAGGCAATTCTATATGGTGCAAAATAAGTTGCTGCATGCATGCATTAAATTATGAAGAATGATGAAGATCCTGCTCTTGCTTTGATCCTTTCTGCAAAATAAATGGCTTTGCTTTAAAATGGTAGCAGTTGAAGGAATATTATTGTAAATAATGATATATAATCATACACAATATATATATATATATATATATATATATATAAATCTAATATAAAAACAAACACCTCAACTTAAAATACCCAGCAGGCAGTCCCAAGTTTAAATATCTCACAGTTTGCTATGACAATGTTGTCTTCATCAACTTTATAATACCTCCAGATCGCAGACACACTCGTGCTTTCCGCTTTAAGCTGCTTCCGTGTTCTACTTTGCCGGCATTTAACCAATAGTGTCTCTGCAACACAGTGATGTCATGCCGCACATGTTGCTGTTTCTGTATGTCAAGAAAGAAGTCTAACTCTGTGCCACAGCATAACTATAGATGTGTTAAAAAATAATGAATATATATATGAGCAATTCCATGCAAATGTAAACCTTGCCATGAAAAAAATTGAAGTTTTCACCAAAAAACGGAAACCGTTGATGCTTTTTTTTGTGTAGGCTTGTATTTAAAGGTACTTTAGAAATGCTCAAAAAGGTTTCTGTCAATGTTTTCAAACTAGTATATTTAATTTAATAAAATCACACAAATGGAAATTTCACATCCGTCACATGCATAACGGAGAGATGTCACATCCATAACGACACTTTTTCCTCATAAATGCAAAAATATTAAATAAAATAAAATCTATAATTTTTCTTCAATAGTGAGCCGACTCTTATCCTTCTGATTAGCATAGTTTCTTTTGGGTTGTGCAGTTTAATTCACAGAATTTCTACAAAGTATGTTTTATACTGTAAACTCTATTCGTTTAAAGTACAAAACATGTTTACATATTGATATTTTTTCTGATCCCATAAATCTGTGGTTAGATGTTTTAATATAATGTTAACATATACTTCCTATGCGAATTTATGTTTTGAGTTTTTGCTGCAAATGTCACATCCATAATGCTGGAATTGCTCAAATACATATGAGTGATGCGCGGATGGCAGTTATATCCGCAGGCGCTGCGGATAATCTGCGGGTTGGGTAATAAAAAAATACATCATGATTAATTGGGTCGCGGGTCATAGCATTTGACCAGCAAAAGAGCAGCGAGTAGACTTCGCAGAGACGCCCAAAATAATGGATGAAGTGCAATCGTTCAGTTAGAGGAGTCATCAGAGGAAATCTGCTGTCGTTCTGTGAGAAACAAGATCGCTTATTTACACCACTGCAGAGCCTTGCAAGGAGAAACTTGTGCGTTCCTGCAACAAGCGGTGTGAGCGAACGCTCATTTAGTGCAGCTGGCCGTGTTTTGGAGGCGAGGCGGAATCGCTCCAATCCAGGCACAGTAGATGCTATTCTGTTTCTGCACAGTGCAATAAAAAGGCCAAGTAAACATAACATAGCTGCCGTTTAGGCTGAAGTGACAGCGTTTTTGCATCTTTTTCCTGTACATGTAAAAGCTGAATCTGCTGTTAATAACAAACGATTCATGGTGACCTGTTATCATGCTTAAAACAAAGAATTAGAATTATTAAAGTGTCGATCGGGTGCGGATATATATATCAGATAAAATAATATGTGCGGGCGGGTGGCGGGTGGATAATTAGTATGAAGGAGCAGATTCGGGTAACATTTCAGCTGATCTGCACATCTCTAATACATATATATTCCAGTCCTGATCGAGAGGTATCATCCGATTCCTGCGTGATCGGGCCCGATTTTCGATCATGTGATCGGATCTCGACATCCCTACTAATTACCCTAATGTGCCTAATTAACCTAGTTAAGCCTTTAAATGTCACTTCAAGCTAGTATCTAGTATCTTGAAAAATATTTAGTAAAATATTACTTACTGTCATCATGGCAAAGATAAAATAAATCAGTTATTAGAGATGAGTTATTAAAACTATTATGTCTAGAAAAATTAGTTGAAAGAAATCTTCTCTCTGTCAAACAAAAATTGGGGAAAGAAATATACAAGGGGGCTAATAAATTTAGAAGGGCTAATAATTCTGACTGTACACATTTATTTATACTGTATATAAAACAAACAGACAAGCTCTTGTAGCTAAACACTATTTAGCAGTGAGCCATACACAAGCCTGGCACACTATAGTGACACGCTAGCTCCCAGTGAGATGAAATGAACGATGCTAACAGGAAATGAAAAGGCCATGGGATAAGATCAGGAAATACAATAAGAGGCTGTTGTGTAAACACATCTCGATGGCAAAAATAGATAAGGGATGGTGGAGTATTGAGCTGTGGCTG
This sequence comes from Danio tinwini, assembly GCA_903798205.1. Taxonomy (NCBI): domain Eukaryota; kingdom Metazoa; phylum Chordata; class Actinopteri; order Cypriniformes; family Danionidae; genus Danio; species Danio tinwini. The sequence continues at coordinate 1,315,625 of CAIGQZ010032237.1, read as the reverse complement.
GAGTGGCTGCTGTTTTTATCAGGATTGAGTAGCATGGAAGCTAATTTTCAAGGCATGCACAGACACACATACACACACAAATAAAATAAAACATAATGATAAAGGGACAACGCAGTGGCACAGTAGCTAGTGCTGCCGCCTCACAGCAAGAAGGTTGCTGGTTCGAGCCACATGCCAGTGCTAAACGTCTGTTTTGATGGTGCCAGCAGTGAAAATATTGGACTGTGGACAATGTCAAACATGTATTGTTCTCTGATGAGTCCACCTTCACTGTCTTTCCCACATCCGGGAGAGTTACAGTGTGGAGAAGCATCCCACCCAAACTGTTAATGCCCAGAGTGAAGCATGAGGGTGGATCGGTGATGGTTTGGGCTGCATATCATGGCATTCCCTCTGCCCAATACTTGTGCTAGATTGGTGCATCCTTGCCAAGGTTCACCAAACCGTCCTGGAGGACCATGTGCACCCAATGGTTCAAACAGTGTATCCTGAAAGCGGTGCCATGTATTAGGACGATAACTCACCAATACACACAGCAAGACTGGTGACAGAGTGCTTTGATGAACATGAAAGTGAAGTTGAACATCTCCCATGGCCTGCACAGTCATCTGACCTAACATTATTGAGCCACTTTGGGGTGTTTTGGAGGAGCGAGTCATGAAATGTTTTCATCCACCAGCATCACGCAGTGACCTGGCCACTATTCTGAAAGAAAAATGGCTCAAAATCCCTCTGGCCACTGTGCAGGACCATTTGTCAATCTCAAGATCAACTAGTGCTGTATTGGCTGCAAAAGGAGGCCCTACACCATACTGATGAATTATTGTGCTGTAAAAACCAGGCGGTTTTCATTGTCAAACCCCTGTATTAGGGCTGGGCTGATAGACAATGCCATCGTCCATCGCCGATGGCCAATAAACTTCATGATGCTGAGCCGGCATCGCGGTCCATCTCCCCGTCCCACATTTATATTGATATTTAACTTATTATTTGCATGTCATCTTATTAGCAATAACGGTATTTTCATGAGCTGTGTTCAATTGTACATATATTAATCAATCAATCAATCAACTTTTATTTATATAGCACTTTAGCCAGTCAAACTCTGTGGACCCGGTGGCGGGTCTGGTGACGTCATCGACTTCCCCTTTAATTTTTAAAGGCAGAGGGTTGCGCAACACCCCGGAAGTGGCTTTGTTTGAGAGTGTAGAAGCTATATTTTATGCACATATGCATCACTTCAGTTTTTATTTTACTGTACAAAAGTTATTTACACTTAAATACACAGTATACTGGATACCCGAGCTGGGTATTGAACATTGGTTTATTTTCATATCTTATAGTCATTGACTAATTTTAATGTAATGTTATGATGCCTAAAATGCAAAGGAGATAAATTAAGTAATGTAAACTCATGTTCCTATAGTTATTATCATCTAAAACTAAGCAGAAGCAAATATGTCCTATTTAATATGAATGATCAAAAAGTCATTTTCCCAGTATTCACTTGAATTTCAATAGCTTGGCCATTTCACATGATAGAGATAAAATTCGTTTTCCAAGTGTTTGCTGCTCTCTGCTGGTTTCAAGCAGAACTGTCTGGAAAAGATAAAATCTCTAAACAGATAAACTACACCCTTTCAAAAAAGCATTTTAGAAAAAAATAAAAATAAAAAATGTTGAAGTGGTTCATAATAAAACAGAAAAAAATATAAAAATATTATTTATTACTTTCAGCAGTTTCTTATGTAAGTTCAAAGGGTTTTCTATTCAATTACACTGGAATTTTTCATTTATAGCAATGCATTTGGATATGGAAGGGTTTCAAAATTTGGTAGGCAGAAAATACATGAAAAAATAGTATAGCACCTCTCATCAGTTGGAATACAATAACTTTTGCATAGATTATGGTAGAGACATTTTTCTTTTTTTCCTCTGATTACACACATGTGCAGGAACCACCAAAATTATTTACAGCAACATAGACCACACAGAACCTAAAAGGTACACTTTCAAATCTGAGTTTATAAAAACAAAAATACAAAAAGCGCCTCTTTTTTAGGTGTTTATTATAACACAGACAACATATACAGTTATTTTAAATACTTTCATTAGTGTTTTATGAAAATTCAAAGGGTTTTCTTAAAAAAACCCCCAAATTTTTGCATTTACACCTCTGCATGTGGATTTGGGAAGCTTTTATATTTGGGTAGGCAAAATCCAGGTGGAAATCCCAAAATAGCACTAGACTTTAAAAGGGTAAAACAACCACGGTTGACCAAAGTGCTTTACACAAGTAAAAGCAAATTATACAACCCAACAGAAAAGTAGACAATGCAATTTCAAAATATAAACTATATATATATATATATATATCAATAAAATCCAACAAACATTAAAACATAAAGTGTCAGTGCTATGCATTAAAAGCCAATTTAAACAAGTGGGTCTTAAGCTTGGCTTTAAAAAGTGGCAGGTCAGCGATTGTGCGAAGCTTAATAGAAAGGGGATTCCAGAGTTTAGGACCCCACTGCTTACATCTTGACCGCGGGACTTCAAGCAGAAGTTGGTCAGCAGATCGCAGAGCTCTGCTGGGTTTGTGCATGTGCAAAATTTCACATAAATAAATAGGAGCAAGGCCATTGACGGCATTAAAAACAAACATCAAAAGTTTCAAATCAATTCGGAACTTAACAGGGAGCCAGTGGAGGGAATAGAGAATTGGTGTAATATGCTCACCTTTCCGATTGTTGGTCAACATGCTAGCAGCAGCATTTTGCACGAGCTGCAAACGATGAAGACATGACTGATTAACTCCAACATAAAGTGCATTACAGTAGTCCAAACGCAAACTAACAAAAGCATGGATGGCTTTCTCAAGATCAGCCTTGCTCAGGAAGGGCTTGACTTTAGAGAGAAGGCGAAGCTGAAAAAAGCTTGCTTTAATCACTGAATCAATCTGCTTATCAAATTTTAGACTACTGTCTAGTCTCACACCCAAGTTTTGGCCACATGGCTATATGTGGCATATACTATAGCTGCTGCTTGCACTGCTGACAGCATCGCGAGGATTAAATGAAGGATTATACAGCACCTCTCGCGCTTCAAAATGTGTAGATTCAGTGGCAAACGCTGTTATGCCGAGTTCAGACTGCATGATTTTAGCCCTGATTTTGACTCTCCAACAGGTTTTGAGAAATCGCAGACAAATGCCTGAAATCACAGGCAAATTGATGCTCGTGCACGCAATGACAATCACACAGTGTGAACTATCAAGGACGCGTTATGAGAGAATCGCAGATGAGTGGCCTATGCACGTGAGATATTTGGCATGCTAAATATCTGGAGCTGTCGGCGATGCAAATCATGCCATGTGAATGTGTTCTGACTGAAAATAACATCCGCGATCACCTACAGCCAATGAGAGCGCAGCATTCACTAGTGTGGTTACCTGCAAGCCAGCGGGAGGCTGGGGGAGAAGATAAAAGCGACCCAAAAGTGATTTGGACCCAAGAAATGGAGGAAAAACTAGTGTAAATTTGGCAGGAGCACTGTGTCTGTTTGACGTGTCATCTGATTAATATTACAATCAGGTCGAAAAGTAAAAAAAAGTTGAGGAGAGATTGTTAATTCTCTTCAAAAGCCAGGTGAGCAACACACGTTTCTAAAGCGAAAGCCTTCTTTATCTATTATGCATTTAATAACGAAAGATTATATTATATATATGTGATATATATTACGTGACCTCGCGTTTTTCCATGTCACTTCTTGCGTTTGTTTGGCTGTGAGACGTAGTTTGGACAAAGTTGTCTGTGATTCTTTCTATTTTAATGCTGTATGAACTCTCCTGTTGCCGATCCATCCTACAGTGTAAACACAGCACCGTCAGAACACTAGCCCAGATAGTCATGCAGTGTGAAAACATCCGTGACACAACTACTTTGAAAATCATGCAGTCTGAACTCGGCATTACCTGCAAACCCCGTCCCACAGACTTTACAGTGAATGGCTTTAGTTATTTTCATAGCGGACTTGAAGCCACTGGAAGACTTTTATCCACTCTTGGAAAAGTGTAAATGGTGGATTAACATTCAACAAATGATCACTAATAAGATGTGCCATTATTAGTAACTTTAGGTGGTTTCTAAAACTAAATCTGTCAGTGTTTTTTTCATTCTCTCATCTTCAGCGCTTCACATTTTCATGTGTCATCTGAAGGCAGAAGGCATTGATTAAGGGATTGACAGCTGATAATAACCAATCCATTCGCGTTCAGTTCTAGAGCAGTGGGCCAATAAGAAGAGCACAAAGGCGGGGCAAGCATTGCAGGTTTTTTTTACTTCAGCAAGTTCACTTCACATAACAACTGTTTTAATTAGTGATGTGCGATACCACTGATTTCCTATCTGATCTGATACAAAGTAAAATGGAGGCGAGTATCGGCGATACCAATCTGATACTAATACTTTGCCCAAAAATTACTGTTTGGGAAATGAAAGTAACAAGTAGTGTACTTAAAAGTGTCACTTCATACTGAATACGAGACATATTGCGGGTTGTTCTTGTTTATTGATGAAAAATTATCATACAAAAAAAGAGCCAATTTACACATTTATTTAATTAATTTTATAATTTAAAATGCCTGCCTGAACATCTTAACATAAAACAATAAACATTCACACTTTTTTTTTACCTTTTTTATTATAATTATCTCAGGGACAATTTTTACTCCAAGCTGAACTATTGCAGACATTTTGGTCATTTAATTATTTCATTACTTATTTCATAACCAAAGTTTTAAAACAAATTTGTTTTAAGAATTCAGGTAACTGCCGTTGTTTTATCATTGTCACAAAAAACCAAGCCCCCAAAATACAGTCCCATCACCACATTTTCTCTCTCTGTACCTGGATAGTGCCTGCCTGCTGCACCTAAGCATTCTGAAAGCGATGTCTGTCTCGCCCTAGCAGCACTTGTGCCTTTCATTTCCTCCTCTTCTGATCATGACGTTGTCATATTTTGTCTTGTGATTTATACAACGCAATCTTACGGCAATTCGTAACTTTTTAAATTAGTGGCTAATTCGTATGAATTCGTATGATCTAATTCGTACAAATTAGTATGATTTGCTCATCACCCAATGACGGTTGGGGTTAGGGGTGGGGTTAGGTGCCACGCCTCCTTTTTAAAATCGTACATTTTCGTACGGCTGAACTCGTACGAATTTGTACGAATTAGCCACTAAACTGACAAAACGTAAAATACTTCCGTTTCCTCGTGAGATCAGGCTGGATTTATATGTAGATGTTTGATTAGGTTTGTGGTATTAAATCGTTTGAGTTTATGGAAGTGAGGTAGTGACTGAACAACATGTGCCAGCGGACTGAGTGGCTAGCTAGCATGTTCTGCTGTTGTACAGTGCCATATTACGCACATGACTTGGCAGGCGGAAGAACAAGTAGTTCCGACTAAGTTGGCATTATTCATATAAATATCTGTGCACATGCCTGCTTCCCAATATATTTTTAGGTTGCATAACATTTCGGGCACATATGCGACCAAAACGGTCGAGCCCTAGCATCTTTACTTGTTATTAATTCTTCATAATAATAATAAAATAAGGACGTTATCATCAATCACGTGATCTCCAAACGAACTCTCGTCTCCTCCACCAGCTGTGGGAAAAAGCCATTATAAGGACACAGATCACTCCGCCTATTCATGCCAGAGTCCAGCGGGAAAAAAAGTGATTGACAGGTGGTCATTTGTGTGTGTCACGATCACCAGCGATCTTCTCCCCACAGATCGCTGGTTTATCATGCACTTTCACTATTGGACTACATTTCCGCCATATCATGGACTACACATCCATTCATGCACTTCGCTTACACCCACATGTTCCACATCCCATTTGATTACACAACCACCACCGGACGCTTGTCAAGGACTGATTACACACACAGTACATAAGCAGCACACACACTCACTTCTGGGCCGAGTCTTGTTGTCTTTCCACAGTAACAATTCGAAGCGTTTTCCTGTCTTGTCCTTGCCGTGTATTGACCCTAGCCTAGTTTATCTGTTTCTCCCTGTCTGCCGCCATCCTTTTGACCTTCTTCCTGCTGTACTGACTACGATTCTAGATGTCCCTAACACATCTGTTTGCTCCCGTATTGATCTGTGCTTGTCTGACCATCCCTGTTAATAAAACCTGCATGTGAATCCGCACCTGTTGTCAGCGTCTTACCCCAACGGTTACAGTGTGTAACTTTATTTATTTATGGTTTGGTTAGGGGTAAAGCAAAGACCATGTTGGTCAGGTAAAAACGGTAGACTACAATTAATTAATTTGTTATAAATTAATTGATGTTTAACAACAACCACCCCCGCCTACGATGACGATGCCATTGGCCATCGCGACGTTGCACATTAGACATTGTACGATGCCAAATTGGTCAACATCGCCCAACCTTACCCTGTATATAGCCTGCTGTTTTTCCACTATGCAAAATATTGATCTAGCATGTCAAAATCACTACTAATAGCATGTGCAAAATAATACCTTTTCACTGAATAACAATAGCGGAGACCTAAAAAAGCATGAATTAATCTTCAAAAAAAAATCAGTTTTCTTCGTTTCTGAGCAAATAAGACAAATATATGCTTACTATGATGAATAATATTAATCCAACAGCAAATCACTGCACTTACAGCATGTGTAAAATGTGCATAGTGCAACATGAACGCCAATAAATCAAATAAAATAAAGTGTGCGAGCGAGCAAGACGCTTCTCATGTTTGAGAGTTATAAAGTGAACTTGGCCAGCTAAGTGATACATAATTCATAACATAAACAGTATTTAAAAATAGCAGCTCTCAACCAACCCCGAGTATCATTATTGATTTTATTCATGGATTCTTTTAAAGGGAAACCTTGGAGTTTAATTAGTGTTGTTGGATAATGCATGATTTCGCTCATTAGGGAGCGCATTCGATATTAATGTGTCCTTACAAGGAGGAGGCAGTAAATGTCAACATCAAAAACACTCGTTTGAAATTGTGATCAGTGTTTCGGGGGTCAAACCCAAGGTCCAAAATAAAGCGTTTAAAGCATTCTTCACCTCTCTGCATGGTACAAGCTGAAGACCAAAAGCCCTATTTGTCTATGCAACATGCAACATATCTGAATGACCAATTGACCAACGTGTGTCTTAAAGATGCTGTCTAAAGCTCAAATGCAGTGAAAAGGGGGCTTGATGAGTGTAGCATATTAAGGTGACTGATCATTGCAGACGTTTTTTTGAGAAAAATGCATCACTTGCAAATCACAAGCAAATTGGCAGCCATAACTGTGCTCCTGCAATAGCCTTTTTCTCATTCCAAGAGAAGCGTAATTACAGTAATTGTGTGGGCAATGCGATATGCTCGCTTATGAGTATAGTGAGTAATCTTATCCCAGTGAAACACTGTCTATAATGGTGTTAAGGAGTATTTAAACAGTCTGTTCACTATCTGCACTCCTTAAACCAAACCAAACAAACATGATGCAAGAAGTTATGACCTAAGCCCAGTCTGCCTGTTACATGATGCACATAAAAATAAGGTATTTTGGCTATTTTTCAGTCTGGTTGGATTGCTCTAATCATATTTACCAGACTAGCAGCATGAGATGTGAGATTTAGAAATGACTATGACTATAGTATGCAATTACTATTATTGCATTTTTTTCACTTCTGCATATTAGAGCAGACTGGCCCGCAAATTAAAATAAAATAAAGTAGGAATATAATATAAATATTAAATAAAATAAATTGGAAATATTGCCTTTGCATTATAGCTTTATTGGAAGCATCAAAATTAAGGACTGTAGATAATTTGAAATTAAACAAAAGCTAAAATAAAAATACTAACACATATTTCAATATATACACAGTCGTTTTTATTTTCATTGTAGCCCCTTGTAATCATAAGAGAGTAGTATGAATATTTGTTTATGAATGCATGTCATTTTGAAATAAACATAAGAAATAGTCACTTTAAAAGTTGCAATATAGATAAATTAAACGGCAAATAAGGAATATAAAGTCACTTGGTGCCTGATTTATTTATTTATTTTTAATTTTGGAAGTCTAAACTGAGGTTATTATTAACAAAAAACAACAACAAAATATTTTTTTAAAAATATTTTGTTGTTCTTGAATTCATTTAAACTAAACTTAATCTAAAAACAAACAAACAAACAAACAAACAAACAAACGAATACAAATTAAATAATAATAATAATAATAATAAACATTTTTTCTTCAATTTTGCTGGTTCCTGAAATCCTTTAAACTAAACTTAATTAAACTTAAAAAAATAATAAAAAAATAACAACAACAATAATAGCAATAATAAATAAAAAATAAAACAAAATATATTTTCTTTATTTTTGCTGGGTCATGAAATCCTTTAAACTAAAATAATCTAAAAAAAAAAATAATAAAAATAAATCCTGGTTCTTGAAATCCTTTAAACTAAACTGAAATAATCCAAATAATAAAATAAATAAATAAATAAACAAATAAAAATATTTTTTCTTCATTTTTGCTGGTTCCAAAAATTCTTTAAACTAAAATAATATAATAATAAAATAAATAAAAATAAAATAAAATAAATAAATAATAAGAAAGAAAGAAAGAAAAATAATTTTTACCTCATTTTTCCTGGTTGCTAAAATCCTTTAAACTAAATTTAAATAATCGAAATAATACATAAATAAATGTAACACTAATACTAATACTACTACTACTACTAATAAGAATAAATATACATAAATAAATATTTTTTTTTTCATTTTTGCTGGTTCGTGAAGTCCTTTAAACCAAACTGAAATAACCTAAAAATAAAAAAAACCTAAGTAAAATTAAATGAATAAAATTAAAATAAAATAATTTTTCCTCAAATTTCCTGGTTCCTGAAATGTAAATAATCTAAATAATCTAAATAACAAAATAAATAAATAATAAATAAATATTTTCTTCATTTTTGCTGGTTCGTGAAATCCTTTTTACTAAACTGAAATAATCTAAAAACAAAACAAAATAAATAAATAAATACAATTTTTCTTAATTTTGGCTGGTTGATGAAATTCTTTAAACTAAATTGAAATCTAAAAACAAAACAAAATAAATAAATAAATACAATTTTTCTTAATTTTGGCTGGTTGATGAAATTCTTTAAACTAAATTGAAATCTAAAAACAAAACAAATTAGATATTTAACCACTAAAGCTGCAGTAAATAACTAAATAATGATAAAAAAATGCTTATTTCTGTTTCATTTGTCAGATTAGAAGGGAAAGTCAACAGCATAGCTTTGTTTAATACACCTTTTGCACACAATTATTTGTATATGATTCCCCTCTTTCCCCATGCATAATACATAAAAACAAAACAAAAACCTCTATTCCGGTCTGTGTGCACCTTGTCTGGGTGAAGCTGCATATCGAACCAGACTCCAGGCCACAATGTTGACGTCTGTGTGAAAGTCTTCAAAGAGGCCGAGCAAAGCTTCACATATCTCAACCTGTTTTTGAAACAAACCCCATAACAGCAGTCCAAACTGTCTTCCAAAAGCCCAATCTCAGTGCTTTGCTCTCAGCCAACTGTATCCGTACAACATATCTGACTATGGGAATCTGCTGAAGAAACCCTGATAAGAGAAACCAGCTTTCTAGAGTTCTCAAATAGACTCAAAATTGCAGGGCTTCCAGGTTAGTCGTATCTATGCTATATTTCTACTTCATTTTGAAAGCTACTCTCTTTTTATGACTGCTGTGCTGCGAGTTGTGCGGATTATGTGCTAAAACCACAGCAGGCAAACATGGTTAAACTTGGTGTTTTTTAGGAGTTTGTGATAATTGCTGTCTAGAATTATAATGTAAATTTTATTTTAGGAAGACATGAGCTGTCTTAAAAGTCCAAAGACACTGATTATGTGACACTTTACAATAAGGTTGGATTAGATAATGTTGTATACTACCTGACAAAAGTCTTGTCGCCTATTCAAGTTTTAAAGAGCCCCAATTATATATTATAAAGGGTCATATTTCAGTTATATGGGTCTCCAACAACAGGCTGATCTGCATGCAAGGTCAAAAAACCCTTTCATGGTCTTATGATATGCATTTATTTGTACCTAATTATCCCAGCGACTCCCATATGAAACGTTCAGCAATTCATTTGTTCCCAAACCCCTCCTTTGCGTGAAGCTAATCTGCGCTGATTGGACCGATGACCGCCTGTTGCAATTGGTCAACAGTGTCAGCACGAGACAGAATAAAATGCCCACCACCCTCCCATTTTGTTATTTATCCTGAAAAACTCCCGTAATTTCAATCAACACCCCCCACAACCCACACCCCCCCCCCCCGCCCTGATCGCAGCGCCCGCCCGAAATACACTTCATAATAGTTACTAACACCAAAGTACACCCGGTTTTACTTGTTTTCGTGTTGTCAGGTTCACAGTGCAAACAGCTATAAAATAACTTGAGTGAACATAAAACAAAGCCGAATAAAACTTTCTTCCTCTGCTTCAACTGCCCAGCACACAGCCAGCTCACATCATCCAGCATGCACATCGAACTACACTACCCACAATACACTTCGCTATGGATTACAACTCCCATAAATAGCAGTCTTAAAGCAGTCTTCTATGTCCCCACTCCTGCAACACTAGTGTGCAACTTAAGCAAAACTGATACTAAAAATGCTTTACATCTGGTTTTGTAGTTCGGGCCTAAATAAATATTCATTTAAGTTCATTTGATTGACTATATATAAAGCAGTTGATATTATTGACGTAATATTGATATTGATATTGTTGGGTAGAATTGGTACTTTTTACTGTCATTTAATGTGTTTTGGTCATTATCAGTGCACTTTAATTGAGCGTGAGCAGTAGTGATGCGCGGATGGTGGTTATATCCATGGGCGCTTCGGATAATCTGCGGGTTGGGTAATAAAAAAATACATCATGATTAATTGCGGGTGCGTCGCAATAGCAGTTGACCAGCAACAAAGCAGAGAGTAGACTTCGCAGAATGTGAAGATGAGACGCCCAAAATAATGGATGAAGTGCAAACGTTCGGTTAGAGGAGTCATCAGAGGAAATCTGCTGTCGTTCTGTGAGAAACAAGATCGCTTATTTACACCACTGCAGAGCCTTGCAAGGTGAAGCTTGTGCGTTCCTGCAACAAGCGGTGTGAGCGAATGCTCATTTAGTGCAGCTGGCCGTGTTTTGGAGGCGAGGCGGAATCGCTCAAATCCAGGCACAGTAGATGCTATTCTGTTTCTGCACAGTGCAATTAAAAAGGCCAAGTAAACAGAACATAGCTGCCGTTTAGGCTGAAGTGGCGCCGCTTTTGTTCTCTTTTTCCTGTACATGTAAAAGCTGAATCTGCTGTTAATAACAAACGATTCATGGTGACCTGTTATCATGCTTAAAACAAAGAATTAGAATTATTAAAGTGTCGATCGGGTGCGGATATATATATCAGATAAAATAATATGTGCGGGCGGGTGGCGGGTGGATAATTAGTATGAAGGAGCAGATTCGGGTAACATTTCAGCTGATCCGCAGATCTCCAGTGAGCAGCACGGCAAAAATAGACCCAGCGCCGAAGCTATTGCGGCACTGCTGCTTCAGTGACGTTCACGTCTCACGTGAAACAGGCTTGAATCTGCAAGTGAACGCGCGGCACGCTTGCAGGCGTGCACAAGCTAATGGCGGATATGCGTGAACAGAGATGCGCAGAAGCCCAAATCTACATTTGCTGACAGACAGTTTGAGCTACTTATTGGAATTATAGGAGATGTCGGCCCAATTTAATTGGATGAACATTAGTTAGTTTTGTGCCTCACCCAGAATATAAAAATACATATAAACACATATAATAGATAGAATAGAATAGATAGATCATTTACTTTAATCATTACTATTGGACTGTGAAGAGACTTTTCTGAAGACAAACACCTACTGCACCTTTAACAATCCAAAAACCTTTACATGCAACAGTATGGCTGTTTCTCAATTCCAAGAACGCAGAGAACGGACTTGCATTCTTGTGGAGAGCGGTCTTGCCAGGTGTCCTCGGAAGAACGAACTCGGGAGACCAAGAGAACAGAGAACACGTCCTGTGAGAAATGAGATGCTGCTTTCTTCCTGATGGTCACGTGACCTTCACGTGTTTTAAATGGATAATTATTTAAACATTACAGCATTCATAAGGATTTATAGTGTTCCCCCCTTTTTAAAATATATACTATAAATAAAAAACATTATAAATATACGTTGCACAATATAAATAAAACAGATTTTAATATGAATTTCAGCAAAGAAACACTCTTAATAGGTTTATTGCTTTATTAGGATGTCAATGGTAATGTTTATATTCCCCGTTTCATTAAGGGAAACTCCTGAGGTAAATAAATGATTATCTCTGAACTTTAGAAACAAATCTAAATAAAACACTGCGCTTCCCACCTCCAGTCGCAATGACTTCTGGGACTTCTAGAGCGAGATCGGTGCTCAAGTCTGCATCGGTGCGTCCTCCATATCAAGAACACATCCGGGAAGTTTCATGCGTCCTCCGTACTTGTGGTCTTGAGTATTGGAACTGAACTTTGGCAGCTGATGATGACGTTACACGAGAACATGAGGACGCAAGACCGCTGAAGAACGCATATTGAGAAACCTATATCTCATAAAGTCTTTTTCCTGTAGCTCTATGAAATCCAGAATTCATTATGCTCATGTTTTATATCAGAATCAGAATCAGTTTTATTGCCAAGTGTGCTTCACACACAC
>CAIGQZ010032237.1:1258293-1282418 GCA_903798205.1 Danio tinwini | reverse complement strand
AAATAAATAAATAAATAAATAAATAAATAAATAAATAAATAAATAAATAAATAAATAAGTCAAAGTAAGTCTCTTTTTGTATTTGTATTTTCAATGCTGTCCCAACATTTTCAGATTTGGGGTTGCAATTACACCTTTATGTAATTTCTGTTGACCATCCCTTATATCTTAAGCCACCCTTAAACCTACACATATCACCAAATCTGTAGCTAAACCTACCTGTATCCCACCTCAAGAGCACCAGAAGTACTCTGCAATACAGTATGAACACAGTAAGTACATTGTATGTATGTATATATAGTGATGTATGTCCATTTTAGTTAAACACAGCATATAAAGTGGGACCAAATATTTTGTATTGAATTTACATACTCGTTTACTTAATTATTTTGGTTTATCTAGTCAAGTTTTCTATTTTTAAATCATTTCATGACACACTGAAGTACTATGATAAATAATATCTATCTATCTATCTATCTATCTATCTATCTATCTATCTATCTATCTATCTATCTATCTATCTATCTATCTATCTATCTATCTATCTATCTATCTATCTATCATCTATCCATCTATCCATCCATCCATCCACAGCTTGTCTTTCTTTAAGAATTAAATTATATATATTCATTAATTCATTTACTCTTCGACTTATCCCTTTATTAATCAGGGGTCGCCACAGCGCAATGAACTGCCAACTTATCCAGCATATGTTTTACACAGTGGATGCCTTTCCAGCTGCAACCTAGTACTTGGAAACACCTATACACTCTCATTCATACACTATGAACAATTTAGCTTACCGGAGCACCCGGAGAAAACCCACACCAACACGGGGAAAACATGCAAACTCCACACAGAAATGTCACCCGACCCAGCCGTAGCACGAACCAAGGACCTGCATGCTGTGAGGCGACAGCGCTACCCACTGTGCCACCCCACCACCTATACTGGCTTACTATACTGTACATTAATAATTCTATTACTTACTAAAAATAATAGGTGTCCAGCATCCTTCTATTCACATATGAGTTAATTCAGCGTGAATGAAAGGAGGAATGTGTGTGTGTGTTCAGAAACCTTGGTGTGGGAGGGAAAAGGGGAGTTTGAGATGCAGAGAAGGCAGGAAACAGCAGCCGCAATTTGTAAATGCAAATTCAGCTCAGATGAGCATGTACCCGCTGCTGTGTGTGTGTGTGTGTGTGTGTGTGTGTGTTTGTGTGTGTGTGGAGGGAGATGAGCATCAGGGTGTTCATGCGTCATTCAGAAGAGAGAGTATGTGTGTGTGTGTGTGTGTGTGTGTGTGAATCAGTACTGCTCCAGTTTGTGCATGCAGATGAGTATGCATTTAATTTTAATGACCCAAGCCTGTTTATTTTTTATCATAAAATATGAAATAATCATTAATTTGTCATCTGATCATGAATTAAGTAAAACAAGACAATGTGAATGAAATGTCTGCATGATAATAATAAAGCAAAGCTATAAAATGTCCTCTCTGAATGGTTAGTCAGGAATAGTGTTCAGATATGAAAGAGAATGTGCGATATGGACTGGAAATAGTCTAGTATAAACATCACAACTAGTCAAATGCGCATAACGAAAATAAACGAAAAAACGAAAACTACAATTTAAAAATCATTTTCTTTAACTCATATCATAACTTTAATTTCATATGCATGCCTTTTAGAAGCAAACCTATTTACTTTGCGCTGCCAGGTGTTTGACCTGTACGGCACCTCTGTAATTCTGACCCATTGGGCAGATCAAGCCGGTTCTCTTCCACTCAGTCTTCGCTGTTGCTCCCGCGATAAAACATGGACATGTCAAGTGGACATGACAAGTGGACATGACAGCAGCACGGTGACAACATTAAATACGACTAAATAAATACGATTAGGTATTAATTCAGCAAAATTGTGTCCAGTACCGTCAACCACTATACGCAGAGTATTGCGTAGGGCCTCAACTCCGGAGGGGGGCTCCATCTCGGTTGCACAAAAAAAAAAGATTAACATTTATTTAATGATATAAACATAAACTGAGTGTAAATAAAATATATATTGATAATATGTTGTTAAATACATTTTTAAAAAATTAATTTATGACGACCACAAAAACAAACATGTGATGTTTTTTTTTTCTCTGTGTACTCGCATAGACGCGTGCACGTGGCGCGGTGCGGTCCACTTATCTTTGCGGCTGCTAGCAGCATATGCAAGTTGCAGCTCTATGCCCGGAAAAAGACAACAGCAGTGTGGAGCCGAGAAGAGGAAAAAAGTACAAGATGATCGTGTGCATCACTTTCAGGTAACTATGTCCATGAGTCTGGAAAACATATTTTTGGTTGTTCAAGTAAATTAGTGAGGCTAACGTTTAAACTTCTCAACAACTGCACCAATCTGCCTGATTTGTTGTTGTTGTTTACGTTCAGTTTCTTGCTTTGCGGCTCTGCATTGTACTTAAACTATGACAGCACATGTTCTATGACTTTTGGCGTTTGCCTCTCTTCCCGATGTTGCTGATAATTAAACTCAATTATTTTTATTAACTTGTGCAATACTTTACAATTCTGTTTGCACACCAGCTAACATTACATACACATACGCTGCACAATTATTTCACTGTTATGTATTATTTGTTATTATATACTTATATTATATAATTAGATATTGTATAATTCTGGCAGTTATCATTGTTTACTGTTTTGTCTATTTCTATACATTTCTTATTGCTGCAGTTGGTATTGCTTGTATCACAGCAATGACAATAAAGTCTCTTTAGTCTTTATATCGGTGGATTGGTGTGTTTTTAGGCCGGTTTTTCATTTGTGTACTGTACATTACAATTTAAAATAACAAAAGTGACTCATTCTGTGATTTCTGAAAGATCAATAATATAAAATGAGTCAAATTATTGTTAGCCACAGGCCATAAACCATTTTTATTGCATGAATTCATTAATGATGATTTTTTTTCTGAATATTAAAGTTTTTGTTTAAAAATACACTTATTTTAATACACTTTTTAATTCCTAAAAACCACAAATGTATATGATTTATACTGACTGCAAGTGTCAGTGTTTGTCACCATAGATTATAGAGCAAGTTGAATCTACGTTTAGACATATTATGAGGAGTGCTGGATTAACCCGTTGTTTTAATGGAATGTCATGAGTTTTTCTTTAAATGACTGATTTCTTCTGTATTGTGCATGCAGGTTCAATGCTGAAATTTGCCACGAAAGAAGATGAGGTGCCCTGATCCAGCACTGCTCCAGAGACACCAGCAGCTGCACAGGTACAGACACAGGGTGCAGCACTGAGGACCAGCCATCTCCACAGGTATCTCTTTTGAAAATCTCTTTTGTAAATGTTTGACATCGGGAATGCTTCAGCAGAACACATGTCAGTATTTATTTTAATCTAAACTATTATTTTGTATAATTTTGAGTGTGTAAATGCACATTTATGTATATAAATAAATAAATAAATAAATAAATAAATAAATACGTTTAAATATATATGTTTGTGTGTTTTTGTTCCTCCCTGGGGGGATGGGGGGCGGGGGCACCACAGTAAAATTTCGCATAGGGCACCCTTTTGGCCAGCAGCGGCCCTGATTGTGCCCAATATTGGGTTTTATTTTCGTATTAGTGATCCTGATTGCAAACCAATCGTTTTAACCGAATCTTCTAAGTGAACCGGTTGAACTAGTTTACCAAATCGAACTGAATCATTTGAAACGATTCGCGTCTCCAGTAAGCACTTATCGACAAACTACTTACTTTGTGAATGAGTTATGTCCCGAGTTATTCAGTTATTAGAACACAGAGATCAGATTTGAGAACCGGTGACCTGATAACACAGCACATGCTTGATTCAGCTGGTGAACCGAACACAAACAGTAACGTTACATGACAGCCTTCTGTGACCGAGCTAAACTTGAACATGAACAACTGCAGCGCGGGTAAACCAAGGGCTTAAATGAGAGGATCTGGCGAAATGTAAGTTTATTCCATAACAGAAGTGAATCATGCTTCAGTTGGCTTGCAAAAACTTAACTGTAAGACATTTTTCAGATTATGGTGATGTTAACTGACTGAAATTATGATTGCTGACTACATATTTATGGTGACGTTATGTTAAGTCGTAACATGGGGGGATTGTCACAAAAGATCCATTTCGCGGTATGGTCTGAACTTCCCATCACTATTGTGTATCTAACCTTAGAAGCAGCCTTGCACACATATGTTACATGGGGCTTCTTTCTTGTGGGATGTTGTATTTGAGGATGGGTAGATGGTACTGTTCATGTGTCCTCTGATTAGCCTACGTTTCAAAAAATGTATCTTTTGGTTGAGTTTTTATTATACAATATTTATTCTGATGATTATGAATCTTACAAATTTAACAAATATCCTTATTTACAAAAAAACTAACTAATACTGAAACTAATAAAACTAGTAAAACTGCCTCTTAAAATAATTAAAAGTGACTGAATTTGAAAACAAAAAGTCAAACGAAATAAAAACTAAAACTAATCAAAAATCATTATAACGTTGATGCAATTGACTGAATTTGTCAGCATGAATCTGACAAAAACGATACATGTCCAGCAAGAGCAAAGTGAATCAAGATGTAGAAAAATCTCAAACATTAAACAGATTTAGTGTCTCACTATGTTGTTCCTACTGTACATCAATGCCTGCATGTATTTCGTATTCTGCATGACTTAAAGCATAAGTGTCAAACTCAGCTCCTGGAGGGCCGCTGCTCTGCACAGTTTAGTTCCAACCCTGCTTCAACACACTTACCTGCAGGTTTCAAACAAGCCTGAAGAACTCAGTTTGATCAGGTGTGTTTAATTAGGGTTGAAATTAAACTTTGCAAAGCTGTGGCCCTTCAGGAACTGACTTTGACACCTGTGACTCAAAAGGATAGTTCACCCCAAAATGTCCATTTACTCACTATGTACTCACCCTCACATAATCAGAAAAAAGCTGAAAACCGGTAACTATTGACTTCCATAGAAGGAAAAACAAGTACTATGGACTTTTACAGGCTTCCATGCAGTGGCAGAGCTACAATTTTTACATGGGGGGGCCAGGGGGTCACTCTTTCAGGTGGACTCGGGTACGGTTCACGGGTGCGCACCCGAGTTCAGAAAACACATTCACACTAGCTAAACGTAACGTACTATGATGTCAAACCCGGGTGCAGACCAAAAGTGCTAGTGTGAAAGCACCCTTTGATTAAAAAAAATGTAGATATAAAAATATTGAATGGTTATAAAAAATCTTTATAATAAATTATAAAAATAATAAAAAACAATTATCTTGAATGATATTATTGATATGACCTAGTTCCGAAAACTTTCTACTTCTCTGTTTATCCATCTGATTTTACTGTCTGTTTTTTTTGACCGACCCCTGTCATATAAAAGAATATCTCAATGGCGAACGCGTCAAGTATAAAAGCCTCGTCCATTTCATGAGGTGCGTGATGTGGTGCCAGGCGAAAGTATAAATCAGACTTTTGTTTGTTTTTCCTGTAGTTCAATGGTGCATCTAACCTGTCTTTAGTACTGTTCAATTTGAATACATTTATTTGACCACTAATTTAGATTTTGTATTTTCTCTTTGTGTATGTGTGTTTTTGATATTGTGATATAGGTCCTAAATTTAATACTTAAAAAGGTCTTAAAAAGTCTTACATTTGGCATTATTATATCTGCAGAAACCCTGCGAATGGAGTAGGAGCACACGTTTTGTTAAGTAAGTTGCATATAAACGTATATTACATATAAAAACCCCGCAAATTTTGTCAACCCGCCAATGCCATTTTTTTACCTGCACAATCAAATTCAAAACCCCCCAATCTGGCAAAACTGTGTGCTATATTGTCTGGGTTGGTGTTGTATATTACGCTACAAAACCGTGTATAAACTGCCAGTACATTTTCTGTTATTTTACAGACTAATCTCTCTCTATATTATTTCATATACATTATATTATTTCAAACTACTAAAATGTCAACATCAAAAGTCGACAGAGCAGAGATCAACATCCCATGATGCAATTCTCAACTGTAAATAAACAACAACACAAAAAAAACTAAATATGGAAACACAGATATTTTTTTTTACAGTGACATACAGTAGCGCAGTTATATTGCAGCGCTTGACTTTGTCTGTCTGGAGGCCCCTGACTCTGAGTGATCCATCAGCGGCCCCTGAGGACACATTTCCAGCATCAGTCAGTCAGTCAGTCAGTTTGCTGCGCTGGTGCTCACGCTGCGGCAGATGGACAAATGTGAAGCGACACTTCCACAGCATTTAGTGCTGGCCTCTCCTATCTGACATCATGCGTGACGGATAGCAGAAACGCTCTGAAGAACACACACTCTGGGAAATAATGTGTTAGAGAGAGTCAATGAAAAGAAACAACTGTTTGTTTTTGAGAAAAAAAAGATTTTAGCATTCCAGCAGCACGGTGGCTCAGTGGTTAGCACTGTCACCTCACAGCAAAAAGATCGCTGGTTTGAGTCCCAGCTGGGTCAGTTGGCATTTCTGTGTGGAGTTAGTATGTTCTCCCTGTGTTGGTGTGGGTTTAGTGTGAATCTTTTATTTTGAAAAATGTTTTACTTTGAATAATGACCATATTCTCTCGATTACATCTCGGTCACTTGGTGCATATTCTCACGTAAATCCACCAGAGGCCATTGTTGACTGACTGACCGACTGACTGACTGACCGGGGTATTGATACCAGCCCCCATCCATAAACCCAACCGACAGAGTTTTCAAAAGCAATCCAGAAAAAGAAAAGCCCTTGTCCCGCCTGATTTTTTTACCATGTTTTCAGATCTTACCACATTCTTACCCTGTTATTTTCCTATTTCTTTGCTTTTGTCTTACTCTCTTACTGAAACCTTGGTCACACTTTATTTTGACGGTCCGTTTGTTGAATTTAAGTTACATTGCAACTAATTATCATTAGATTATAAGTAGACTGTTAGGTTGGGGTTAGGGTTAGTGTAAGTTGACATGTAATTGCAAAGTTTCTTATAGTCAGTTAAATGTCTGTTGAAGGACTGTTAAATGTCAGTCTCAACAGATATTAAGCAGACAGTCTACTAATACTCAAATGGACCATTAAAATAAAACGTTACCGAAACCTTTCTTCCCCAGACTCGAACCCAGTCATCGTGGTCAGCTCTGCTCCACCTCCCAAGTCCTTTTATTTTGAAAAATCTGTTATTTTGAATGATGACCATATTTTCTCGGTTACATCTCTGTCACTTGATCACCAAAATGTAGCCCACATACTAGCAAAATGAGTAAGAAACACGTTTTTGGAAAGTTTCTTTGCACGGGGGAAAATGCCCAGTGAAGGACCCATGGATTAACGGGAAATGGATCCGCAACCCTTTTGATAAAAAATGACGACGACCTTGTTCACATATCGAGTCTTTTCTGCACAGAAGTTCGTTTTTTCCAATGGAGGCGCGCATATTGGGAGCGGTGCGACGCACTTGCGTACGGTGGCCGAGAGAGATTAATGTCCTGCAATTTTAGAAAACACATGCAATTACAAAAAACACCAGCAATTTAAGAAAAGATCTTCGTCAGTTTGACAGCATACGTGCTGCAAATCCTCACAACACAAACACATGTAAAAATAAAATGCTGCATTTTCACACAAAGCAAACTAATTAATGAAACGCGCTGCATTTTCTCATAACGTAAAAAGAATGGAACACAACAGAAATGTTTCAAGGGGACCCAAAAACCTGACAGACGCCGCTGTGCTGTGACTACTCGCTTGTTGACGTATGTAATACTGTTTCCGGGTCCAAGCCGCCACTCGTTTGAATTGACAAAGTATTTGTTTAGGAACACTTTTTATTCATATCACACATTAAAGAGAATTTTATATAAAGTCATAGTGTACACAACAAATTGCTGGGCTTGCTGCATCACAAATACCAACATTTTAACAATTTATAAAAAAAATGATCACTTTCTGTCCATCAGATATTAGGCATGGACATATATATTGCGATCGTGATTTTCGAAACTATTACATTGCTTTGTAAACATTGATTATTACCATTTGATGAGTCTCCTCATTTTAGTTTCATGGAGCGATTGGACCCGGAAGCCCCTTCACGTGACGTCACACTTAACAAGCGGACTGCTGCGTCCCAATCCGCATACTTATACTACGCCCTAAAAGTATGTACTTTTTTGTGAAGGAAAAATACATACTTTTGAGTGTGTAACAGAAGAGCATGCAAGCTTTGGGACACACTACTTCCTCATTAACTGAGCGTAATGTTGCTTAGTTATGAGCCCTGTCAATCCTCCACATTTCTGTCGTATTTAATTTCCTACCTTATTGGAGAAGCAGCAGCAGGTTAATCGGCCATTTAAGAGTCTTTCATGCTGAGAAATCTCCTCAGGTGTTTGGATATTTATGCATTTAGACGTTAATGTCCAAACATGTTTTTATATAAGTTCAGTATTGTTGTTGCAGATGAAATATAACACAGAAAACGTGATTTAAATATTTTTCAGTGGGCAAGATATTAATTAACAGTCATACAAACATCTTTACCGAAGTCTCTCTACTTGACGGTTGGTCTCGCGCGTCCATCATGTTTGTAGTTTGTTTACACTTTTCACCCGTGTTTGTAGTTCTAATGGATTTCATGTCCAACGCGTAATGCACTGTGGGCAATATCTGCGGTTAGAGCATGGACGCTTCTACACTTAACATATTGACTTGAAATAGTAAACCATCCGGGAACCTTTAGCATACTCTTTTTGACATACTATGAATTGGGTCATACTAATTCTATTTTCAAATACTATTTAGGATGGATAGTATGTGAATTGGGACATACTTCCATACACCGCATACTTCCATACTATACAGTACGGTAAAATAAGTATGCGAGCCGAGTAGTATGTCCGAATTCATAGAATTCGAAAAACAGTATGCGAGAAGTGCCCAGATAACTTACTTTTTCCGCCGAGATTCTGAACTGCGCATCCCATGCACGCTGCGCTATCCCATAATGCCCCGTGAAAGAATTCATGAATGGGAGTGAAGCGACGCAACAGAAGCAGGTAGGTCAAGTGACCATGACGAAATGGCGGATGTAGAATGTCCGAATTCCATTCATACTTCTCCCATTCATACTGTATAGAACGTACTTTTTTAACGGCCGTAGTACGTTCAAATTCAAATGCAGTACCTCCTGAGTAGTAGGCGGTTTCGGACGCAGCCTATTGTTCAGTGAAGTTGTAGATGATCTTTAAAAGGTGAGTTTTTTGTTTGTTTATTTTAATATCCTGATTCCAGTGTCTTTAGTATGTATTAGCCTAAATAACAATAATGTAAAGAGCCGGGTCCGTCACGTTTTAGGGTCTCCCTGAAACATTTCTGTTGTGTTGTAAGAAAATGCAGCGCGTTTCCTAATATACTTGTGAGTAAATGCATCTCGTTTTATTATTTGTTTGCGTTGTGAGTAAACGCAGCACGTTTTTTTAAAATGTGTTTGCGTGGTGATAATTTGATGAAGATCTGTTCTTAATTTGCTGGCGTTTTTTATAATTGCATGTGTTTTCTTAAATTGCAGCACGTTAAGCTCTCAGTTAAAAACAACTTCAGAAAGGTGCGATTGCACCATGAGTCACGTGACAAGAACTGACTGATCAGCTTCATATTTTATATGGAATATACACATTTGGGTGGACTAATTATCTCAGACAATCACTGCAGTGCTTTTTTAATTTTCACCATAAATAAAATGTGTATCAGAGCTGCAGCAATCCCGTGAGAAAATGGTTGATGGTTGCCTAGCAATCTATGTACACCAACCCCCTCCCCTGGGCCACGGTAAAATTGTCAAGTGTTGATCGGATCACTGGTCTACAGAACAAACCGTCATTATATGCCTAATTACCTTAACTTGCCTAATTAATCCAGTTAAGCTTTTAAATGTCACTTTAAGCGGAATATCTAGTCAAATATTATTCACTGTCATCATGGCAAAGATAAAATAAATCAGTTATTAGAAATTAAAAGTTAATTAGAGTTATTAAAACTATTATGTGTAGAAATGTGAAAGGTCACACTATTTTGATGGTCCGTTTGTTGAATTTAAGGGTGCTTTCACACCTGCCTTATTTAGTTTGGTTGAATCGCACTAGAGTTCGTTTCCCTTTTGGTACGGTTCATTTGGGCAGGTGTGAATGTAGCAATCATACTCAAGTGTGCACCAAAAGCGGACCAAAAAAGCGTACCGAGACCACCTTTAAAAGGTGTTCTCAGTAGGCTTTCAAACAAACTCTGGAGCGGATCGTTTGTGGTGAGAACATGATCCGAACTAAAACAGACCCAACCGCAAAAAGTACTGCGCCTTTTTGGAATATTCCAGCTGCCGTAGGACAATGCGCTGTGCATTATGGAGGAAATATATTTGTTGACTGCGCTTTAGCAAAAGAGAGAGAGAGAGGGAAACATTACTGTGGCGAGGGGGCGTGGCCGAGAGCCGTGGGAGCGAAACGAGGCCCGCCACAGATGAGATGCACCTGTGGCGCGCACCTGCCTTCAATCCCACGGAAGGAGCTCTGGACTATAAGAGGAGGAACGATGGCAGAGGACAGAGAGAGAGGACCGGGCCCGGACATGTTTTACTTTTGCTTTCAGTTTGACGGCAGTCTCCGTGAGGAGCTGCCGTCCTTTTGTTTTGTTTTAGACGGCAGTCTCCGTGAGGAGCTGCCGTCCTTTTTATTAATAAATATTTATTTAAAAGTTCGTCGGTTCTCCGCCTCCTTCTTCCCGTAAACTTCATTACAATTACCTAATGGATCGTTGGTAATATTTCCGGAAGATGACCATGTTGCAGTTTAGCTAAATTAATTCACGCCTCCTCCTGAAGTGATGTACGATGCACCTTCGCCGTTTGCAATGCCTTAAAACATTGTTATCCAACCACAGCTGCACTTCATTCTCGAAATGTATAGTTTGTCTAAAGTGATGTATACAAAATATACAGTATACTATGAGCAGGGATACAATCAGCCAGCGCAGTCGTCCCTCCATATAGTAAAAAGCAACATGTTGTGTCTGCCAGCTTGTTTATTTGCAGGAGTTCCATTGGCATTTTCCCACACGTGAATTCTGACCAATCGAAAAGCAGTTTCGTGGCCAATGAGTGATGTGGATTTTATCACATTAATGCATTTTGGTTATTATTACAACTGGTTCGGACCACAGCAATCAGTGTGGTGTGAAAGCGACCCAAAGGCGGCAGAAAATGCTACAATGTATCATTTATTGCCCTTGGTCCAGACCAAATAAAGCAAACTACAGATGTGAAAGCACCCTAAGTTTCATCGCATTTACATGTCAACTAATTCTCAATAGATTTTAAGTAGACTGTTAGGCTGGGGTTAGGGTTAGTGTAAGTTGACATGTACTTGCAAAGTTTCTTATAGTCAGTTAAATGTCTGTTAAAGGAGCAGTATCAGCAGATATTAAGCAGGCAGTCTGCTAATACTCATTTGGACCATCAAAATAAAGTGCTACCAAATAAAATCTTTCCGTTAAACAGAAATTAGGGGTGGGAATATACAGGGGGGGGCTAATAATTCTGACTTCAACTGTACACTGCATTCTCATGCAATTTGAAGCATGTTGAGTGAACAGCAAGGAAAGTAGTTTGCTTTAACTGATTATGTCCTTGAAACATTATACAACGGTCTGAAGTCATTCAACTTCATGAAATCCTCTGAACCTTGCAGGGTTTTATAGTGAGGCCTTGGGTGACTCAGCTTTCTGTTTTTTTCTTTTCTTTCCACAGTCCGAGCAGCAGTGGTGTAGTAGCCATCGCTTTTTCTCTCTCTCTCTGTCTGTGTGTGTGTGTGTGTGTGTGTGTGTGTGTGTGTGTGTGTGTGTTTCAGGCATGCGGTAGGTGTTGGGCTCGACATGATGGGAACAGGCTGAGTGCGATCTTTCAAATATGCTGGATGTTTTCCAGGTGAGTAGCAGAAAAATGTCAGAAAGCATTTCATGGCCTGTTGCCTGCAGTGAAACGGCTCAGTGACATCAAATGTTGAGCTTCTCTAGTGTTGGCTTTTGAAGTGCTTGAAACGTATTTGTTCTTTAGAATTTTAATGTTGTTTGATGGAGTAAAATTAGACTTATTTGGCTGTCCAGTTATGGAACTTTTTAACTAGTGATTATTTTGTGCTATGTTGATGTCGGAATCACATTTGAACAGTTTTAAGGTCAAATTTTGTTGGTCTTTAGAAATTGTTTGAGATATCGGGAAGAACACACACTTGTTTGCTTTTGTGAATTGTGGGGACATTATATAGGTTTTCGTTGTTTTTATACTGTACAAACTGTATTATCTATTATCCTAATCCCATCCAATCCCTAAACCCTCACAGGAAACCGTGAGTAGTTTTACTTTCTGAAATAACTCATTCTGTGTGATTTATAAGCTTTTTGAGAAGTGAGATCTTGTAATACCTGTGCCATATCTATGTCATTTTACAGACTTGTGCCCTGATGTGTCACAAATACACACATGCACACACGCACATCTTATAAATACATTCTATAGGATGCTATAAAATATACACTCACCGGCCACTTTATTAGGTACACCTGTCCAACTGCTTGTTTACGCAAATTTTTTATCAGCCAATCACATGGCAGTAACTCAATGTATTTAGGCATGTAGACATGGTCAAGACGATCTGCTGCAGTTCAAACTGAGCATCAGAATGGGAAAGAAAGGGGATTTAAGTGACTTTTAACGAGGCATGGTTGTTGGTGCCAGACGGGCTGGTCTGAGTATTTCAGAATTGCTGATCTACTGGGATTTTCACGCACAACCACCTCTAGGGATTACAGAGAATGGTCAGGAAAAGAGAAAATATCCAGTGAGCAGCAGTTCACTGTGGGCGCAAATGCCTTGTTGATGCCAGAGGTCAGAGGAGAATGGCCAAACTGGCTCAAGCTGATAGAAAGGCAGCAGTTACTCAAATAACCACTTGTTACAACTGAGGTATGCAGAAGAGCATCTCTGAACACCCAACACGTCCAACCTTGAGGCGGATGGGCAACAGCAGCAGAAGATCACACTATGTGCCACTCCTGTCAGCTAAGAACAGGAAATTGAGGCTACGATTCACACAGGCTCACCAAAATTGGACAATAGAAGATTGGAAAAACGTTGCCTGGTCTGATGAGTCTCGATTTCTGCTGTGACATTCGGATGGTAAGGTCAGAATTTGGGGTCAACGACAAAAAAAAAGCATGGATTCAATCCTGCCTTGTATCAAGAGTTTAGGCTGGGGGTGTTGGTGTAATGGTGTCGGGGATATTTTCTTGGCACACTTTGGGCCCAGTAGTACCAATTGAGCATCATGCCAATGCCACAGCCTATCTGAATATTGCTGACCATGTCCATCTCTTTATGACCCCAGTGTACCCATCTTCTGATGGCTACTTTCAGCTGACTGGTTTCTTGAACATGACAATGAGTTTACTGTACTTAAATGGCTTCCACAGTCACCAGATCTCAATCCAATAGAGCACCTTTTGGATGTTGTAGAACGGGAGATGCTATCATGTCAATATGGACCAAGATCTCTGAGGAATATTTCCAGTACCTTATTGAATCTATGCCATGAAGGATTAAGGCAGTTCTGAAGGCAAAAGAGGGTCCAACCCGGTACTAGTAAGGCCAGTGAGTGTGTATGTAAAATATTACATAAAATACTCTCTCTCTCTCTCTCTCTCTCTCTCTCTCTCTCTCTCTCTCTTTCACTATATATATATATATATATATATATATATACATATACATGCATACATACATACATACATACATACATACATACATACATACATACATGCATGCATGCATACATACATACACACACACACACTCACTGGCCAGTACACCTTAGACCTTAACTTACACTTCACTAGTACCAGATTGGACCCACTTTTGCCCAAGTGAACTATAGATATATATTTCTGTTTTACAAAAGAAAAAGATATTTGCAAATGCAACAATTTTTGTACAAATAAGTAATTACATATGAAAAATGTATAAAAACTAAATAAACAAATATAATAAAAAGCTAATAACAATAGCAAAGCCAGAGCATTAAATGAAACTGTAAAATAAATGAGTATAATAATTCTAAATAAAAACAATTAAAATATCCCAGAGATGCTAAAACAGCACTGGCTCACACTGTTCTTCCTCCACGACCAAATGCAGAAGTCTGCAAAAAAGGATGCACCATGAGTATTGGTAACTTTTATCAGTTTATTAAAGTCGTAATATTAATATTGAAATGTGCTGGGCTTCAGAGCTCCAGCTCAAGGGAGGGAGTCAGTGAGTTTTACTGTAAGAGATGCTCAGTTACGCATCTGAAGGCTGTTTTTATATTAGTGCTGCATTTCTGGCTTACTGTCCGGAGCCCCCAAAGTGTCTTAAAGAGGTCTAGCGGGTTTCGCTCTGACGCTGGAGTGTGACGAATGAGTAGTCGGAGACCCGTTCTGCGAGGTTAACCGGCTTGGGTTGCAGGCGGCTGTTTTAACGGTTTCATCAGTCGTGTCAAAGCCTGGGCAGAGGGATCAGAGAGACGCACGGATCAGACCCGCCTGACTCACAGCTCTTTAAAAACACCTCGCTTTCTGACACACGCACACAGTCAGGCACACATGCACACATGGATGCACGCTCACACAAACTTAACATGTACACATGCACACACATTATATGAGCACACACACACACACACACACACACACACACACACACACACACACACAAACACAAGCAAACAAACATGAAAACACACAAACATGCACACATAAGCACACGAACACAAACACACCCACACATACACAAACGCACAGGCACATGCACACACACATACAAACACACACACATGCACACAAACATGCATGCATACTCAAACACACACACTATGTACACACACACACACACATACACCAACACACAAGCACATAAACAGAAACACACACACATAAACAAACACACACACACACACACACACACACACACACAAACAAAAGCGAACACACCCACACATGCACGCATACTCACACAAACAACATGGACACAAAGACAAGCACACGCAAGCAAACACACACACATACACAGAAGCATGCACACACAAGCACATGAATACAAACACACGCATGCACAAATAAACACTTGCACACAGACACATCCACGCAAACACACACATAACGCACACATACACCAACTTTTGCACACACAAGCACATGTACGCACACACACACAAACTCACATCTACATCACACAGACACACACAGAGATCACATCAGAGGATGGGGTCTGGTTTTCTCAGTGTGGGTGTGTTTAAGTGGACTTGTGTGGGCGTCTGGAGCACTAATGAGGGCACATAACGAGGACATTCTGATGGCTAAGAAGAGTGCGAGATGAGAAGAGCGGGTTACTGTGTCGCTGTGTGTGTGTGTCGTTTGCCTTTTGAAGTCCTTTCTGTGCTCTCAGATCAAATATGGCCACGGCAATTAGCATATAATGATGAATGATGTCCGAGAGCATCTGAACGCTGGAGGAGACAAACACTGCAATGAGTGTGTGAGAGAGACTGATGTGTGCTGCTGCTGATCACACACTCCAGCTCTGCTCTGCTCATGTGTTTGATTAGCAGCAACACTTTGACTTCTCCACCATCACTAATTATTGTGATTCCATTTGGTCATTGATTATATTATAGATGAAGTTAAAACCTTGGAGGTGACGCGGTGGCGCAGTAGGTAGTGCTGTCGCCTCACAGCAAGAAGGTCGCTGGTTCGAGCCTTGGCATTTCTGTGTGGAGTTTGCATGCTCTCCCCGCATTCACGTGGGTTTCCTCCGGGTGCTCCGGTTTCCCCAACAAGTCCAAAGGCATGCTGTACCAACGCAACCTCACTGCAATTTGTAACTTTTTGATTAAGTGGCTAATTCGTATGAATTCGTACAATCAAATTCGTAGAAATAGGTACGATTTGCTTATCACCCAATGACGGTTGGGGTTAGGGGTGGGGTTAGGTGCCACGCCTCCTTTTAAAAATCATACATTTTCGTACGACTGAACTCGTACTCGAATTAGCCACTAAACTGACAAAACGTAAAATACTTCCGTTTCCTCGTGAGATCAGGCTGACTGTACAGGTGAATTGGTTAAGCCAAAATTGTCCGTAGTGTATGTGTGTGAATGAATGAGAGTATTTGGGTAATTTCCCAGTCATGGGTTGCGGCTGGAAGGGCATTCGCTACGTAAAACATATGCTGGATAAGTTGGCAGTTCATTCCGCTGTGGCGACCCCAGATTAATAAAGGGAGTAAGCTGAAAAGAAAATGAATGAATGATAAAACCTTGGACGTCATGGAGGCACAGTGGTTAGTACTGTTGCCTTACAGCAAGAAGGTCACTAGTTCGAGCCCCGGCTGGGTCAGTTGGCATTACTGTGTGGAGTTTGTGTGGTGTGCGTATGTTATTGCATTAGATTATTGGCTCATTTTTGTTATCGGGAGGGTTTATTATTTTGAAAGGCGATTTAAAGGAAATGGACTATACAAACAATTAATTTCTTTCATTTTCCTTTAATATTTTGCGTTATTCTTGTTTCAATGTTTAAAGTTTTGATGTTTTCTTTACATGCATATGAAAAAAATATAGATATTTATAAGTGAATATGATCGCTTAGGCGCGAGTTGACAGCTGACGTAGTGTCCGGTGTGCGCTCACTTTGTAAGATGCCGTCCAACAGGCTGGTGCATTTTCAGCTCCTTTTATAAATACTAATATTATTACATTAAGTTCAAGTTCAATTTATTTATATAGCACGTTTCCAACTGCCACATGGCTGCACAAAGTCCTTTACAGAGAAAAAATAAATAAACAAACAGTATGGGCATAAAAACAGTAACAGCAATAGGCACATAATTGGGGAGAGCATAGAAAATGCTCACATTTGAAATAAGACACAGATTCAGAGTTCCACATTAGGTGGTTATTAATTAGCAAATAATATAAATATTACTAATGTAAACATTAGCTAAGCAGGTTACATTGTAACCGCGCGTCCTAACAACACGCTACTTGATGAGATTTGCAGTGATAAGCAATTGGGCTGTTTGCAGCAGACAAAACACGACAGAAATGTAAATACAGCCATTCAGAAACACAGAATAGTGCACTCACTGCACTCCAACAAAATGGTAAGGTTTATAATTTAATTAATACTTATTAACCCTCTTTAACATCATTAAATGTAGATGCTGAATTACTGATATGTGTTTAATTCTAAAGTTCTATTTCAAATGGTTTATTGTATTCTCAAGATCTGAGGTGAACTATCTGCTTCTGCTTTCAGTATATGGCAATACATGTCATGTAAAATTGGAAAATTGCATTCAAACTCACATTGTTAGCATTTAACACTTAAAAAAAGCACATAAGGTGTACCTGAGGTGATCATTGACAGTTTTCTGTTGTTCAGCTGTGAGAAATAGAAGCCGTTTCTAAAATATCAATTTGAGGTCTTGGTTAGGACAAAAACTCTGTTTAACATGGAGAATGTTCCTTCTATCCGGTGTTGTTGCTCTTCTTTAAAACACGGTTTAAATCACTCGCTACTGTTCTCAATCTGGCAACCTGCGCTTGTGTTTGTTTTGATCCAGGAGTGCAATACCTAGTTAAACTTACGTACTGCACCTTTAATAGGCGACACGGTGGCTGCTGCTTTTGTACTAAATCATAAATACAATCACCTGTTGACATCACCTGTTTCACACCACATCATTATTTAATCAATTTACCGGATTACTAGCCTGAAATTGCTCCTGTCTCACCTTTTTTGGAGCATGTTGCAGGTCTGAATGACAGGAAAGGATGTATATTTAAACAAATCAAATGAAGCAGACAAAACATGAAATAATGTGTGTATATTGTCTGCAATGAAATTCAATTCAATTTGTTTATCGTCATGTGCACAGTAAGGAAACATGTTTCCCTGTACAATGAAATTCTTACTTTGCCGTCCACAGTGCAGTCATACACATAACATACACATCATACACATATATACACAGAAGTGACGGAGGTATAATTATGAAATGTATACAAGAAGTGCAGAATTATTAGGCAAGTTGTATTTTTGAGGATTAATTTTATTATTGAACAACAACCATGTTCTCAATGAACCTAAAAAAACTCATTAATATCAAAGCTGAATTTTTTGAAAACATGTTTGTTTTTAGTTTTAGCTATTTTAGGAGGATATCTGTGTGTGCAGGCGACTATTACTGTGCATAATTATTAGGCAACTTAACAAAAAACATATATATACCCATTTCAATGATTTATTTTCACCAGTGAAACCAATATAACATCTCAACATTCACAAATATACATTTCTGACATTCAAAAACAAAACAACAACAAATCAGTGACCAATATAGCCACCTTTCTTTTCAAGGACACTCAAAAGCCTGCCATCCATGGATTCTGTCAGTGTTTTGATCTGTTCACCATCCACATTGCGTGCAGCAGCAACCACAGCCTCCCATACACTGTTCAGAGAGGTGTACTGTTTTCCCTCCTTGTAAATCTCACATTTGATGATGGACCACAGGTTATCTATGGGGTTCAGATCAGGTGAACAAGGAGGCCATGTCATTAGTTTACTTCTTTTAGACCCTTTCTTGCCAGCCACGCTGTGGAGTACTTGGACGCGTGTGATGGAGCATTGTCCTGCATGAAAATCATGTTTCTCTTGAAGGATGCAGACTTCTTCCTGTACCACTGCTTGAAGAAGGTGTCTTCCAGAAACTGGCAGTAGGACTAGGAGTTGAGCTTGACTCCATCCTCAACCCGAAAAGTCCCCACAAGCTCATCTTTGATGATACCAGCCCAAACCAGTACTCCACCTCCACCTTGCTGGCGTCTGAGTCAGACTGGAGCTCTCTGCCCTTTACCGATCCAGCCACGGGCCCATCCATCTGGCCCATCAAGACTCACTCTCATTTCATCAGTCCATAAAACCTTAGAAAAATCAGTCTTGAGATATTTCTTGGCCCAGTCTTGACATTTCAGCTTGTGTGTCTTGTTCAGTGGTGGTCGTTTTTCAGCCTTTCTTACCTTGGCCATGTCTCTGAGTATTGCACACCTTGTGCTTTTGGGCACTCCAGTGATGTTGCAGCTCTGGGTAACATTTTATTTTGATGGTCCATTTGAGTATTAGTAGACTGTCTGCTTAATATCTGTTGATACTGCTGCTAAACAGACATTTAACTGACTATAAGAAACTTTGCAAGTACATGTCAACTTACACTAACCCCAGCCCTAACCCCAACCTAACAGTCTACATATAATCTATTGAGAATTAGTTGGCATGTAAATGCAATGTAACTTAAATTCAACAAACAGACCATCAAAATAAAGTGTGACCCAGCTCTGAAATATGGCAAAACTGGTGGCAAGTGGCATCCTGGCAGCTGCACGCTTGACTTTTCTCAGTTCATGGGCAGTTATTTTGCGCCTTGGTTTTTCCACACGCTTCTTGCGACCCTGTTGACTATTTTGAATGAAACGCTTGATTGTTCGATGATCACGCTTCAGAAGCTTGGCAATTTTAAGAGTGCTGCATCCCTCTGCAAGATATCTCACTATTTTTGACTTTTTGGAGCCTGTCAAGTCCTTCTTTTGACCCATTTTGCCAAAGAAAAGTGTGCACACCTGATATAGTGTGTTGATGTCATTAGACCACACCCCTTCTCATTACAGAGATGCACATCACCTAATATGCTTAATTGGTAGTAGGCTTTCGAGCCTATACAGCTTGGAGTAAGACAGCATGCATAAAGAGGATGATGTGCTCAAAATACTCATTTGCCTAATAATTCTGCACTCCCTGTATATATATATATGGAGCAGATTGAGTGCAATTGTATGCATTAATAGTGCAAACTGGGATGGAGAATATAGTGTGCTACTGAGCAAAAAAATGAAATGTACACTGGTTATCCGTTTAAAATTCTGATAGATGTTGGGATAAAAGAGTTATTGAGTCTTGCAGTCCTGCATCTCACACTCCTATACCTCCACCCTGAGGGTAGGAGTGTGAATATTCTGTGTTGTGGGTGCGTGGGGTCTTTCAGGATGGAGGGAGTTCTCTTGTGGACTCTGCAATGGTAGACAATCTGCAGAGAAGGCAGTGGGGTCCTGATGATCTTCTCTGCAGTCCTCACCACTCTCTGCAGATGTTTGCAGTCCTTTATAGTTGCGTTGCCATACCACACATTAACACAACTGGTCAGGATGCTCTCACACAGCTGTAAAAGTTGCTGAGGATCTTAGATGACAGATCAAGTTTCCTCAGTTTCATTACGAAGTACATCCGCTGTTGTGCTTTCTTGACCAGCTGAGTGGTGTTCATCGTCCAGGTGAGATCCTCACTGATGTGGACCCCCAGGTATTTAAAACTGCTCACTCTTTCCACTTCAAGTTCACGGATAAACAGTGGCTGATGAGTTCCCCTCTCCTTCCTCATGTCCACTATCATCTCCTTGATTTTGTTCGTGTTAAGGGTGAGGTTGTTGTCCTCACACCATGTCACTAGACTGGCCACCTCCCTCCTGTAAGCTGCCATAGCTCCTTCAGTGATACGTCCTATCTTCCGCAAACTTAATGATGGTGTTGTTCTTGTGGGATGAGACACAGTCATGTGTAAATAAAATGTAGAGGATGGGGCTCAAAACACATCCTTGTGGGGTGCTGATGTTGGTGAGGATGGTGATTGAGGAAATTTGGAAATCACTAGCTTTTTTTTTTATTTACGTTGTCCATACCGTCCCAACTTTTTCTGATTTGGGGTTGTACATAGGAAAGCACAGCTTTTGTGCATACTGTGTTTAAAGCACAGCAAGTCTGCAGATTCATAATAACCTGCATGTAGGACCGCCAAATGTAGGATGAATAAAAAAAAAACAAAAGCAAAGGGAAATGATTTATGTGGTGCCGTAAGCCATTTGCCGTTTGGCCTAATCCTTCCTGGTTGGAATTTTGAAGTTGTCACAAGTCAAAAAGGCTTTGAATACTAAACGCATGGATTATGGCAGGAAGTATGAGAAAGGTTGGAATACATGTGCGACGTAATTCGTGTAATACGGCGAGCGAGGCTTTCATCAAGCGAGATGACAGCTCCAGCGCCTCCTTTTTCTCCCCTGTGAACACATCCTTCATTTCATACTTTTCTCTTTTCTACTTGATGCCCACTTCCTGCAATTATCTGTCTCTCTTTCTGTTCTATATAAAGCTCTCTCGACCACCTTCTCCAACCGGACAGGATTGTTCCTCTTAAGAAAGAGAGGTCAGAGCCACATCCGGTAGCCAAGATGCACTCCGGTATCAATCCCTGGCAAACTAGATTAAAGGCATAAGTCATCATTCCTGCTGGCAGACGTGCGTTATGGACTGAAGAGGAATAGGCTCTTGTATGCACTGCCATCATTTCTCTGTGTCCCGGAGCCGAGAGTGACCCTTTTTCGCTTTTCAACATCTCTGTTTTCCTTGAGCTGCTCCGGTGGCGTTTTCACATTCACCACTGATCTCATTCTGATTCACCACTGAAGACTTGCTGCATAAACCTGTGTTATCAATAGTCATATTTCAGGAGAATTACTAGTGTAAAACTTCAGGGTAACTTAAATGTATTTGTTAATTCAACTTAATGTATTTATTAATGCACTTCATTTATTGACTTTCCTTCGGCGTAGTCCCTTTATTTATCAGGTGTTGCCACAGTGGAATAAACCGGCAACTATTCCAGCATATATTTTACACAGCGGATACCCCTCTAGCAGGAGCACCCAGAGGAAACCCACGCCAACACGGGGAGAACATGCAAAGTCCACACAGAAATGCCAACTGGCCCAGCCAGGGCCCAAACCAGCGACCTTATTTATTTATAAATTTTTTTACGTTCATGTATGTGCTTTTTGCTTTTTATAAACTACAACAAAACTACAACAAAATGCGAAAGAGAAGGAAAAAAAAACAACATTAAAAAACACCCAATAGAGTGGAGGAGCTATGACGTCACCTTGTTGGCAAATTGGCTGCTAGCATAAAACTGGTTCCCTCGATAAATTC
This sequence comes from Danio tinwini, assembly GCA_903798205.1. NCBI lineage: Eukaryota > Metazoa > Chordata > Actinopteri > Cypriniformes > Danionidae > Danio > Danio tinwini. Next base: position 1,260,167 of record CAIGQZ010032237.1, on the reverse strand, counting down.
CCTATAGGATTTTCCCATAGGCTTTTCGAAATTAGCAAATACTAAGCTCTGTGTTCAAACACAGTTCATTACACTTACACGTTTTGTCCAGCCGGATAATCCTCACACGAAAATACAACCTTTAGCACTTTTGGATCTTAAATGCAAACGCAAGAACTGAAAAGCTAACATTAGGCTATAAACGGACTACAGCCTTCAGGGCGCTCGCCTGTGACGTCAGCACCACCCTGCTACAGACAACTCTTCAAGTATGATCCATGACAATGATTTACACTCTCGGTTTATTATATTATAATCCACGCTATATATTATAAACAAATAAATACGCAAAAGCACATAGACCTTTGTGCCTTTTGGATCGTTTTTACTTGGGAAATACATTTTGTTTTGCTTTACGGTTGTTGTAAAAGTTTTAAAACTATGTATAAATGTGCCTACATATTATTATTATAAGACATGTTTAAATAAATGTATCGTTCACGTGCAGCCGTGCATACAGCCCACTTACCTTATTAACAGACGACAGAAATGAGGCGTGAGGGACATGTCTAATGTTATGTGCCTGGAAGTTCTATCACGGCACAAAACATTCAATATTTTTTTTTTTTGTCACCGAGTACAGCAAAAAGCAGCCCATACAGTCACATATGCTGTACATTAAGGAGGAGTGTAAATACTGCAGTTATGACAGAGTTAAATGTGTTCAGATGAAGAAAAAAACCCAGACGAGAAATCTATGGATCATGTTAAAATGACAGTTAACGTGTATTACACATTTATTCACACGTTTGCATTACTAAGAGCAGGAAGGAGACCGGCTGCACTGGTAAGCAGTATCATCATAATAATGTTTAATTAAAATAAATGATCAACAAATTAATCTGTCTTGACAAGTCTTTACAAGTGAAGGCATTATCTACACACAATATGAATCCCCGATTAGAAAAATACTACAAACTCTAAAATACTATTCATGAAAGTACTTTAATCACAGACAAATCCAAATGCCCAACACAAGTGAGCTGCGCTCCAGACCAGTTCAGCTTGATGACGTATGATATCTCCGACACTGCCTGTAGTCCCGATTAGCATCTTGATAGCAACCGTCTTTTTAAAGAAGCGAAACCGATTAAAAAAATCAAGAGTGTGATGAAACTGATGTTTTATGTCATAGAATAAAATGTGAAAGTATTTAGAGTTTGTGTTAGCCCCGGACCTTATTTAAGCGCTTTAACTGAAATCCCATTGAAAAAACCCATTGACTATAGGACGAGGGAACCGGAACTGCTAAAATGCTAACTCGCTTCTGGTTTTTTGCATACAAATTGATGTCATAGTTCCCCCACTCTATTTAATACACTATAATAATAATAATAATAATAATAATTAGGGCTGTCAAAATTAGCGCGTTAATGCACCAGATTAATTTGAAATATTTAACGTGTTAAAAAATTAACGCATTTAAAGCAGTTGCAGTTTTTTTTTATTTCCTGTTGTGGCCGACCAAGTAGAGAGTAGAGGCGACCTATAGTGAGCGAACCCCCCCCCGGTTCTCACTTTCATCCGCGACACCCACCCCCTCCCTCCTGGTCCTTACTTTCATCCGCGAACCGGTCACTTTCTATTTCACTTTTGAGTTGAGGGCGGCCTGATTGCCGTTCGCCTAGAGAGCCAGTTCAGCTTGCTCGACCCTGCGTGTGTTTAATGTGCAAAGAAATATGGAGAAGACCAAGGAAGCGCTTTTAGAAGGAAAGTTTCAGTATAAAACAACTAAGGTTGCATTACCTGAAGGGAGTGCGCTGTACTGTGCGTTCTCTCTCTCTCTCTGTGTGTGTGTGTGTGTGTGTGTGTGTGTGTGTGTGTGTGTGTGTGTG
>CAIGQZ010032237.1:1200590-1258283 GCA_903798205.1 Danio tinwini | reverse complement strand
GTGTGTGTGTGTGTGTGTGTGTGTGTGTGTGTGTGTGTGTGTGTGTGCGTGTTGTGCCCCAATAATGTCAATAGACTGGACTGTCTTAACAACTGGCTAAATGTTAAGGAGGACTAAGCAAAATAATTTCTACTTTATAATTAATGTTCTCAACTCGCAATACAACTTTACAATGAATACAATTGTTTGTACTCAATACTTATTTATTATTATTATTATTATTATAATTTTCCAATTTCCATATTTGCAATGCCTGCATTTTGGATTTTTTTTATTTGTGATTAATCATGATTAATCATAATTAATTACTTTTGTGATTAATCATGATTAATCACAAAAAAGGTGTGATTAATTAGTTATTTTTTTTAATCAATTGACAGACGTAATAATAATACATATAAAACACAATACAAAAAAACAAAACAAAAAAAAAAAAACACTAACCTATGACAGAACAACCAAACAGAACACAGAGGGACAAATGCACATGAAAGCTAAATTATATTTTTGCTGGTCAGGTAATGCATAAATAAAAGCAATTATAAAGTAACATTGTTCTTGTATCACCAGAAAAATGCATTATCCTGACTATAGTTTTATTGTCAAATAATAGTTTGGGCACATTATTAGGAATATTATAGATTATAAATAGTGAATATCAATTACACTCAATCTTTAATTATTATGTTATTAAAAGGGGTTATTGGTTGGCTTGCGTTTCTTCCAATGCATTAAGGTGTTCTGAAATCTGTCCCCATGTTTTATCAAATATCTGCAATTTGTCATGATTGATATATGTCAACTTCTCCAAAGCAAGCATGTGTACAATATCTCTACCCCCAAATTTAGGTACAGATTCAGTTTTCCACGTTCTCAAAATCACCCTTTTAAACCAGCACCCTTTTTGCTGCAAGACAACAGTGCTAACCACTGAGCCACCGCGCTAAAATCAAAGCAAGGACAAAAAACAAAAACAAAAAAACATTGTCTTGGCAGCAAATTTTCTCTTTTGGGTTATTGTGTTAATCACATAACTCAACACTGATAAATAACAAGCCGAGTTAACTTGTTTATGTAATAACTACTACATTTACTGTATTGAGGTGCATCACTGAAGAAAATTAGGTTGAAAATGACTAGGCATTTTAATGGTATTGCATTGATTTATTTATGCATTTACATATGAATGTATGCATGTTCATGTTAATTAACATATTGTTCATTGGTTTGAAAAGCGAATGAGCAACCTACAGTTTTGCAAAAAAACAAAACAATACCAAACAAGCACAAAACAATTAATTTCCCATTTTACATTTCTATCACAAACAATTAAAAATTAAAGAACCATTTTTGGATTTGTATGATTAGCCATTACAAATATGGAATTAAGAACAGACTCTAATCAATTTGCATATGCCACTCCTCTAAACTCCCTCTCTTTTTTAAGACAAAAGATAAATCTGCTTTTTTTTGTTTAAGGACTGGCATTTGGCTCTGACGATACTTTTAATACAAGCATCCCCCCGTTGCTATAAAGAGAGAGAGAGAGAGAGAGGGAGAAACAAGGCTTGCTTAATGAGCAAAGGCTTTCACAAGCCCATTATTAAAGACTTGGAGAGATGAGGACTTTTTACAATTACGCGACTCCCACTTATCTTGTCTGGGCAGACTCCACTGAGAGAAGAGAGAGAGGAAAAGCTGTCCACTAAGCTAACAATTACTGTTGCTCCAGCCTGCTTATAAGAGCGAGCGCCGATTACTTGCTGATGCAAACGGCTTTGGCCTTTGTCAGTGCCAAGTTCTTTCCAAGCAACATAACGCACTGTCTCCATTAACTGTTTGTTATAAACAAACTATGGTAATGTCCAGTGGTCGTCGGCTCACAGGAGGAGATACTTAAGCTCAGGGCCTGAATTAACTTCAAGCATCATCTCAAAAGATGTTTAAAATAACTATTTTACTAGCCCAAAAACTTCAAATAAGACAAACAGTTCAAGTTAAAAATATCATCCCTACCCTTCAAAATCACTTGAGATTAACAGTTAATTTTAATTCATGCAAAATGGTTCACGGTTGCTTAAAATGTTTCAATTACAAATGAGCAAACAGAACTTCTGTCTTTTGCCTTTCATAACAGCTTATTTGGATCCTGCTAATAATAATTGTGTGAAATGGAATGAAAGACAAACAAGCAAACAGATAAACTATGAGATTTTTTTCTCCCCTAAAGGATAAAATATTAAATTCTGTTATTATTTTTTTAAGAATTTTAAGCTTTTGGAGCTTTGTCTTGTTTTTAAATTGCTTATACCCGAGCATCAAGCATGAAGGTATTGTAATACTTAAAGGGGACCTGTTACAGTATGTCCCTCTTTACAAGATTGTAAAACAAGTCTCTGATGTCCCTAATGTGTGTGTGTGTGTGTGTGTGTGTGAGAAGTTTCAGCTCAAAATACCACACAAATAATGTTTTATAACTCTCTGAAACGGACCCTTTAAGGCTTTGATCCAAATTGTGCAAGCTTTGGTTATTGTCGCTTTAAATTCAAATGAGTTTGTGCTCTTTTCAAAAGCGGGCGGGGCTGCAAATGTATGCATAGTGGCAGATTCACAACTCAAAGGCTATGTTCACACCGAACGCTCAACGCACTTATAAGTTGAGCTATTTGTGCATAAATAGACGCGTGAACATTTTAAATGTACTCGCTTCAGTCGCCTGTCAAATTCATTGAGCAATAGACGCGTGGGCAGGGCTTCTGTCTGCCTGGTGACTCTATCTTCATTACTAAATGGCTAACATGGATGTAATTAAGAGAATAACTCTGCTTTATGTGCTTTTGGAAGGCTTAAAAACAGTGTAGATTCGTTCGGCGCCATGTCTGAGTCCACTAGATCTTTTAATAGGTGCACCCAGCTCTGTGAGTTCATCAACTCCTCCAGAAACTATACCTGGATGATGGAGGCCTTCAGCAGTGCTTCAGACTGAGTCAAGCCCAGTTTGATGAGCTGTTGTGTCGGCAAGAGGATTTCCCCTCGGGACACCAACAACAGGCACTACGTCATCACGTCCCTACAAGAGCAGGCTCATGATTGGTTAATGCATCACTAATGTCCGCTCAAGATCAACATTTTTCAACTCGCGTGATTCGTGCGAAACGCACAAAAGCGGTCAACTCGCGCCACGTCATTCGTGCCACATCATTCGCATTGACTGAACATGTAAAACACTCATGCTGGATGCTTCATCTGCATCTGGTGTGAATGCAGCATAATGGTGGCCGGCTGCTTCTCACTCAGAGCTCTTTATGCTAATGAGGGAAAGATGGTTACTAATGGACGAGACTTTCTCTTCTGACGACAAAGGGAGAATGTCAATCAAAGTGTTTCTACAGATTGTTTATGAAGTGTTATTATAAAAAGTGGATTGAATTATTTTTACTAGAAGCTGGTTACCACACAGCTGTTGTTAAACCCCTTATAAATGTGATTTTGTCATACTAGGTCCCCTTAAATACTTATGTTTTCATGATAACTATTAGATACTGAGACAATTTTACTTTACGTTTTCAAAAATTATTTTGCATACAACGCTCATTCATTCATTTTCTTTTTTGGGTTAGTCCCTTTATTAATCTGAGGTCGCCACAGCGGAATGAACCGCCAACTTATCCAGCATATGTTTTACGCAGCGGATGCCCTTCCAGCTGCAACCCATCACTGGGAAATATCCATACACACTCACACACAATCACTATGGATAATTTAGCTTACCCTATTCACCTAAACCGCATGTCTTTGGACTTTTGAGGGAAACCGGAGCACCCAGAGGACACCCACGCAAACACGGGGAGAATATGCAAACTCCACACAGAAACGCCAACAGACCCAGCTGAGGCTCAAACCAGCGACCTTCTTGCTGTGAGGCGAACGTGCTACCCACTGCGCCACCATGCAGCTCCTGCATACAACAATGTTGTCAAAACCATTTCAGATCTGCAAAAAACCCAGCAGGCACAGGATGTAAACATGATGTCAGATTGACGTTGTACCCCAACGTCATGGGACGTTGCATTTTGTTCGGAACTGAAAATGGGTTGACATCAGAACCCAACCTCAGACCGACGTCAGTCTCCAAAATTGGATAGATGTTGCATTTTGGTCACTTTCCAACGCAACCTAAAAACAACAAAATAACATCTAATGATGTTACAGTTTGACGTTATATGGACCTTATCAATATGACATTGGATTTTGGTTGCCATAACTGACGAATAAATGTCAGTATGTCAATATTGGATGCAACGCAGTGGCGCAGTAGGTAATGTTCTTGCCTCACAGTAAGAAGGTTGCTGGTTCGAGCCTCGGCTGGGTCAGTTGGCGTTTCTGTGTGGAGTTTGCATGTTCTCCCTGCATTCACGTGGGTTCCCTCTGGGTGTTCTGGTTTTCCCCACAGTCCAAAGACATGCAGTACAGGTGAATTGAGTAGGCTAAATTGTCCGTAGTGTAAATGAGTGTGTGTGTGGATGTTTCCCAGAGATGGGTTGCGGCTGGAAAAGCATCCACTGTGTAAAAACGTGCTGGATAAGTTTCATTCTGCTGTGGCGACCCCGGATTAATAAAGGGACTAAGCCGGAAAGAAAATGAATGAATGTCAATATTGGTTTAAGATGTTGGCTCAACGTTGGATTTTGGTCACTTTCTAACACAACCTAAAATCAACAAAATGACAATGTCATTTCACGTTGTTATTGGACGTTAAAATGACATTGTCCTCAGACGCTGATGACCTAATTTTAACCTAATATTGACGTCTTGTGATGTTTGTCTGCAGTGAACATTCATGTGAATCATTCGGCAACAGTTGTGTTTTTATGGTTTACATGATAAAAGTGTCATTTTTAAAAACAAGTGTGTATTTTCAGGCCATAAACACACACAACTAAAAAAAAAATATATATGTTTACTGTATTTATTTGGAAATGTGTTGTATAGATGGGTGACTCACATAGACACCTGCATGGTTCATAACTGAATCAGCACTCAGGATCAAATCATTTGAACAAATTTTTTAGTTTTTGATTGCCACAATGGATTTGACCAACAATTGCCCCCCTCTGTAACCTTAAAATGAGTACTATTTCAAGGGACAGCCACAGTGGGACATTAGTGTGCATTTTCAATACCATAATGCACTGTAACATCAAGTGTACAACTAGACGATTCAAAACAGTATAGTGTTCTATATAATGTTGAATGAATCGTCACATCACACCAGATGTCACTGAATCCTCAATCCATCCGTTTACCAAAACCACTGGTCTGAAGTGTACTATACAGTTTCATTCAATTGTTTAATTAAGGTTCATGAATGGTACAAGCAGTGTTCTGTTTTAATATTTTTTTAGTACACTGGGTTCTGCCAGCTTTCAAGAGTTTCAAATGATTATACGCAAATGCAGCACTTAGTGTTCCCTCATTCACCTTTATTCACTCCATCAAGTGGACTAAATTAGTGAACTAATGTAGGGGAGAGTGAATGAGAGTATTTGAAGTCATCAATTCACATGATTTACTTCTGACTGATTCAGTGTTTTTAAGTGAATCAGTTCAGAGACTCACTCATAAAAAAACATCTGAATCTTACTATCAGTAACAACAAAGTTCAGAAAGAGTCATTAAATACATACACCGGCCACTTTATTAGGTACACCTTAGTAGTAATGGGTTGGACCCCCTTTTAGAACTGCCTTAATCCTTTGTGGCATGGATTCAACAAGGTACTGGACATATTCCTCAGAGATTTTACTCTTTATTGACATGATAACATCACAGTTGCTGCAGATTTGTCGGCTGCACATTCATGATGCGAATGTCCCGTCTGCTCTATTGGATCTGGTGACTGTGGAGGCCATTTGATTACAGTGAACTCATTGTCATGTTCAAGAAACCAGTCTGAGATGATTTGTGCTTTATGACATGGTTCGTTATCCTGCTGGAAGTAGCAATCAGAAGATGGGTACACTGTGGTCATAAGTGTGCCAAGAAAATATCCCCCACACCAGCACCACTAGCCTGAATCGTTGATACAAGGCAGGATGGATCCATGCTTTCATGTTGCTGATGCCAAATTCTGACGCTACCACCCAAATATCACAGCAGAAATCGAGTCTCATCAGACCAGGCAATGTTTTTCCAATCTTCTATTCTCCAGTTTTGGTAAGCCTGTGTGAATCGTAGCCTCAGTTTCCTGTTCTTAGCTGACAGGAGTGGGACCCGTTGTGGTCTTCTGCTGCTGTAGCCCATCTGCCTCAAGGTTGGACGTGTTGTGCATTTAGAGATGCTCTTTTGCATACCTCGGTTGTAACGAGAGGTTATTTGATTTACTGCTGCCTTTCTATCAGCTGGAACCAGTCTGGCCATTCTCCTCTGACCTCTGGCATCAACAAGGCATTTGCGCCCACAGAACTGCCACTGCCAACAACCATGCCACGTTCAAAGTCACATAAATCCCCTTTCTTCCCCATTCTGATGCTCGGTTTGAACTGCAGCAGATCGTCTTGACCATGTTTACATGCCTAAATGCATTGAGTTGCTGTCATGTGAGTGGCCGATTAGAAATGTGTGTTATTTGAGTTTGTGAAAAACCTGAAAACTATTGTTATGCTAGTCTGAAAACAGCAACAAATCAAGCCAAACACGTCTTGTGCCTTATTGTGCCGGGTGTATGATAGGGCCCATAGAGTTCAGAAAGTATCACCCAATCCCAATTCTACCCCTTAGCCCTTCCCCTTACCCCTACTCCTCGTTTTGCGCATTCACGTGAAGGGGTAGGGGTGTCCCAATTCTCTTTATCTTGAAGGCGTAAGGCTAAGGGGAAGGGCTAGATAGCTGTCGAAAGAGAGATTTTTCAGAACTACAATCAAAACCAAGGGGTAAGAAAATTTTCCAGAATACACCAGCTACAACGGCAGGATGGCTGCACCCGGAAGCAAGGAGATCCACAAATTTGTATTTTTTGTCATTATTAAGAGTTTTTACAACAAACAAACATACACATGTTTTAATATATTCATAACTGCGTTCGTGTTTTACCGTCATATTTAAAAAAAAAATGCTAAAATAAAAACAGCTAAATTTTGGCAATCTATAATCCATAATAATAACTCCTGTACAGCAGTCCCACAACATTCTGACACTCGATGACACTCGAATACCCTGTCAGAAAAGTCTAGTGTCTGGGAATGAGCTTTTTACAGTGTCTGCTATAATGTTAATGTTGTTTTTGGTGTGTTTACATTGATGAATATGGCCACGGTGTAAATACACAGTAGAGTTACGATCTTATTGCCACATTAGATCATTACGATAACATAATATCTGCCTTCAGTGACTTCCTGAAGATAAACACCATAAAATAACACAACTGGAATAACTACAGCAGTCGCGATCGTCTGATCTCATATGAAGCAAGAGATCGCCTTGACATATGATGACGTGTGCAGGTGCTGTAGTGCTGTCTCAGTTCTTAGGGGTAAATTTTGAAGCCCTTCCCCTTCACACTCTGTTTGCAGGGCCAAGGGGAAGGGGAAAAGATTTGGGATTGGGTCTAAATATCTCAGCACTAATAAGCACACTGGCTGTTCAATTAAACCTCTGTTGCATTAAATATCAATATTTGTTAAATATGCAATACACATTTTAAAAAGAACCCGTTAATTAACTGTTCCAGTATTTTGTGACTCAAGTGTTTTCTGTTTATTTATGTTTATAATCTAATAAGAGCTTGATCTCTTCTCTGTTGACTTTTAATGTTAGAAAAGTCTATAAAATAAAAGAAAATATACTGGTAGTTTATTACCAGGTTTTTATCTGCAATTTTTGATACCAACCCAGACCATCTATCACTTCAAACTTTGTAAATTATCATCAAAAGTCATTTTTTTCAAACATCTGAAAATAATAATGCAATTCAAGAGCATAAATAAATTAAAGGAAAAGATAAAACTTCACAAAATATGGAAAACTGTTCATTTACTGATTATTATTTACTGAAATTTATAATAAATAAAATGTTGAATTGTGACGCATCACAGTATAAGAATCGAGTTATTTCTGCAGTTGTGGTGCTGAAGGGCACATCGACAGCAGAGTTGCATTAAAGCGAACTGTCTCCTGGCAGAAAATGTACAACTCTGGGTGTCCTGACCCACCCTGTAAATCTCTGATTACTGGTGTGGAACTTATTTACTGTCTTGATGTTTCCTTACTTTGAGGTCAAGATGTTGCGCAGTGAGAGGCATGCATTACTGGAACGTGACAGAGAACTGGGACATGGGGAAAAATGCTGCTTTTTTTGGTCACACCTTACCTTAAGGTACAGTTCTTGCTATTAATAAACCATTAACTATAACTTTTGCCTTAATAAACTTCTAATTTGTTGTTTATTAATAGTACTGTAGTAGTTAGGGCGTAGGTATTGCATTTTATTTATGTATTATTTTTGTGTGTGTGTGTGTGTTTATATGTATGTGTATATTGACAAAAGTCGCCTATTCAAGTTTTAGAAACAACAAATAGTAACTTGACTTCTAGTTGATCATTTGGTATCAGAAGTGGCTTATATGAAAGGCAAAGGCCCCTAGATTACGCTTATTTGACCACAATAAAATATGATCATGCCTTGATTTGTAATGATTTAATTAGGACAGCAAGGTCTGACTTTGCTTAGACAAAAGTCTTGTCATGTAACAAAAATAATGTCCAGTATAGAATATAAAGTCCTGCTGCAGTAGAAACAGAATGAATATTGTGTCTGACTCCATCATGAGCTTGGAGGACTGCATCCATACATCTCTGAATGACTCAAATCACTTATTAATAAAGTCATCTGGAATGGCAAAGAAAATGTTCTTGCAGGACTCCCAGAGCTCATCAAGATGCTTTGGATTTATCTTCAACGCCTCCTCCTTCATCTTACCCCAGACATGCTCAATAATGTTCATATCTGGTGACTGGGCTGGCCAATCCTGGAGCACATTGACCTTTGCTTTCAGGCGCTTTGATGTGGAGGCTGAAGTATAAGAAGGAGCGCTATCCTGCTGAAGAAGTTGCCCTCTCTTTTGGTTTGTAATGTAATTGGGAGCACAAATGTCTTGATACCTCAGGCTGTTGATGTTGCCATCCACTCTGCAGTCCAAACACTGAGGAGCAATTCCATCGATGTGCAGCTCTACAGATCCCGAACCATGCAAGCCAGTGGCGACAGCGGCAAGGAAAAAACTTCACCAATTGGCGAAAGTGAAGACTTTAAAAAAACCTCGAGAGAAACCAGGCTCAGTTGGGCACGACCATTTCTCCTATGGCCAAACGTCTTGTGCAGAGCTGCAGTCTAGGCGCAGTAGCTGGACCTCAGCGAAGACTTGTCTGTCCTTGGAGCATCACAGGAATCAGTCTCATGCTCTCCATCATGACCACCACAGCAGCAGCTCAGGATACGGCCTGGTCCAGAAATCTCAGGATCGGATTAGTTACTATAATAGCAGAAATAGTAAAGAAATGTCTGCAGGTTCTGTCTGGCCCTGGAAACCAGTTAATAGTGAGAATTGGCATTTAAACTGAAATATATAAATATACTGTACAAGCATATATTAATGTAATACTAATTTGATAAATAATCTAACCAGATTCAACATTTTTCAAAAAAATGCAAGTAAACATGTTCTCAAAAGAATTATTTGGTTATATTAATTATAATCAAAACACTTTTAAAATGTTGCTATGGCTATTTATTTTTATTTATTTGTATGCATTTTGTACGCAGCTCACAAATCATCAATTCACATGATTTATTCCTGACTGATTCAGTGTTTTTGAGTGAATCAATTCAAAGACTCACTCATAAAAACATCTCCTGACTCTTGCTATCAGTTACCAGAGTATTCAGAAAGAATCACTAAATATCTTAGCACTAATAAGCACATTGTCTGTCTAAATAAAACCTCTGTTGCATAAAATATCATTATCCTAACACGTATGCCATTGCATTTAACATTTTACCACTTGAGTATCAGTTTACTGCAAACTGCTAGAACCTACTGGCTGCATGGGAAGCAAACAGTGTGTTATTAGATGCCAACAGCATTCACCGCCACGCTTTGCATTGTGCTCGAAAAGCCGCGACGGGACTGACAGCTTTTATTTGGTTCTCTAATGCTTTCTCTCTGTTCGTCGCCCTCTTTTAGAAAAAAGGTGGCACACGCTTTCCCACAGACAACAGAGATATGTCAGGTGTGCAGCCAGCGATCGATTAGGATTGGATAACTGCAAGATTGCATTTGCTCCCAACGTATCCGGTTTGTGTCAAGAAATGCAACGCTCTGCCCCAGGCGCGGGTCGCGATGCCTCGGCTCAGTGTCAAGATCATTAAACAGAAGAAAGGATAACCGTCAAATCAGTGCACCACAGCAAATGGGGATTCAAGCTGTGCCTTTTCCTCCTCAATGCCTGACATATACTTGAAAGCCTTCCAATGTATAATGATGAGCTTTTCGGGGCTACGAGATTGACAGGTTTGCCGCTTTGAACGTTTGATTCAGCCTCGGTAAACCAGGATTACCCTCTGTTTCTACTACGCCACCTAAGTGGATATGAAAGACAGCAGTGCAGTCTTGCTAATTGCTTGTAATTGACCGGCGTAAATCGATCCGAGTCTTGATTTGGTTTGCTGAAGGGCTTGAGAAAGGTTTAAGGGTATGTTTGGAAAGGCTGTCTTCACCATCTGCCAATCTCTCGAACGATTTTGGCTTCCCTGCAAAAAGCCTTAATATAACCCTTACTGCGCAGATCTGCACAAGTCCATCAGCACACAGAGATCTGGCCAGGGATTCACTTAGCACAATCTAGCCATTACACATAGATCAACAGTCATTATTTGAAGAATTATTACCTGTAGAGCATCAGTGAGGAAGGATATTCGATGGAAACGGCTTTGAAGTGCATCGGGTGTTTCTGCTAATATTGGCGTGGGGTTTGCTATAAATGAACACTAATATTACCAATAGTAATAATCATCATCTGCACAAACACAAAGTGCTATAATCCTCATTGTGCATGTACTAAATGATACTGTACCTCAAATCATGCAATTAATTTTACACCTTTGAAAACACTAAGAATCCTACTGTACACTTAGCAATGACTTAACTACCACCTAGAGCACCCTAGCAACAATATTTACAATATATAGCACCAAGACCATTCAAACAAGGTCAAAACAAATTACTGTCTTAAATATCCTGTCTAAAAGAAACCATCTAGTAACACCCTAGCAACCTCTCCAACTACCAACTCTAATGAATTCTCTATCAATGAAGTCTACCAAAATTTCTGTTTCAAGGTCACCTAGCAACATTTGAATCACCTTATAGCAACACCTCAGCAACCACTCAGAGACCCCTACCATGCAATTAGCAACAACAATCTAGAGCACCCTAGCAACAAGACCATTCATCCAACCTCAAAGAAATATTTGAGCAAAAGTTCAAAACAAATTACTGTCTTAAATATCCTAGCAACCATCTAATAACACCCTAGCAACCACTCAGAACAAACTTCCAACTCAAATGAATTATCTATCAACAAAACAAAACATTCTACCAACTGTTCTGTCTCTAGGTCACCTAGCAACATTCTGAAAACCTTATAGCAACACCTCAGCAACCACTCAGAGAATCCTACCATACACGTAGTAACAACAATCTAGGGCACCCTAGCAACAAGACCATTCAACCAACCACCCCCAAAAAGAATTGAGCAAAATCCCAATATGAATTACTGTCTAAAATACCCTAGCAACCATCTAGTAATACCCTAGCAACAGCTCAGAACAAACTACCAACTCAAATTAATTCTCTATCAACAGAACAAAACATTCTACCAAGTTGTCTTTCTTAAGGTCACCTAGCAACATTCTGAAAACCTTATAGCAATACCTCAGCAACCACTCAGAGATTCCTACCATACAACAACCATCTAGAGCACCCTAGCAACAAGACCATTCAACCAACCTCAAATAAATAATTTAGCACAAACTCAAAACAAGTTACGGTCTTAAATATCCTAGCAACAGCTAATAACACCTTAGCAACCACCCAGAACAAACTACCAACTCAAATTAATTCTCTATGAACCTTTCCGTCTCAAGGTCACCTAGCAACATTTGGATCACCTTGTAGCAACCACTTAGAGAATTTTACCATAAACTTAGCAACAACCATCTAGAGCACCCTAGCAACAAGACCATTCATCCAACCCCAAAGAAACAATTTAGCAAAAACTCAAAACAAATTACTGTCTTAAACATCCTAGCAACAGCTAAGCAACCATTTAGTAACACCCTAGCAACCACTCAGAACAAACTACCCACTCAAACTAACTCTTTATCAACACTGCCAAACATTCTACCTATCCTTCTACCTAAAGTCTATTCAACTTTTACAAGGTCCCCTAGCAAAATTCCTATCACCTTAGCAACCACCCAGAGAATCTTACCATATACTTAGCAACAGCCATCTAGAGCACCCTAGATACAAGACCCCCTCAGCCAACCTCAAAGAAATAATTTAGCACAAACTTGAAACAAATTATTGTCTTAAATATCCTAGCAACAGCAAAGCAACCATCTAGTAACAACCTAGCAACCCCTCAGAACAAAGTTCAACTTTAATGAATTCTCTATCAACAATACAAACCATTCTACCAACTTTTCTGTCTCAAGGTTACCTAGCTACATTCAAATTACCTTAGCAACCACTCAGAGAGCACCCTAGCAACAAGACCACACAACCAACCTCAAAGAAATAATTTAGCAAAAACTCAAAATTAATTACTGTCTTAAATATCCTAGCAACAGCTAGTAACACCCTAGGAACCACTCAGAACAAACTACCAACTCAAATGAATCATATCAACAAAACAAAACATTCTCCCAACACTTCTGTCTCAAAGTCTCCTAGCAAAAGCTAATAACACCCTAGCAACACTTCAGCAACCACTCAGAATCCTACCATACACATATCAACAACCATCTACAGTACAAATTACTGTCCAACATATCCTAGCAACCATCTAGTAACACCCTAGCAACCACTTACAACGAAATTCAACTTGAATGAATTATCTATCAACAAAGCAAAACATTGTACTAACCCTTCTGTCTCAAGGTCACTTAGCAACATTTAAATTGCCTTAGCAACCACTCAGAGAATCCCACCTTACACTTAGCAACAACCATCTAGAGCACCCCAGCAACAAGACCATTCAACCAACATCAAATAAATAATTAAGCACAAACCTAAAACAAATGACTGTCTTAAATACCCTAGCAACCATCTAGTAACACCCTAGCAACCACTCAGAACAAAATTAAACTCAAATTAATTCTCTATGAACAAAACAATACATTCTACCAACTGTTCTGTCTCAAGGTCACCTAGCAACATTCGGGTCACTTTACAGAAACAACTAGGAGTATTTTACCATACACTTAGCAACAACAATCTAGAACACCCTAGCAACAAGACCATTCAAACAACATCAAAAAAATAATTTAGCACAAACTCAAAACAAATTACTGTCTAACATATCTTAGCAACAATATAGTAACACTCTAGCAACCACTCAGAACAAAATCCAACTCTATCAACAAAACATTGTAACAACTTTTCTGTTTTAGGGTCACCTAGCAACATTTGAATTGCCTTAGCAACCACTCAGATAATCCTACCTTACACTTAGCAACAACAACCTAGAGCACCCCAGCAACAAGACCATTCAACCAACATCAAATAAATAATTTAGCACAAACCTAAAACAAATTACTGTATTAAATACCCTAGCAACCATCTAGTAACACCCTAGCAACCACTCAGAACAAAATTCAACTCAAATTACTTCTCTATCAACAAAACAATACATTCTACCAACTGTTCTGTCTCAAGGTCACCAAGCAACATTCGGGTCACTTTACAGAAACACCTCAGAGTATTTTACCATACACTTAGCAACAACAATCTAGAACACCCTAGCAACAAGGCCATTCAAACAACATCAAATAAATAATTTAGCACAAACTCAAAACAAATTACTGTCTAACATATCCTAGCAACCAAATAGCAACACTCTAGCAACCACTCAGAACAAAATTAAACTGAAATAAATTCTCTATTAACGAAACATTCTACCAACTTTTCTGTCTCAAGGTCACCTAGCAACATTCAAATTACCTTAGCAACCACTCAGAGAATCCTACCTTACACTTAGCAACAACAATCTAGAGCACCCTAGCAACAAAACCATTCAAACCTCAAAGAAATAATTTAGCACAAACACAAAACAAATTACTGTCTAAAATCTCCTAGCAACAGCTAATAACACCCTAGCAACCACTCAGAACAAACTACCAACTCAAATTAATTCTTTATCAACAACGCAAAACATTCTGCCAACTTTTCTGTCTCAAGGTCACCTAGCAACAGCTAAAACACCCTAGCAACCACTCAGAACATAATAACAAGGCCCTAGCAACCAAACAGACAATACTACATCATATAAGCCTGAATAATTAATATAAAAACAGTAATACAAATGTATTCTGGTGTACGTTCACTTTTAAAAAGGTTTCTAAGCAAAACCGACACCCCTGTTGAGCGTAGCAATTGTTGAAGTGTACTTATAAACGATCTCCTAATAACTTCCACCAAACACCCTAAAACAAAATTTCACTGATTTTATTTTGGATTCTCCAGCTTTGTTGCTCCCTAGTGGCTTCTGTCACCTCAAGACGGTTGGTTGAGTTTCCACAATCGCTCCGTGTCAATCAATTTAGTTGTGGAGCGATTATTTTCAGCCCTGACTGACTGACTGACTGCATGCACAGCAAGCAGGACAGCGAATGAGATACAGCAAAGAGAGAAAAAGCACGGGGCAGAAATAATGGGACAGGGCAACCCGATAGAGAACAGCCCATGTATTTGTCATAAAACCATCTGTCAGTCTTTGTCTTGTCACAGTAGAGGAATGACACCTTCTCCCTGTAGGTGTCTCAATCCCTTAATCATATATGGAGCCAGATAGTGTCACGGCTCCCTATCATGCGCCGGGCCGCATAAGAAAACATGCACCAGCCCAAAGAAAGATTGACATTCCTCTGAGGAATACTATCAGTCTTCGTCCCAAAGCGAATCTTTCTGCTTTGAACTGTCAGGCGCATCGGCGAGAGCTTACGCTAAGGATTGCACAGTGGGTGATATGGCTACCCTGAGTTTGTTTATCACAATATGGGATCCTGGGTGTTTAGCTGGATGTCAAATTTGAGTTGATAAGACCGTGTTTACTTTTCACACATACAAATTTTGATCTGAATAACAGACGCCGCATTTATGTCTGCCATAAAGCATGCGGCGCCGTATAAAGCGATTGTAGATTTGCTGTACAATTGTCAACAAAGTAATACAGCGCCAGAGAACTCTTACAAACTTTGCTTTGTGCCCACAGCCTGAATTTAAGGCCTTGTGGCACTTTTGCAAATAAATAGAGGCAAACTTTCTGAAGAAGTCGGTGGGGCAAATGCAAGAAACAGTTTCTGGTTGAACTTCTACCTAGTCTGCTGTGCAGCAATTAAAAGCACATTTTGATTGCTCAATTAAACTGGTTGCTCGTTTTAGGGTTTATAGAGAGATCTATCAAATTCCTCATAAAATAGATGGAGAAGCATCATTTGTAAAAGCCTGTTTTAAAGTTTCAGAGGTGATTTTAAACAAATCAGTAATGGGATGTAATGGAGCACAAACATTGCACAAAAATGTTTTCGGCACAGTAGAGCAGAAAAATGTAACTTAAAAAAATTATTATATATACAGTTGAAGTCAGAATTATTAGCCCCCCTGTTTATTTTTTTCCCAAATTTCTGTTTACCGGAGAGAAGATTTTATCAACACATTTCTAATCATAATAGCTTTAATAACTCATCTCTAATAACTGATTTATTTTATCTTTGCCATGATGACAGTAAATAATATTTTACTAGATATTTTTAAGACACTTGACTAGGTCAACTAGGAGGGTTAATTGAGCAAGTTATTGTATAACAATGTTTGTTTTCTGTAGACTATCGGAAAAAAATATATAGCGTAAAGGGGTTAATAATTTTGACCTTAAAATGGTTTTACAAAAATTAAAACTGGTTTTATTCTAGCTGAAATAAAACAAATAAGAATTTCTACAGAAGAAAAAAATATTATAGGACATACTGTGAAAATGTCTTTGCCCTGTTAAACATCATTTGGAAAATATTTAAAAAAGAAAAAAAAAATTAAAGGGGGGCTAATAACTCAACTGTATATACACACACTACCTGACAAAAGTCTTGTTGGGACAAAAATTCCAGTTGTCAGAGCAACAAATAATAACTTGCTTCTATTTGATCATTTGGAAAAGTGACAATGTCGATTTTTCAGATGAATCATCTGTTGAACTGCATCCCAATCATCACAAATACTGCAGAAGACCTTCTGAAACCCGCATGGACCCAAGATTCTCACAGAAATCTGTCAAGTTTGGTGAAGGACAAATCATGGTTTGGGGTTACATTCAGTATGGGGTCTTGCGAGAGATCTGCTGAGTAGATGGCAACATCAACAGCCTGAGATATCATCAAGACATTTGTGCTGCCCATTACATTACAAACCACAGGAGAGGGCAAATTCTTCAGCAGGATAGCGCTCCTCATACTTCAGCCTCCACATCAAAGCTCCTGAAAGCAAAGAAGGTCAAGCTGCTCCAGGATTGGCCAGCCCAGTCACCAGACATGAACATTATTGAGCATGTCTGGGGTAAGCTTAAGAAGGAGGCTTTGAAGATGAATCCAAAGGATCTTGATGAACTCTGGGAGTCCTGCAAGAACGCTTTCTTTGCCATTCCAGATGACTTTATTAATAAGTGATTTGAGTCATTCAGAGATGTATGGATGCAGTCCTCCAAGCTCATGATGGAGTCAGACACAATATTCATTCTGTTTCTACTGCAGCAGGTCTTTATATTCTATACTGGACATTATTTCTGTTCAGTGACAAGACTTAATCAGACTTTACTGTCCTAATGAAATCATTAAAAAATCAAGGCATGATCATATTTTATTTTGGTCAAATAAGCGTAATCTAGAGGTCTTTGCCTTTCATATAAGCCACTTCTGACACCAAATGATCAACTAGAATTGAATTTATTTGATGTTCCTAAAACTTTGGTCCACTAGTGGTTTACTGAACAAACTGTGGCTCTGTCTTTGAAATGAAAAGGAAAAAAAAAATCACATAATATCGATATCACCCACACATACAATGTCCATTTATTTTTCAATACATGTTTATTATTATCTACATAAAGTGTCTTTACATACATAATCTACATTGTAAAAAGTGCTATAGAATTAAAGCTTACTTGATTAAAATGAAATAATCAACAGTCACGTAAACAGATACGCACATACATAAATTGCTTCCACCTATTTTAATGCGTATTTTGAATATGCGCATAGAAAAATCGTTCGATGGAAACGGCACGATGCGTAAAAATTCTGAAAAAATCATATGCGCCTAACTGAGTAGGATAAACTTTTTATTCGATAAGAAATAACAAATAATAAATAAATAACAAATTCCAGTATGCACATTAAAAAAAGGTCATGTGGACAAACCAGCAGGCTGAGCACATTGAAACTTTGCGAGTACATGTCAACTTACACTTTGGCCCCGTTTACACTAGTACGTTTTAGTTTTAAAACGGCGTTTTAGAATGAAAACGATCCGCATCCACACTAGCGTTTCACCCAGCGTTTCTGAACAGCTCTCCGTCTACACTAAAACGGTGAAGACGCACATCCTGTGATCACACACACACTCTCTGGCATGCGCTGCAGCGTTCAATGAGCACATACCCATATGAGAGCTGTGCACGTCAGACTGTTCATCACGGATCTCCCGCTGGATCTAATCTCACTATATTTGTTAAACGTGATATTTAATTCATCTTGTTGTCTATATCTAATGACATATTCCCTGTCTTTGGTCTTTTGGATCTATTAATTGTTCTCAGGTAACGTGTTTTGGCTGAGCGCAGATAAGTTAGGTTAATATCCTAATTTATGTAACAGCGGACACCACATCTGACTGATTGCTTGCGTTTATTTTCTCTATTGTATAAACTTATTGTGCGTTATACTTTTATAATGGCCTTTATTATTTATTAAAACTGATATTCAATGAAAGAGAGGGTGTTTCGTATTTTCAATGAAAATGAAAGGAGACAGTAATGTTATATGCTCCGTTTTGTTATAAATATGCATGAAGATGACGCTTATATTATGCAGCTACACGACGCCTCCACATTTTTTGATGTCTGTTAAGTTGCTAGTATCAAAATAAAAATAGGCAGTTCCTTATGTCATGTTTTCATTTTATTGTTAAGAAAGTGAAACAGCATAGCCAGGGTGACGTGAATGACTTTTTAAAGTACCATGTACACACTCGAGAGTTTGTTTTCTATATCAAACTTGCGAAGTCTGAACTTACAAGGAGAGGATGCAGGACTGTCACTGAACTTTGTGTAGGCTACTTAATATTGAGGAAAAGCCCCAATCAGAGAGGTGAATGTCTGCAGCTCCGCCTCCATTTTCAGATGTCTCCGTTTTCCCTCATCTACACTGAGACGGAGCAGCAGCGTTTTAGAATGAAAACGGCCTTTCCAGCATTTTCAAAACACTCCGTTTTCGGGGCTCGAAAACTCCGGCGTAGTGTGGACGGATGGCGTAACCGTAGCAAAACTTATACGTTTTAAAACTAAAACGTATTAGTGTAAACGGGGCCTAAGCCTAACCCCAACCTAACAGTCTACTTATAATTTATTAAGAATTACTTGGCATGTAGATGCAATGTAACTTAAATTCAACAAACAGACCATCAAAATAAAGTGTGACCAAAGATTGCTTTTGAGATTTTAAAATTAATATTGATACATTAAAATGAAGATAGAAAATATGAATAAGACACGGTGGCTCAGTGGTAGCATTGTCACCTCACATCTCTGGTTCGAGTCCCGTCTGGGCCAGTTGGCATTTCCAGCCTAATCTCACGACAAAACGTAAGTATTTGACGTTTTGTCAGTTTAGTGCAGGGGTGGGCAAACTCGGTCCTGGAGGGCCGATATCCTGCACAGTTTAGCTCCAACTCTAATCAAACACACCTGCTTATAGATTTCTAGTGATCTTGAAGACACTGATTAGCATGTTCAGGTGTGTTTGAGTAGTGTTGGAGCAAAACTGTGCAGGACACAGAGTTTGCCCATCGCTGGTTTAGTGGCTAATTCCTATGAGTTCAGTCGTATGAAAATGTATGATTTTAAATGTGACACCCAACCCCGCCCCTAAACCCCACCGTCATTGGGTGATGAGCAAATCATACTAAATTATACGATTTAGCTACTAAATCAAAAACTTACGAATTGCCGTGAGACTGCGTTGGCATTTCTGTGTGGAGTTTGCATGTTCTCCTCATGTTGGCGTGAGTTTCCTCCGGGTGCTCCGATTTTCCCCACAGTCTAAACACATGCGCTATAGGTGAATTGAATAAACTAAATTGCCCGTAGTGTATGAATGTATGTGTGTGTGTGTGAATCATACCTGCCAACACTCCCGTTTTTCCCGGGAGTCTCCCATATTTCAGACCCGTCTCCCTTACTGAAACCTGGTGCTTGTGAGTGTGCTCTTCCGGTCGCGCGCAACCGCCCCATCTCCCCAAATCTCTCACCCTTCCCCGCTCTTTAGTTCGTGCACACATCAACAATCTCCCCCCCACCCCCGCTCTTCAGTTCGCGCGCGCGCACGCACCCACCCCCCGGTCTCCCGGAATTTACGAACCAAATGTTGGCAGGTATGGTGTGAATGAGTGTGTATGGGTGTTTCCCAGTACTGAGTTGCAGCTGGAAGGGCATCCACTGCGTAAAACATATGCCAGAATATCTGGCGTTTCACTCCTCTGTGGCGACCTCTGAAATAGAGAGTAATTCGAAGAAAAATTAATAAATGAATGATGTTTTAATTTACAGTAAGCTGCAGTGATTATATCAACCCTGTATTTACTAAGCACACATGCATACATAAACAAACGATCTGTAACCAAAAAAAATGGTACAAATACGTGTACATTCACAGCCCCTAATCAGTAATGCACAACCTAAATATGCCAGATGAGAAATCTATAAGCATCTACACAACTAAGAAAGCATAAAAAAGACCCAACCATCATTGGGTGATGAGCAAATCATACTAAATTGTACGAATTAGATTGTACGAATTCATATGAATAAGACTTTCTGTGTGGAGTTTGCATGTTCTCCCATGTTGGCGTGGGTTTCCTCCGGGTGCTCCGGTTTCCCTCACAGTTTAAACACATGCACTATAGGTGAATTGAATAAGCGAAATAGCCCGTACTGTATGAGTGTGTGTGTAAATGAGTGTACATGGCATCTGCTGCGTAAAACATATGCTGGAATAGTTGGCGGTTCATTCCGCTGTGGCAACCTCTGAAATAGAGACTAAACAAAGGAAAATTAATGAATTAAGATTTAATTTACAGTAAGCTGCAGTGATTATAGCAACCCTATATTTATTCAGCACACATGCATACAAAAACAAAAGACGTGTACCAAAAACATCAGTAAAAGAATATCTGTACATTCACAGCCCCTGATCAGTAATGCACAATAATCTAAATATGCCAGAGGAATCCCCACCACTAAGAAAGCATGAAAAAGTCTATTATCTAAAATACTAATATCAATGTATAAAAACAACACACATATTTTCTGCTGGTTCTCTGGTACCTTTCTGCCGGTGTAACTTGCGATTGACCTTTGCCCAGGTAGCTAGAGGCAAAAATCGTCTGGACGGAAGCCCGGATCCTGGACAAAACACTAACCTTATTTCTGCAGCATGTGCATATTCATGGTGGACTGCTCTCCTGTGCACTTAGCAAAGCAAATATCAGCGACCGGTGCAAATTAAGGGACAGGGTTATAAAATGAAGTTTTCCCTACCCTTGAACTTTTTGTATGTCTCCTGGCGATCAGGTTGGCATCTTGTAAGCCAGAACAGGGGATGAAAGTGCAAGTGATCTAGTTATGAATTCTGCATATATATATATATATATATATATATATATATATATATGTCATGATATCTATTTTTTGTTGTATGATATATTGCACCAAGATATATTGTGATATACGATATTATTGTCATTTTAAGACCAAATTATGCCACTCATTATATAATGCCAGGACGACAATATAATATCAGAATGCAAGTACACTCTTCCAAAGAACAAATTGGATTCTATTCTTAAGAGCAGGGACGTGCAGAGGCCTTTTAAGGGGGAGGGGCTCAAATGGAAAAAAGGGCACTTTTTATTAAATAATAGTAATAATTTAACAAATAAAATATAATATAATGAGTTTATTAAGGAGATTTCACCCTAAATTCACCAAATACTCACCCTTAAAAGGATAGTTAATTCCAAACTGAAAATTCTGTCATCATTTACTCGCCTTTTACTTGTTCCAAACCCATTAGACTTTTTTTCTTCTTCTGTTGAACACACAAAGAAATATTTTGAAGAAAGCAGGAAACCTGTAACCATTGACCTTCATGGTGTTTGTTTTTCCTACTCTGGAAGTGAATGATTTCAAGTTTATAGCTTTCTTTAAAATATATTTTTTATATATTTTATTCGTTAGTGTTCAACAAAATAAAGAAACAAAAAAAATGGAGCCACTTGAGGGTGAGTAAATTTAAATTTTGGGGTGAACTATCCCTTTTCAATCTATTATTTTTGTTTGAGTTTTTTTACTTCTGTTGAACAAAGTAAAATATGTTGAAGAATATAGGACACACTGACAGCCACTGACTTCCATAGCTAGCCTATATGTACATGTTTTATAGCTTCAATTGACATTATATGTTCTGTGTGACTGCAAAAACAAGAGGGCAATATTTTCACTATCCAGCTGTGGTTTCTCCATTACATTAGCCTGTATGCCTATGATATTGCCCTGGCTAAACTTAAGCTGACTTATTACTTGATTGTTAATCAGGAGGATGTCAGCAAGACAAAATAGCATTTGCTTTTGAACTTTTGGATAAATAGCTGACGGTAAATTTGAGCCTCAGGTAGTCTTTTGTTAACCGTTACTCACCTCCACACAATATAGATGAATGACGGGTCAATTTACATCGGCGGATCATATTGTGTTGCCCTAACGGTGACAATAAATGACAATAGATTGTAACATTTATCGTTTTCTAAACTCTGATGATAGTTGGGTAATAGGCAACATGAAGCATGATGACTCGGTTATGCTGATTTCATTATATTTATGTACCATTTATAGAATAGTCAAACCATATATAGCCTAAATGAAAGGAACAAGAGGGACCGAAATTAGTCACCAGGTCTAGTGCTCCCCTATGGGATTAAAATGCCCCCCTCAGTTATAACATCCTGGCGCCGGGCCTGCCCGGTTTCCTCACGCGGTCCAAAAACATGCAACTTAAGTTAATTGACTAATCCTTATCGGCACCATAGACATGCCCCTAGTAAGTGCTTAAGAGCAATCTCTATCTGTTGATTAGCTACTACAGCAGGGGAGTTCTCGAAATCTACCTGAGCTCAAACTCCCCTCTCGCCTTGCAAATGGGAGGGAGCCCCAGGCTCGAGGATCTTATGAGCTCAGGGCTCTCTCCCAGGACAGCATGCCAAACAAGCTTTATAATCAATCATCAGCTAAGTGTGAAAGGAACAATAGATTGTACAATTTTACTGTACATGTAACTCTTAAACTAAGATTAAAGTCTGATCAAATCAAATAAATACAAATTTAAATATTATTATTATTTTTTTTACAATAAGTAAATACATTTCCCAAAAAAAAATAAAATAATAATAATTATCATTCAAATGCAATGTTATGCATGGATGTCTATTTGCATGCAGAGCTTACCACTGACCCTAATTATATTAATTCCCCAACACTGATTCTACAGGCCAATAGAAAAATGTGTTTACTTGTGCATGAAATCCATTTCAAACAACATTTACCAAAACAGCAAGAGGCCTGTGGTCTTGTCAGAAGACGTCCAAGTAAAGCAGGAAACTCAGCATGACATCCCGGTACATAATTGGCATGTTTACCTATATAACACATCTAAACATGTCAGACTCTTCTCGTGTTTCCTACATTCCCCAGCAGATAAAGCAGATTTGGAGTATCACAGTGTATCAATAAATCATTTCACTAAGGCATCTCTTCTCACATTGTGGGTTGATTGAGCTATCCACTAACAGAACGAACAGTACTAATGTGTACATGGAGATACAACATTTAATTCTGAACTCTTTTATGCATGCAAACAATTCTAATATGGTTCAAAAATGCTGTTTATGTCTTGCCTCGTAGCCGTCGGAATGAAATGAACGAAGCCCCTTTTGAACTCCCATTTAAACTAATGCAACATCAACGTGAATAATTCAATGATGGGAAAAAATAGCACTGATAAAATGATGATTAACGGTTATCCTGTGCTGCGAGGCCTTAGGGTGAGGAGGACAATCATCTTGTCTGTTCGTTTCCTTCAGCGCTAATTTGCATTTTAATTCACCCCTGCGTTCGCTCTTTCTCGTTTATGCTAATCGTCTCCTAACCCAAGTGGCAGCCATTTTTACTCATCACAAGAGTCATTCAGGTATATTTGCATGTGGCTTTTCGTGAAGAAGTCATCTCTTAAGTGGCATTTCCAGTAATAGCTGGCCTCTCGTCTTGTCAGTGTAGTATCTGAGTCACCAAATACACATGCTAAAGATGCTATGCTAATGATCGAGTGCTCTTGCCTTGTCGTGGGAAATAGCTGATGATTGAAGGAATCAGTTCAGGACTGTAAGAGGATTTGGCAACCCTAAACTATAAGACTTGCTTAAAAGAAATAATAAACCCAATTATTTAAACGATGTTATTTATTTATCTTTGTTCATTCTTCTGTTGAACACAAATGCACATATTTTCTTTTTTCTACCATGAATGTCAATGGCTAGCAGTTTCCAATAATATTCAACGTAACTTCTATTTTTTCAATGGAATAATTTAAGGGTGAGTAAATGATGAGTAAATGTTCATTGTTTTGGTGAACTATTCCTTTATAGATGCTTTTTAATTGTTTGAATAAAATCTGCTGATATGGTGATGGAGCCTGTAGGAAATAAAAAGTCAATTCAAATCATAGACTGTATAAGATATAGACGTAGTATCCGTGACGTCACCCATATATTTCTGAAGAGCGCAAATTAAGCTACAAGTAGGTGTTTCCAACCGTCGCCATTTTGTTTGCGCATCATTGTGCTGACTGGGGGTTACCATAAAAGGTTAAAGTGAAGCTACAGACGCATACGGGCATTTTGCTTAGACAGGCTTTTCTTTGGGAGAAACCCTTAATACTTCATTACCTGCGATCGTTTGTGCTCTGACCACATGTGCTTGATTGTACACTATATCAATAAAGTGTTTAGTCTTTTAAAACACTGTTGTAACACATTGAGCCACGAAACATTGTTGTTATGATGTTTTTCCACAGGAGGAAATCGCTAATTACTTCCAAATACTTCAAATATAGTCTCCCTACTGAAAAAAATTGCTTAAACCAGCCTAAGCTGGTTAGCTGATTTTAGCTGGTTGACCAGCCTGGTTTTAGAGGGGTTTTGGCCATTTCAAGGATGGTTTTTAGTCATTTCCAGCCTGGTCTTACCAACCTGACCAACCTGGTTTAAGCTGGACATAGCTGGTTTTGGCTGGGCTCCCAGCCTGGCTAGGCAAGCTGGTTTTAGCTGGTCATCTCCCAGACTGACCAGCTAAGAACAGGCTGGAAATCAGCCTGAAAAAGACCAAAACCCTTCTAAAACCAGGCTGGTCGACCAGCTAAAACCAGCTAACCGGTTTAAGCATTTTTTTTCAGTAGGGCTGTGTTAGTAAATGCAAGGCCATTGATGAAATCCAGGCATAACACTGTATGACAATGTTTCATATGACTGTTCTGCAGCCTACAGCTAATCAATCTGTCAGATTCTGGAGTGCATTACAGCTCTAAGGAAAATTATAAATAAATTATTTTTAAATAAAACAAATACATTTCACTCACCTGGGAAATGGAGGCCAATTGAAAGGTTTGTGAGCAATTAAGTGCACACAGCATGCCATATCATCTGATAATTGTAAGAAATAATTCCAAAAGGCAACTGTGTAAAGCCCCATAAAACAAGACAAAAATACGATGTATACGCAGAGTTCAGCAGCTAATCAGCTGGAATCAACTGAGATGACAGCGATCAGTGAGACCTAGCTGTCACTCAAGTGACCACGCCCTTAATTATGCAGACTTAATGTAAATGAAACAGATGAGTTATAAAAAAAATTATCTCCCTCACAGTTGTCATTAAGTGTAATATTAGCTATATGATCCAAAATCGTTTTTATAGGCTGTAAACATTTTTTTTTTCTTTGTGTTGGCCATTTTAACATTGGGGTCAATGCATACTTGCAACTTGCATATAAACAGGGGATTAAAAATCAAAGTCTAAAGAACAATGCCATTTTGGATGTCCACATATTCAATAAAGACTGAAAAAAAGGGAAAATAAAAATAAGCTTGCGCTGCATTGCGCCGGGTGTATGATAGGGCCCAATGACTTAATGATTTACTCATGATGACAGTTGCTTGTCACCACCTACTGGTGTGAAATTAAATTACAACAACTAAAAAAAATAGATAAAAATAAAACGTAAATTCATAATTAAAGGCATAGTTCACCCAAAAATATTCTGTCATCATTTACTCCCCCTTTACTTGTTCAAAACCATTTTTTCTTTCTGCTGAACACAAAAGCAGATATTCTGAAGAATGTTGAAAACCTATAACTATTAACTACAACCAAGGTATTCGTTTTTTCTACTATTGATGACAGTGGTCTTAGTTTTTCCGACATTAATTATATATATTTATATATAATTATATTTATATATAATTATATATTTAATAATTAATTAATTATATAATTATATATATAATTAATTAATTAAATATATTTGTTTGTGTTCACAATAAAAAAACCCAACAACCTCAAACTGGTTTGAAATAGGTCAACTGTGAGTAAAGGATATATAGAATTAATTAATATAGAATTGAAATTTTTGTGTGAACTACCCCTTTTAATTATCACATTGTTGACTAAATCCTTTGAATACTATTTTGCCAATAGCAATCTGTACTTTATCTGAAGAAAGCTTTAAACCTTCTGCTTTCATCTGTCCTTTTTTATTTTAAATGCGTGACAAATGCTGACTTTTCCTACTTGAATGCACCATCATGAGGCGGCAGTTTTATTTCTGCTGAGTGTGTATCACCTGCTGATTAGCGAACAGTTGTTTATTTGCAGACGTTTGCTGATGCATCCACCTGTTTCATTAGATGGCCACAATCTGGCCAAAACTCTCCCTCAGTCCCTTATACATCAATATATTATATCTTCCTCCCGGCTTTTAAAGCAAGATGCTCCGCCGCGCTGGAGGAACAGTGATTAACACTCCAGAGCAACAGCCTATCCAGCAAAACACAAGATTATTTGCAGTAATTCCCTAGTTCTGCTGAGGGAGCGCCGGAGCGAACAATTCTCTTATCAGCGTCTGGAGTGTGTGGATCTGCTAACTCACCCCCAAATCTCACGGTGTGTGAAAGACTTCATCAGACACTTGTTTCGGGACTGGAATGGAATTGGTCCCCAAATTTCTCTCGCAGTATCTGTCAGAGCTGATCAGCCTTAGATTGTCATCATGAAAAAAAAATCTCTTGACAGTTTTCAGGCGGTGACTGAGAAGTAAAAGAGATCACTGAGAAAACGATAACATTTAGTACACGTCTGTCTGTAATACTTGATTCTGATTGGTCAGTTGCAGCATTCCTAGGTAAGTTATTCCAAGATAACAACCAATGAAACTAATATAACAGGCTGGTCTGCGTACTTCAAATCATTTTGACTGTCAGCGAATACGTTCACATCCATATTTACAGGCGATGAACAATGAAACACCTGGTTTTAGATCACAATATTTCAGTAGTATGGTGTAGGGCCTCCTTTTGTGGCTAATAGCACATCAATTCATCATCAATGATCAATAGAAGTCCTGCACAGTGGCCAGAGGAATTTTGAGCTATTCTTCTTGCAGAATAGTGGCCAGGTTACTATGTGATGCTGGCGAAAGAAAACGTTTCCTGACTCGCTTCTCCAAAACACCCCAAAGTGGCTCAATAATATTTAGATCTGGTGATTGTGCAGGCCATTGGAGATGCTCAACTTCACTTTCTTGTTTATTAAACCACTCTGTGTCATGCTGTGTGTATCGGTGCAATTTCATCCTGATACATGGCACCGCTTTCAGGACACAATATTTGAACCATGGGGTGCACATGGTCCTCCAGAATGGTTTGGTAGTCCTTGGTAGGCACATGTATTGGGCCGAGGGAATGCCATGATATTGCAGCCCAAACCATCACTGATCCACCCCATGCTTCACTCTGGACATGCAGCTTCTTTGGGGCTTCTCCACACCGTAACTCTCCCACACATGGGAAAGACAATGAAGGTGGACTAATCAGAGAACAATACATGTTTCAAGTCGGGCATTATTGTGCAATAACAACCACCTGGATGTACTTTATCATTTACTTAAACATTAACCAAGCATCAGAACCACTGCAAACTTACATGCTCTAACACAGTGGTGTTCAAATTCGGTCCTAAAGGGCCGGTGTCCTGCATATTTTAGTTCCAACCCCAATTAAACACACCTGAACCAGCTAAACAAGCTCTTTCTAGGTATACTAGACTTCCAGGCAGGTGTGTTGGTGGAAGTTGGAGCTGAACTATGGAAGACACCGGCCCTCCAGGACAGAGTTTGGACACCCCTGCTCTAACATGTTGGTTTGTGCTGTGGAAGTTGGGGTTATGAGTTTGTGATATTGCCTGATTTTCTTCACCATTAAGGGATCTTTTGACTCATAGTAATTTTGAGGTCATTGTACTATACAAAACATCATTTAATTTTTAAAGTCAAAACATTCTTTTGAAAAATATTAAAGCTAAAAAAATGTTGAGGCTAATCTGCCAAAACAACAGGTTGTTGAATATGAACTTTGTTACATGATAGACTCAGCCTCCACAGAAGATGGTCAATGCCTACTCTTACATCACCACCTGTTTGGCTCCGCCCACATATTCAGTCTAAATAATGACCAGAAATAAATGCAGGTCTAGCAGAAGCAAGACAACAAGATGTCTGCAATGCAACGTTATGTTGTGGAAAAACATCCTTTGCATTGCAATCCTTCTGATCCTGACATAAGAAAAATGTAGATTAAGTTTATTTTAGTTCATTATAATAAATTCAAGGCCATGTCACGTTTTAGGGTTCACCAAATTTCATTATATATGCATTTTCCTTACTGACAATTTCCATAATCTGCTAAACATTACTTGCAAAATATTTAAAAAAAGAGTTTCCACAGGAGGGCTAATCATTTTGTTAATAATATTACAGTGCACTTAAATACCTTATATTCTGTTATGCTGGAGGACAGATGTACTGTTAATAGGTAATTTGATGTGCAGTCAACTAATAATAATAATAATAATAATAATAATTCCTTACATTTTATAGAGTCCTTTTCTGGACAAAGCGCTTTACATGTTTTTGAGGGGAATCTCCTCATCCACCACCAGTGTGCGGCATCCACCTGGATAAAACGATTGCAGCCATAATGTGCCAGACCCCACATTGCACACCAGCTGATTGGTGAAGAGGAGACAGAGTGATGAAGCCAGTTATGATTTGGGGATGGTGAAGAGGCCATGATGGACAGAGGCCAGTGGGCACAATTGGCCAGTATGCTGGGGTTAAACCCCTACTCTTTTTTTTTGAAGGACATCCTGCAATTTTTAATGACCACAGAGAGTCAGGACGTCGGTCTCATCAGAAAGACAATGCTCACTGAGCACTGTAGAGTACCCTTCACTATACTGGGGCGTTAGGACCCACACAGAATGCAGGTTGCCTCCCTGCTAGTCTTACTAACACCACTAGGCAGCAACCTAGCTTTCCCATGTGGTCTCCCATTCAGGTACAGCCCTGCTTAGCTTCAGTGGGCAACCATGTGAGAGTTGCAGAGAGCTAGATGCTGGCACTATAACACACTATATGCCCTATCATGCCCTACCTAGGATTTCATCTCTGTTATCCACAGATGACGTTGTTCTGTTGGCTTCATCGGACATGGAACTTCAGCATGCACCGGGGTGGTTTGCTGCCAAGTGGGACACGGCTGGGATGAGAATCAGCACCTTCAAGTCTGAGGCCATGGTGCTCCACCTGAAAAAGGTGGTTTGCCATCTCCAGGTTGGAGAAAAGTCCTTACCCCAGGTGGAGGAGTTCAAGTATCTTGGGTTTTTGTTCAGGATTGAGGAAAGGATGGAATGTGACATTGACAGGCGGATTGGTGCAGCGGTAGCAGTAATGCGGTCGATGTATCGGTCGGTTGTGGTGAAGAAGCTGAGCCGAAAGGCAAAGCTCTCAATTTACAGGTCAATCTACGTTCCTACTCTCACCTATGGTCATGAGCTTTGGGTCATGATGGAAAGCACAAGATCTCGGATACAAGTGGCCGAAATAAGTTTCCTTCGCAGGGTGGCAGGGCGCACCCCTATAGACAGGGTGAGGAGCTCTGTCACCTGGCAGGAGCTCATTGTAGAGCCGCTGCTCCTCCACATCGAGAGTCATGTCAGCTGAGGTGGCTCGGGCATCTGTTTCGGATGCCTCCTGGATGCCTACCTAGGGAGGTGTTCCAGGCATGTAACACAGGGAGGAGGCCTCGAGGAAGATCCAGCACACGTTGGAGGGACTATTTTTCTCAGCTGGCCTGGGAACGCTTCGGGATCCCCCCTGAGGAGCTGGAGGAAATGTCTGAGGAGAGGAAAGTTTGGGGTTCTCTCCTAAGACTTCTGCCCCCACGACCTGTTCCCGGAAAAGTGGACAAAAATAAATGCATGAAATGTAATGCGTTAACAAGTAAGAGTCATCCTAAAAGCCACCGAACAACACTTCAGAATCATCCTTAACACACAACCATTTGGGCTTCATATGACACTGCTTTAACAATGATGCAATTGTAGTATTTGAATATCAAATTGTCATTTTTCTCATGTTTTGTCAATTTGTCTACAATGAAAATTTTGACCTAAGTACAAATAGCAGAATATAAATAGCACAGAATCAAAGCTCAAGTTACCCTCAACACTACTCGTGCGTTTCCTCCTCAAGGAAATGCAAATGCAGTTCAGCATCTGTAAACGAAAATGAAAAGGAATTATAATCTCTCAGAGCACAGGACACAGAGAATGAGCACATTTGAGGAAACCTCCACTTGTTTCTCAAGACTTGTTTGCTAACAGCTATTCTCCGCTGAATTCGATTGACTTGATCAGTTCTGCATTGCTGATACGTGAGGAAGCGCAGTAAGTGTTTCCAGCTGCTGCCGAGCACTAAGACAAAACAAACACGCAGCCAGACAAGCAATACCAACATCCGAACACAGGCCGAATCACAAAGACATCGGTCTCTCAGGTGTGCGCTTCTTCAGATTGTGTCCTTTGATGCTGCAGCCGTTTCCCTGTTTAATATTCCACTCAGTTGCTCTCGGAAGACCCGGTGCTTGAGGGACATCACAATGTAGGAGTGTGTTAACATTTCAGGGAGCAGCGAGAAAGAATATAGAGGAGTGATTGAGTGATAAAAACAGACAGATCAAGAGAGAATATATGGCTAACTCCCTTTTTTATTCCTAATAAATTTTCCCAACGACTTTTTTCCGCCTCACAATAATCCCCTCTAAGCAACTGTCGTGAAGGCGAGGACGTATAAAGAGGAAAATGTTATTGCTCAGGAGGTTTATTGGGGTTACTGGTTTTACGTAGGAATAATTCAGTCAGGAATGAGAATCATGTCAGTGTTTATTCACCTTTATGCCACTCTGAAATCAAATGTTTTCTGTGGTGACAAAAGTTTTGAAGAATAGCTGAGGTCTAAAACAACAACAGCAAAAAGCTCATGCAACTTGAATGACTGCAGCCATTTTTGTGACTTTTTTCCTGAGCTTGACAGCTCCTGGTCACTATGAACTGATTCTTAAAATTTGGCATTATTTTCACTAAAATAAGAGAAATAGATGGGTTTGGAACTTTACTTACCTGGCGAATCGATTCAGCTGGTCTAGTGTGTGCATTTTTAACTTAGCTTACATCATTGAATCAGATTAGATCGCTAGCATCTCGCTCAAAAACAACCAAATAGTTTTAATAATTTTCTTATTTACAGCTTGACTCTTCTGAAGTTGCATTGTGTACTAAGACCATTGGAATATTAGAAGTAATCATTTTCTAGGTCAATACATCTAGGAACTATACTCTCCGGTGTAATAATAAAGAGACTTTGCTGCAGTACCTTGGCTGCAGCAGGTGCAATGCTATTAAGCTTGGTTTATACTTCTGCGTCAAGTGATCGCCGTAACCCACGGCGCATGCTTTGCGCGTAGCTGTGCATTTATACTTCTGCTGCTGTTTCTGTTTCTCTGCAATACACTTCCGAAACAGTAGTTGGCAGTAGGTGTTTATGTTTCTCTGTGTTGAGTTTCTTCGCTGGTGTTCTGTTTTTACTGAACACTTCCTTAATGTACAAGTGGCTCAAATTCGCTCATTTTGAGGCGGGAACTGGCGGACGTGCAACAACTTTCATCATGAGGTAAACAAAACAACAGTCTCTATCTGGAGCTCCTTCATGGGACAACACACTTGTAAACACTCGCTGCATCGGGCGCGCTGCTCTCACCTCCGCCCACACTCATCATCGCTACCAAGCCGACCAATCACAGAGCTTGCGCTCTCGTACGCGTTACATTTTTTGAATGTGCGCATCAACGCAGGTGCGCATCAACGTCGCCGATGGTTACAGTGAGGGACTATGCGTCCACGCGTAGGCTGCGCTGTAGCATACGCGTGCGCTTGACGCATAAGTATAAATCGGCCTTTACTCAGCATCTGAAATTCGGCTAATTTCTATCAATATAACCTATGTGACCATCTGCTTGGACAGGGAGCTTGCCTTTCAACTATGGAGAGATTAAACAAGATTAACTTAGTGCCGGTAAAGAAGCTACCTAGGTGTAATAGCATGCAGCCATGGAGCGTCAGCAAAGTTCTTTGGTTAATACACCAGTATGACAGAATAATTTTTACACATATCGGCCTAGAAAATAGCAGCTTTTCATTTTCCATTTTTGTCTTAGTAGCTATATACAGAAGGGTCAAGCTTTGAATAGGAACATGATTAAAACCTTTTGGTTATTTTTGAGAGAGATGCTAACGATCTAATCCGATTCCCTGATCTATGCTAAGCTTTAAGTGCTCCTGCCAGACCAAGAGATCGGCTGAATGGATTAAAAAAAATGGTACAACTCTACTGTTTAACTGCAGGGAGGCTGTAAAATGAGCTTATTTTCTTTTTTAAAAAGAAAAAAGTGAACTGTTCATTTAAATTCAAACTAAATGATCTTTGGTTTTATTTCATAATAATAATAATAATAATAATAATAATACATCCTTACATTTATATAACGCTTTTCTGGACACTCAAAGCACTTTACATATTGGGGGGAATCTCCTCATTCACCACCAGTGTGCAGCATCTTCCTGGATGACACGAAGGCAGCTATATTGCACCAAACTGCACACCACACACCAGCTGATTGGTGGAGAGGAGACAGAGTGATGAAGCCAATTATGATATGGGGATGGTTAGGAGGTCATTATGGACAGATGCCAGTGGGCAGATTTGACCAGGATGCCAGGGTTAAACCCCTACTATTTTTTGAAGGACATCCTGGAATTTTTTAACGACCACAGAGAGTTAGGACCTCGATTTAACGTCTCATCCGAAAGACGGCGCTCACCAAGCAGTATAGTGTCCCCTTCACTATACTGGGGCGTTAGGACCTACACAGACCGCAAGTTGAACGCCCCCTTCTGGCCTCACTAACACCACTTGCGGCAGCAACCTAGTATTCCCATGTCTTCCATCCAGGTACTGACCAGGCACAGCACTGCTTAGCTTCAGTGGGTGGCCATGTGAAAGTTGCAGACAGCTAGCTGCCTGCAATAATTCTATAATATTGGACTTATTTTTCTACGAAGGTTTGAGCTTTGAGAGTGTTTAAACAAGAGAGAAAAGTGTGAAAATGTTAATGCCTGTCTAAGAAAAGTCTATAAAGTGTGTAGTGAAGGGTTTTACAGCCTTAAAACATGTATCATAATTGTAAAAAATAAAGCTGACTACTTTGCGGATTATTGACTATTGTATGTTATTTTTAAAACTTAACTCGACGCAATAAACGAGGGACCACTGTATCACACCTAGCCTCTCTTGATAAATGTGTAGATAGCGAGCGAGCATGCACGCACAGTCGATAATGCAGTAACCGTGTGGGCACCGTCCATTAAATAGCAGTTAATTACCCAGCGCCGGAGATTAAAGCCTCATTTGTGGACTGGCCT
Source organism: Danio tinwini (assembly GCA_903798205.1). Lineage (NCBI taxonomy): Eukaryota > Metazoa > Chordata > Actinopteri > Cypriniformes > Danionidae > Danio > Danio tinwini. The sequence continues at coordinate 1,224,480 of CAIGQZ010032237.1, read as the reverse complement.
CCTTCTAGCAGTGATAAAACGTCTCTTCAAGATCACACACACGTGCCCCTTTTTGTCATTTGTTGGACACGCACAGCATCCTAACCACACACTTCAATCACAGGTACATTTTGCAACAATCATGACGCGTCCATAACAGGGCTGGGGGGGTTATATAGAACCACTGAATAATTCATGAGCCTTCATTACTGTTATCGACCACTTCCCATGTCCTCTTGCGCGGCCAAACCGAACAGATAATGTCTTCCTCTGATAGAGCGGTGATTGATATAAGTGTAGGCTTGCTTCCCCGAACGGGACAGCGAAGGGTTGCTGCTCTTCCCACTTCTTTGTTTTCTTCGCACACGCTCAAATTCACTCTGCTCCATTGCATCCCAAGCAGGCGTATTAGTAATCCATCAATGCTATTTCCAGTCCGTGGCTCTCGCTGGCTGGCAGGGAGGAAAAAGGATTGGAGGAAAGACCTTGGATGCAGACAGTCTTTCAGCTTGCCATGATGGCAAAATAATCACACAAAGGTGTCTGTGTGTCCCTAGCCTGGACTTCTGGAAAAACACGGGATGTGAGAGGGAGAGATAAAGAAGGTAAACAAAGGCGGTGACATACGCACTCGCTTCCTGGGAGACTCTGCCACATAATATAGCCGTGTCACGGGTTTGCGTGCAAGTCCGGATTGGGGTTGGAGTACACAGTCGTGCGGGTGGATGATGTTTGTTTGTTGTTTTGGACCGCAGCTTGCCGTACGGATGCCAAGCAGGCAGTGTATTGTAGTTTGGCTGGAATTAGAAGTAGTGGGACTGAAAGAAAGAGAGAGAGAGCTGGGTTGTGTTCAGAATAGCGTACAAGCATGCAGCTCGCACTATTTCTGGTACTACTTCTGGCGACATGTCAGAGCGGGCCTTTCAATTTCAAAGTGACAAATATTAATCGATCAATCAATCAATCAATCAATCTTTGAAATATTATCTTTACAAAAATGAAATTTATTCATTAATTTTCCTTTGTTTAGTCTCTATTTTAGAGGTTGACGCAGGGGAATGAACCGTAAACTATTCCAGCATATGTTTTACGCAGCAGATGTCTTTACAGCTGCAACCCAGTACTGGGAAACACCCATACACACATTACCACACACGATCATACACTACGGACAATTTAGTTTCTTCAATTCTTTTATAGCGCATGTGTTTGGATTGTGGGGGAAACCGGGGTAAAGTCTAGATTGGCTATGCGGCTGGCCGGAAGTACAATATGCACATTAATATAGCATCATTTTTTTATGACACTTTATAACAATAATTCATATTTTACAGTACTGTGACGGTTGGGTTTAGGGTTGGGGGGGGGTAGGCGTTAAAAAACTATTTATTGGGTAATTTAATAGATAACATAAATAATACTCGGTACAACTACTGTTTTTAGGTCACTGTGACGGTTGGGTTTAGGGTTGGGGTGGGGGTAGACGATAATAGAATACAATAAATGGGAAATTTAATAAATAACATAAATAATTTTGTTTAACTTTTGGTCGCAAACGTATCTGTTCTAGCAACAACCGGAAACCGGAGCACCCGGAGAAAACCCACTCCAACAAGGGAGGAACATGCATACAGAACTCCATACAGACATGCCAACTGACCCAGCCGGGACTCGAACCAGAAACCTTCTTGCTGTGAGACGACTGTGCCGCCCACAAATAGAAATATTAATTATGAATTTAAATAATATAACTTAATATAACACAGTATATCATAGTAACTAATATAGATTAATTTATTGATTAATTAATTATACATTAATACATTTTAAAAAGTATATAAAGTGTAAACTGAAAACAAAGGCTAAGCACTAATAAAAATGACAAAAGCATGTGATAAACATTACAAAAATCGAATTGATGACTGAAAATATAAACAGAACATTTTATTTATTATATTAATGAATCTCGTTGGAGTGAATAAATGATGTTAAGTATGATAGACTGCAAAACTAGGAGCGGGTTTAAACTGGAATGCAAACTGTTCAATAAGAGATATGAGGTAAAATCACAGATAAAATAGTGAATAATGCAATAATACACATTTCAAACATTTTAAGCAAAGATTGTTAGCATGCCATTCCATGTACACTCACCGGCCACTTTATTAGGTAAACCTGTCTGACTGCTCGTTAATGCATTTTTCCAATCAGCCAATCACATGGCAGCAACTCGGTGCATTCAGGCATGTAGACATGGTTAAGATGATTTGCTGCAGTTCAAAGCGAGCATCAGAATGGAGAAGAAAGGTGATTTAAGTGACTTTGAACGTGGCATGGTTGTTGGTGCCAGACGGGCTGGTCTGAGTATTTCAGAAACTGCTGATCTGCAGGGATTTTCACACACAACCATCTCTAGAGTTTAGAATGGTCAGAAAAAGAGAAAATATCCAGTGAGTGGCAGTTCTGTGAGCACAAATGCCTTGTTGATGCCAGACAGAATGGCCAGACTGGTTCCAGCTGATAGAAAGGCAACAGTAACTCAAATAACCACTTGTTACAACCAGTCTGCAGAAGAGCTGAATGCACAACACGTCCAACCTTGAAGCGGATGGGCTACAGCAGCAGAAGACCACACCGGGTGTCACTCTTGTCAGCTAAGAACAGGAAACTGAGGCTACAATTGGCACAGGCTCACCAAAATAGGACAATAGAAGACTAGAAAAATGTTGCCTGGTCTGATGAGTCTCGATTTCTGCTGCAACATTTGGATGAAAGTGTCAAAATTTGCCGTCAAAAACATGAAAGCATGGATCCATCCTGCCTTGTATCAACGGATCAGACTGGTGGTGGTGGTGTAATGGTGTGGGAGATATTTTCTTGGCACACTTTGGACACATTAGTACCAATTGAGCATCGTGTCAACGCCACAGCCTACCTGAGTATTGTTGCTGACCATGTCCATCCCTTCATGACCACAGTGTACCCATCTTCTGATATTCTGATTAAAGACTTACAGTAGCTTACAGTTAACACAGTAGCAAAAGATGAAGACCATGTAGGTCGAAACGTTGTGTGCGTAATAGCCTATTAAAGACTTTTTGAGAGCTAAAGTGGCAGTGTTGCCGATTTTTTTGATCTTTTGCTACTTCCAGCAGGATAACGCGCCATGTCAAAGCGTGAATCATCTCAGACTGGTTTCTTGAACACGACAATGAGTTCACTGTACTCAAATGTCCTCCACAGTCACCAGTTCTCAATCCAATAGAGCACCTTTGGGATGTGGTGGAACAAGAGATTGGCATCTGCGTGATGCTTTCATAACAATATGGACCAAAATCTCTGAAGAATATTTACCTTGTTGAATCTATGCCATGAAGGATTAATGTAGTTCTGAAGATGTGCAACCCGGTACTAGTAAGATGTACCTAATAAAGTGTATAATTACAAGAGTGTATAATTGCATAATTTATGCTGTGTCACATGTATCACATAAATGCATCGACATAGATAGATGGTAGACTGTAATCTGTACAGACTGCACAGTATGCAATAAGCAGTATGCTGGTACTCCATTTCAGAGTCAGATGTAGCATAGAGCAGTGTGTGTGTGTGTATGTGTGTGCAAGAGGAGAGGAAAAAAGCCAGCAGGGTATGAAAGCATTGTCCAAGAATTAAGAATTCAGTGCTGTAGAAATGTGCTACCACTAGATGGCAGGCTTGTGTGCTGAATCGTATGTTGCAATAAAACACAAGACACACATCTTCAAAACGCGTGCGAGCACCATTGCCTTTTCTCTTACAGCAGGGAATCGAACATTGTGTTTCCAGAATCGATGTGATGTGCTTGAAAAATGTGATGTTTTTCAGAGCACACGGTGACTGTTTGTTTTAATGCAGTCTCCTGCTTTTGTGTCGATCCCCGTCTCTGCTATCAGCCTCAAACAAACTACAAAGTGTGTGTGTGTGTGTTTGGCTGTGTGTGTGTGTGTGTGTGTGTGTGTATGTGTGTGTGTGTGTGTGTGTGTGTGTGTGTGTAAGAAGAACCACAGTTTCAAATCATGAGGGAAGGACAGATGAGAGCCAGTTCTGTCTGAAAACGAGACAACAGCAAACCTGAAACACAACCTCTGAAAACAAAACAGATGCTAACGTTAGTTGAGAGATACTAAAGCTAAAAACCAATACTTTATGCTAGTGACAGATACTAACCCTAGCAACAACTATTTATGATGAGGGCCAGTTCTGGCTGAAAATGAGACAACAGCAAACCCACAACCTTTGCAATAAACAGATGCTAGTTGAGAGATAGCCTACTAATGCTACCAACAAATGCTTAATGCTAGTGACAGATACTGACCCTAGCAACAACACTTTATGATGAGGGCCAGTTCTGGCTGAAAACGAGACAACTACAAACCCACCACCTCTGAAATAAACCGATGCTAGTTGAGAGATATTGATGCTAACAGCAAATGGTTTATGCTAGTGACAGTTACTGACCCTAGCAACAACACTTTATGATGAGGGCCAGTTATGGCTGAAAACGAGACAAAACAAACCTGAAACACAACCTCTGAAAACAAAACACAAACGCTAACATTGAGAAATACTAACATTAAAAACAAATGCTTTATGCTAGTGACTGCCCTGCTGAAAAAAAAAACAGCTTAAACCAGCCTAAGCTGGCTGGCTGGTTTTAGAAGGTCGACCAGCCTGGTTTTAGAGGGGTTTTGGCCATTTCCCGGCTGGTTATATCTCTCAACTAGCATATGTTTATTTCAGAGGTTGTGGGTTTGTTGTTGTCTCATTTTCAGTCAGAACTGGCTCTCATTACAAAGTGTTATTGCTAGGGTCAGTATCTCCCTGTTGAAAAATACAGCTTAAACCAGACTAAGATGGTTGGATGGTTTTAGCTGGTTGACCAGCCTGGTTTTAGAGGGGTTTTGGCTATTTCCAGGCTGGTTTCCAGCCATTTCCAGCCTGGTCTTAGCTGGTCAGGCTGAAAAATGACTAGCTTAAACTAGCTAAAACCAGCTTTACTAGCCTGGTTTAGGCTGGACATAGTTGATTGTGGCTGGTCAAACTGGTTTTAGCTGGTCAACTCCCAGCCTGACCAGCTAAGACCAGGCTGGAAATGGCTGGAAACCAGCCTGGAAATCTTAGGCTGGTTTAAGCTGGATTTTTCAGCATGGAGATACTAACACTAACAACAAATGATTCATGCTAGTGAGAGTTACAACAAACGCGTCATGCTAGTGACAGTTACTGACCTTAGCAACAACAATTTATGATGAGAGCCAATTATGGCTGAAAACGAGACAACAACAAACCCACCACCAGATGCTAGTTAAGAGATACTAATGCTAACAACTATGCTTTATGTTAGTGAGTTACTGACCCTATCAACAACACTTTATGCTAGCTTAGACACACTAGCAGATGGCTAAGTGACAGTTAGTCCTAGTCCGAAAATATGAGAAAATATTTGCATTAACAATACACTATTTATGTTAGCTAAGAGGAACTAAAGCTAAGTCATCCCTAACTTTTTATGCTAGTGAGAGTTAAAACGCTAGACTTGACAACAAGCTATTATGCTATTAATAAAGTAACCTTAGGAAAATGTGCTATAAATACTAGCCTATTAAGTCTGGATGCTGGCTGATAATAAACTTGTAATGCTTAGAGATAGAAAAAGCTGAGCCAACCTTAACAATAAATTCGTTATGCTAGTGGCAGATACGTAGAAGACTTTTTAGCTTAGAAATGTTTAGCCATAAAAACAAACTCTATGCTAATGACAATTAACCTAGCACACCTTTTCTAATGTCAATTTCTAATAACTATTATATACTGTAGTTATTAATCCAGGCAATGATACATGTAAAAATACTAACCATAACAACAAACTATACGTGTACTATACTAGAGAGATACTAATGCCATTGTAACTTTAGCTGACAGCCATACAATTTGGCTATTCTAGTTGAGATAGTCATGATACTTTAAATATGACAACTATATATAAAGTAACTAGTGCTAATTTTAGAAATGACTTGACATTCTATCAATATCCCTGCTGAAAAACAAACAGCTTAAACTAGCCTAAAGCCTGGTTTATACTTCTGCGTCGAGTGATTGGGGTAACCCACGGCACATACTTTGTGCATTGTTGTGAATTTATACCTTTGCGCTCTGCTTGTGTTGCTCTGCAATAACATTTCTGAAACATTAGCTGGCAGTAGGTTATTTATGTTCCTCCATGTCGAGCTTCTTCGCTGGTGTTTTGTTTTTTCCGAACACTACCTTAATGTAGAAGTAGTTCAAACTCGCTCATTTTGAGGCGGGAACTGGCGGACGTGCAACAACTTTAATCATAGGTAAACACAAAACAAAAGTTTCCATCTGGAGCTCATTCACAAGACTCAACACTTGTAAACACTAGCTCCAATTGGTTCGCGCGGCTCTTGGTCCTGCCCACACTCGTCAGCGATACCAAGCCAACCAATCACAGAGCTTGTGCTGTGCATCATTGCGACATGTAGTTTACATTTTTTGAGAGATGCGTGACGGCCACGGCGGTGGCTATGCGACCACTTGAATGCTGTGTCGTCACATACGCGTGTGCTTGATGCAGAAGTATAAATCAGCCTTAAGCTGGTTAGCTGGTCAATCAGCCTGGTTTTAGAAGGGTTTTGGCCATTTCCAGGCTGGTTTCCAGCCATTTCCAGCCTGGTCTTAGCTGGTCAGGCTGGGAGATGACCAGCTAAAACCAGCTTGACCAGCCTAGCCAGGCTTGGAGCCCAGCCAAAACCGGCTATGTGCAGCTTAAACCACGCTGGTCAAGCTGGTTTTAGCTGGTCAAATCCCAGCCTGACTAGCTAAGATGTAATTCTAACAGTAAACCTTAATGCTAGTCTTAAGATTAAAACCAAAGCAACAAGTCTTCTTGCAAGCTGACAGATGGCATCATGGTGTATTCATAAGCAATATATACAAAACATGTTTGTAAATCTGTACTATGATGTAATACCATTGCATTCTTGAAAATACATGTAAATAGTAGTGTCACAGGAATACGTCAAAATATTACCATGGTTTTTAGATAATGTACCATTTTCTCTATAGTGCCATAGTATTACCATCTAATACCGTACTATTACCATCTAATACCATAGAATTCCCATCTAATACTATTTTGCACCAAGTCATGTTATCCTGGACATGCTTGTTCCATTTTTTTCCCTACAGTACCACATAAATATCATGGAATATGAATATGACATTATGTATTACCATACTGTACCATGGTGTCAATGTTAATCATACAGTGTCTAACATTGTCACTGCACCACTGTTTTATAAAGGGAGTTGCTTTAATAAGGCTTTACAGTGTGTGAGCAATCTCAAGAACGCGTTACGGACGTCATAATCTGTAAACTGCTATATTTAGCCAAAAGCCAGCTTGACGTTCATTCAGAAAAATTGATTGTGACATCATATTAGAGATATGAGACACAGACAAGGCAGTGTTCTGCCTGGTGCCAGCTCTGCGTGGGAGCGCACGTGTCCTATGCCAAGTTACCAGACGTGCACTTTAATACAGCACTCGTTTTTTTCCCTGACAGGCTTTTTAGCTTCGAGGCCGTGCTACGCTCCAAACCCACCCCTTACCGCTCTCTTCTCACACACATACACATACACACAAACCCTGTATATACAATGTTTGGCTTGCAGGTTGTTGTTTCTGCTACCGTATAGTGCTCTCCAAGCCTCTCTTTACTTCTGTGGGCAATCATCAAACAGCAGAGCTGGAAAATATGTCTGCTTTCAGACGGCATTTGTTATTTATTTTTGAAGCGTGCGGCATCGCGGCCAAGTCGTAATCACGCAGGGCTCAGAAGCTAATTAAAGAATGCAAATTGTACTTGATTCGGTCTGTGACCAATGCGAACATCAAGACAGACGGCTTTATGTTATTCATAGCTCTGTGCTCATCTCCGAAGAGGAACATCACAGAGAGGATTGATTAAAAAAAGATGGGTTGGAATCGGGGCGTCTTAGCAAACGGAGCGCCTTAGCAAACTGCCTCACGGCTAATTGAACAACCTGCTCCTTGAATATGACCGTGTTTGTCTTGGAAATGTCAATACGGACAAGCAGGCCTGTGTTTTTTGAACATGCAAAATGCAATTAAGGTCTATTTATGTCCAATTACAGAAGAGAACGCAAATAGCAAACCCTCTAGTCATAATCGTTTGCATTAAACCATGTCTAGAATGATCTATGTGTCAAAGTGGTCAATTAACGATGCCGTAGAGTGCACTAATTCAATATGTTAGATTGTTATCTTACTTAGTAGGTATGTGGCTTAGGTAAGTTAAGCAGAAATTCCAGAAACAGTTTTATATGCTCATTTAAAACCACAGGAATTAGGCCTAGAATGAAAAGCTCAGTAGTGAAGAGTATAGCTGTGAAATCCTTCAGTATTGTGACAATCAGTCCGGAGGTAAAATTCCATTGTGACCACTAAGGCCGTACTCACACTATGTACAGTTGCCTTAAACCGGGCCAAAGCATGCTTGTCCCCCCTCCTGTCTCCCCCGACGGCCCGAACTCCCATTACATTCAGGCCTGGGTGCGCTTACGTCATCGATGATGCGCTGCTCAGTAAGCGCTCTCGCTCAGCACAGTGGAGATTTCTTTAGTTATATCGTTTAAGTCGTTTGATATGCAGTGACACGCAGTCTAATATTTCGCCGAACAGATCAGCCACTTTTGACGCTCATAAACAATTATAAACTTCTCGTGCAGCAGGAATTAGGAGGTTTGCTGAAGGCGCAGCTGACGTGCAGTGAGGGATTGGCGTCTTTAATAATCTACGACAGTTTGAGATAATTGAACAGTACGAATGATTAATTAATCCATATGAAACAGTCCCTTAAAAGTCACGTCTTGCTTTCAGTTTCGGACTCAGGCACGCTTGCACTCACATTGTAAGCGTACCGCGCCTGAGCCCAAGTGAACCACGCTCAGGCCAACCTCTTCCAACCGGGCAGGGCCTCCCAAGTGAACCGTGCCTGAGCCTGATTCAGAGCACTCACACTTCTCAAACGATCCGGGAAATGGGCCTGGGCAAGGTTCGGATAGCATAGTGTGAGTATGCTCTAAAAGGGTCTGGGTTCATTCTACATGAGTTTATGAACCCTGGTGCCAGCAAGTCTGCCGGTGAAAGTCACTCTGTGACATCTTATCTACCAAGATGTTGGCCAGAGCTAGAGTTGTCCCGTCTTCAAAGACATTCCAAAAAAAAAACCCTCCATCCTGACACACACATATACACAAAGACACACACACACTTGAAATGGAAGTCTCAGAAATCTCAAAATTCAGCACAAAGTACATGTAATGTGTTTGTAAACTTTTGTATTTTCTTCCTGACTTTCTCTTTTAATTTGTACACCTGTATATGCCCTTTTCAAGACATTAGACAAACTCAGAATGCGTGAATTTTGTTTTATGTATTTCTAAAATAGTCATGTTTGGTGTCATTCTTCTCCACACATAATTCTCCAACTCGTGATTTAGGACATATAATGGTAACGTGTATGCTTGGTGTAGTTTCAAACCATGAGTTAAAGTTTTGTCTTTCTGTCTTGGGACTGTACGCACCAGTGAGGAAGTTTCCCACTCGACTTTTCCTCTCACGCCTTTGGTCAGTCAGGAGAGACTGGAAGTTACATGACTAATGCCTTTATCTGTTACACCCCGCATATCTTGGCAGAAAGGTCTCGACAGAAGGTCTCCATAGTGTCCCTGACACAAAAGGGACAGACGGCGTTTCTGTACCCACGTGACTCGCCTGACTCACTCGTGAATCACATTACTTTTTTTATTGCGCATACTGAAATTTGTGCGAAAAATTGTTTCCATCGTAGTTCATGGGCTTATTTCTTTTCAAATAACAAGTTTATCCTACTAAGTTATGCGCATATGTTTTTATGTGCATTTTCAAAATGAATAAGCATCTTGGTGTTTCCGTCAACCGTTTTTTTTTATACGCATATCCAAAATGCAAAGAAATGGGTGGATGGAAACATAGCTACTGAAATGAAAAACACACCGAATAGTTGTTACTCAGTGAAAAGAATCTGCAAGTTTAAAACCAATCTAATGTTATTTAATATGAAACTATGCAGATGGCGCTCTGTGGTGCGGCAGACATTTGAAAAGAGTCCTGAGTTGTAGCTGGGTGCTGCGAACACCTGTCAACTTGTAGCACCAGTGTGTGTATCTAAATAGAAATCGATGTTTGAAGAGTTCACACTTAGCTGATGATTGATAACAAGGTGTGTTTGGCAAGCTGTCCCAGAAGAGAGCCCTGAGCTTGGAAAATCCTCAAGCCCATTTCGTAGGGTGAGAGGGGGCTCTGAGCTCAGGTAGGTCTTGAGAGCTCCTCCTGATAATTTTTTTGGGCCTATTATTGATTATTTGAAGTTGCCATGGTGTGATAGACTGTATGTGTACGCATATTGTATACATAAGGCTGCATATCGTCTTTAAAATGAACGCTATGGGGTGGTATGAGACCATTCCTTTTCATGCTAGCAGTTGACCGATTACTTCTGTATGGATGGCTTTCCCACTGTTAACAGTTTGTCCAGTGGCTCAGAGTGTCGGCAGACTTGAGATGCAAAAAGGGAGTTGACAGCGACTACAGGGTTCAAGTCTAGTGAAGAACGGTTCAAGAAAACAGGTAAGACAAAAACAGAAGCCAAAAAATAAAATAAGTAAATAACAGGGTGAGAATGTGGGTAAGTCTGAAAACGTGGTAAAAATCTGGCTGCTGTGAGAGCTTTTCTTTTACTGGATTGCTTTTCAAAACACTGTCAGTTAGGTTTAGAGAAAAGAGGGGGTAAGTGGGTCAGTCGATTGGTCAGTCAGTCAGTATGGGGGGGGTCTGAGCTCAGGTACACTATGTCTCAAGAGCTCCCCTGGATTAGTTCCTTGGGCCTATTATTGATTACTGGAAGTTGCCAAGGTGTGCTAGATTGCTAAATGATCAGCATATGTTGGAAAGCTTAGAACTAATTGCTCATATATTGTGCCAATTTGGTTTGATCAATTCACTTATACCGCATGTCTTTGGACTGTTGGAGAAAACCAGGAAACCTGGGGGAACCCACATGAGCACGTAGAGAACATGTAAACTCCACACAAAAACACCTACTGGTTGGACCTCAAAACAGTGACCTCCTTGCTGTGAGGCAACAGTACCACTCACTATGCCGATGTGCCACCCTATACTGGATTAATCTAGGAAAGAGAGGAGGGAGTAGGGATGGATGGGGGGATTCTTCAAGACAAAGATAACTAAGATTAGAAAATCTAGTTATTTATAGTGTGTTTGGATTCATCTGATTGGTAAATCATGTGATAGCTAATACGAGACCAGTCATGGTCAATCATAAGCACGTGATCCAAGATAGGCTCATTCTGAAAATGTAGCCCTATATACGTTTCTGGAGATTCTGGGTCAATCAATACACTTGGTTGAGTTTAGGGAAGGAGGAGGGTGGATCAGTCGGTCAGTCAGTCAGTCCGGCCTGATCTCACGAGGAAACGTAAGTATTTTACGTTTTGAAGTTTAGTGGCTAATTCGTACGAAAGTGTACAATTTTAAAAAGGAGGCATGGCACCTAACCCCACCCCTAACCCCAACCGTCATTGGGTGATGAGCAAATCGTACTAATTTGTACGAATTAGATTGTTTGAATTCATACGAATTACCCACTAAATCAAAAAGTTACGAATTGCCATGAGATTGCGTTGGTCAGTCAGTCAGTCTCTGGTGGGTTTACGCGAGAACAGCAGGTGCGAATGGCGAAATTTGAGATCTGAAAAAGCGTACACAGCAGCATTCTACAGAAATGTATATAGAGGTACGTTTTCAGAATGAGCCTGGGTTGACGTGATCCTCTCGAAATTAGTTTATAAATAAACGTCACTTACAATTAAAAAATGCATGGCATGCAACCTCCTAGTCAAACTAACACACTCTCACAAGTACAAAACTCCCAGGTAACTTTTGCAGGATCGACAAATCCAAAGGTTCGCCAGACACCTCTACATGTACAAACAGACTTGACAAATAAAACCAGACCACACAAAAATGGCTGGCTGTCCTGACACTGAGATCCCACCGTTCACACAATGTCAGCGGGAGGAAGGAAACCCAGCAGTCGGAGCCCATTACCGTTACAGCACATCCCCACAGCTGCACTAGTGAGTGTCCTAGAACATTTCCAGTGGCAAGTCAGCAGGACATTTTCAGATTCGTTGGAGGGGTTTGTCACCTTTGCAACAACTGGCACCCTGACAGTGACACAGTGGCACTTGGAGATCAGAGCGGCGCTGCTTCCCTGGAAAGCCTTGCTGTCATTTCAGTAATCTGTTGCAGCAGACGGGTTAGTCTTTATCTAGAGCAACTCTACATTCTGACTCAACATGTGACGCCAGCTTGTACATGATACGCATGAGGGTTCAACAAAGATGAATGCCATGTGCATCGGAGAACCACAAAACCATTAATGATGTATTTTTATATAGTCTTTCTTATAATCCACCCACACTCTATGAGATTTACTAAAGCTTAGGCTTTGATTTAAACAACCATGTGGAACTGTCAAAAGTTCAGCGTGCATATATTTAAGACCTCGTGGGAAAGTGATGAGTGTAAATGAAGAGTTTTTTCCTCAAAATGTGCTTAGATTTTAAATAAACATGAGATTTTAACATGAATTTTAAATTCTTAATATTATTATTTCACACGTTTACATACATGCACAACTTCTTATTTGTTTCTTTTATGTTTAACTAACAAATATCAGCCACAGAGTTTATTAGTTCAATTATGTTGAAAATATGTAATCCAAACAGATGGACATTTTCAACACAGGCTCATTCTGAAAACGTACCCCTATATACATTTCTGGAGATCGCAAATTATGTAGCCAGAGGAACGTATTTCATCTGCATTTTGTCTTTAGAACGAATGCTATGAGGCGGTATGAATAGGGCTGTGCAATATTATCAATACATCTAACTATCGCAATAGTTTCTTTTACGATAATGTATCGATAGTCCAACCTCAAGTATCGATTCAAGTTGTGCCAAATGACCTCCTGCTGTACTCCTGTAGATGTCGCTAACTCGCGATCAACAAAACGCCAAGTAGTACGGGATCAGAAGTAAGCAAGAGTGAGCATAGCATAAAATATAAAGGTGCCTCCAGCTTTTAGAGCTGACGTGTGGCTGCACTTTGGTTTTAACGCTATAAGGGTTGGGTCGATAGACGATGTAATCGCTGACGGCCTATAGACATCATGATGCTGCTGAGGCATCACCGATCCTCCGCACCGCCCCCGTTGCAAACCCGCTTGTGAAAAACACACTCGGGCCCCGTTTACACTGATACAGCTTAGTTTTAAAATGGCATTTTAGAACGAAAATGATCCACATCCAAACTGGCGTTTCTGAACAGCCCTCCATCTGCTGAAAACGCACATCACGTGACCACATACACACACAGCCACAGCCCCACACACACACAGTCATGTGCTCCTCTGAACTCCAGAGACGTGTACGGACTCTATATTTTATAGTCATTGCATTGGTACGGACAGTTTATCAAGGATGTACCGCTGGATTGCGTCTTACTATAAGTTAGTTGTTAAACGTGACATCTAATTAATCTCGTCTCTATCTAAGGACTCTTTCTTCAATCTTTTGATTCTATCAGGTAATGTGTCACAGCATCAGTACACTGCTTCAGTCTTTCGCTTTCACGCTTGCACTAAGTAATTTTAGTGAAAACCTCAGATGCTGTTGGTTAGTTCCTGTTGGTTGTGCAGCTTTTTTACCAAGCAAGTGTGTGGACGCCATAACGGCACGGTTCACTCTGCCTAGTCATGCCAGATCGAGTCCCGCAGAAAAAAGTGATTGACAGGTGGTAATTTGTGTGTAACTTATCTTTATTTATTTATTTATGATTTGGTTATGAGTAAAACAAAGGCCATGCAGGTCAGGTAGTTGAAACGGTAGACTACAAAAAATTAATTAGTTATGAATTTATTAATTATTCATAAATAATTAGTTCACCTCCCCCTATGCCGACGATGCCATGGTCCATCGCCGTGTTTCATATTAGACATACGATGCCAAATTGGTCAACATAGCCCAACCCTAAACTCTATACCAGGGAGTACTGAATAAGACAAAACAATAAATGCCATTTGTAAGCTTTGCAATATACATAGTTCTCTGTTCAATCACACGGTGCAGTTCTAAGTAATTGGAATGGATGAAAAATAAATTGGAATTTTAATTTGTCTGCCGACTTTATCAAGTTGTCAATATAATGTAACACACATACTAATACAAACTATTGCAATATATCACAATATTTATTGTATCGCGATATATCGTATCGTGACCCATGTATCACGATATATATCGTATCGTGAGGCCCTTGCCAATACACAGCCCTAGGTATGACACCATTCCTTTTCGCGCTAGCAGCTGACCTCTTACCTCTGTATGGATGGCTTTCCCACTGTTACCAGTTTGTCCAGTGGCTCGCAGCGTACGTCAGCGGACTTGAGACGCAGAGAGGAGTTGACAGCAATGACGTGGTTCGAGTCTGACTAAGAATGGTTCCAGAAAGCAGGTAAGAAAATCAAAAGCCAAAAAAATTAAATAAACAAGTAAATAACAGAGTGAGAATATGGTAAAATCTGAAAATGTGGTAAAAAACAGACTGCCTCAAGGGCTCTTTTTTGGATTGCTTTTGTAAACACTGTTGGTTGGGTTTAGGAAAGAGGGTGAGTGGGTCAGACAGTCAGTCGACAGAGGCCTCTGGTGGATTTACGTGAGAACAGCAGGCATGAATGGCACTTGCGAGAGAAATTTGAGATTTTAAGCGTACACAGCGGCCTCTGGTGGATTCGTGAAAATAAAAACTGCAAAAAAAATAATAAAAACACACCTCCTAGGACGTATTTGGTGCTCTCCAGAAATGTAAACAGGAGTACGTTTTCAGAATGAACCTGGGTTAGAAGTTCAATCAGAATACATAAATCTAATTTGTTAGGCCTAAATATATTTTTGAGTGCACAAAAGTTATTTGCATAGCTGATTATATGCAATTAAAGAGGAAGTTAAGCACTCAGTCAAGTTCACATTATTTTTGGACACTGGATTCCACTTTAATGAAATTATATTAAACAAACTCGATTAATGTAAGCATTTAGAAGAAAACTGCATGATTTACTATAGCTTTTAGATCTAGGGCGCCGCCATCTTGGAATATCAATGTGTCTGACATAACAGGGTTGGTTCAGTTCCCTCAGCTGAACAGATACAGTGGAAGTAAAGGACTGAACACTGAGACTTTAAAGCCTAATTTAACCCAATGCGTGAAGTTGTGGACGTGGAGCTGGTGCAAATACAAGCATCAGATGTGTGTCTAATATAAATATATATATTAACTGCCTGTCTGGGTTTAAGCTATGGTTTCAAAGAGGTCCGCTATGGATGTAATGGGCGCGGGTACTTTCACTTTTCACTACTATAGCTGCTCACCACTGCTCGTGTTCAAATCAAACTAAGATCATCAGCGCGGTTTTCCACATGGCAGGTTTTTATCCTTTATACATGTTGAGAGATCGAGTTGATCGACTTGAAGAGGGAATATGTCTTGACAAGCAAAAAAGTTGTGTATCATTTTATTCGTTGCATTAGTCTGAATGTAAATCCCCTCATCAGGCAGCGCTGGAGCAGTGTTAGAGTGTGGACCAAAGCGCATCAATCCAAAGGTATTAAAATAAGAAAAATACACAACTTAAGACACTTAAATGCTTGTGTATGCACCAGCTCTGTGACTCACATCCACAACGTCATGCACTGGGTTAAATTAGGCTGTCCAGTCTACATGTTCAGTCCGTTACTACCATGGCTGAAACCCATACAGGCAGTCAGGCAGCGTAATACAGAGAGTGAATCAAAGCGCTTTAAATGATCAGTAATAAAACGGGAAAAAAGTAAAATAGAATAAATAAATATATATATTTTTATATTAGACACACATATGATGCTTGTATTTGCACCAGCTCCATGTCCACAACTTCACACATTGGGTTAAATTAGGCTTTACAGTCTCCGTGTTCACTCCTTTACTTCCACTGTATCTGTTCAGCCAAGGGAACGGAACCAACCCTGTGACGTCAGACACATCGATATTCCAAGACAGCAGCACCCTAGGTCTAAAAGCTATAGTAAATCATGTCTTTTTCTTCTAAATGCTTACTTCTAAGTGGAATTCAACGTACAAAATAATGTAAACTTGATTAAGTGCTTCATTTCCCCTTTAATTGTGTTTGTCTTTTAATTGTCTTTCAGAGGATAACACTTAATATTAGGGCTGTCAATTGATAAAAAAAAAAAAATAATCACACTTTTTTGTGATTAATCATGATTAATCACGAAAGTAATTAATCATGATTAATCACACATAAAAAAAAATCCAAAATACAGGCATTGCAAATATGGAAAATTATAATAATAATTAAAGTATTGAATACAAACAAGTGTACTCATTGTAAAGTTGTATTACGAGTTGAGAACATTAATTATAAAGTAGAAACTATTTTGCTTAGTCCTCCTTAACATTTAGCTAGTCTATTGACATTATCGAGGGACGACACACACACACAAACAGAGAGAGAGAGAGAGAGAGAGAGAGAGAGAGAGAGAGAACACGCAGTACAGCGCACTCCCTTCAGGTGATGTAACCTTAATTGTTTTATACTGAAACTTTCCTTCTAAAAGTGCTTTCCTTGATCTTATCCATATTTCTTTGCACATTAAACACACGCAGGGAGCAAGCTGAACGCTCTAGGTGAACGGCGATCACGCCGCCCTCAACCTGAAAGTGAAATAGAAAGTGACCAGTTTGCGGATGAAAGTGAGGACCGGGAGGGTGTCGCGAATGAATGTGAGAACCGGGGGGTTCGCTCACTATTCTGTCGCCTAGGTCGCCTCTATGGACGCGCCAGCCCTGAACACATCGGCCACAACAGGAAAAAACTGCAACTGCATTAAATGCGCTATTTTTTTAACACGTTAAATATTTCAAACTAATCGCGTGCCTTGACGCGCTAATTTTGACAGAACTACTGAATATAATAAACTAATTAAGGGTTTCAACCAGGTAAACACTTACCCACCATTTATCATCCAAACTACAGTTCACAATCATAACTATATAACAAAGTGAAGAGCGCTCGACACATAACTGAGTGCCAACAGCAAAAACATCATCTCAAAATAAAAAAAAAGATGATTAAAATGATTAAAAGAGATTTTTTTGCACTCTTCACCGTACATCAATAATTGTCTCATTTGCTTCTATTTCTGAAGCAATTTAATTTTCCTCTGGGTTAGTTAGCGTCATAGTCGGAGGCTAATGTGGGAGTGCGAGCTGCATTCATTGCGTTAGCGTGTTAGCTTAATGATTTCCGAGTACATTCCCCTACGCAGTTGCCCCGTTCGAGGCGTGACATTAATCAGTGGGGTGCACTCCATTGTGTAATGAATGGAAACAAATTACCTCATCCACTTTGACAGGTTAATGTTCTTAGACTTCTAATACTCCCTGCCTTCAAGACACAAGACTAAGTGCCTTTTTTTCTTGTTTCAACTTGGAAAGCGTTCCAGGTCTTGAGTGCTCATAAACCAAAGTGAAGGCCAACTTCTATTGCTCTGCTCGGAGGAACACAATAGAAACGTTCCTACCGCAAGGTGACACGAAACGCAAGCGAACCTCGGTTGCAGTATCAATGTCTATGCTTAAAGGTCCCTCGGGCTGCTAAAGGGTTAATGATACTTGTCTGTGTAGTCTGGCTCATCAACTTTGGCTTGCAGCTCGTTAATCTTCATTCATAGTGTGCTGTAATGTCGAGCGCTTAATTACAAATCTGGTCAACTGTCATGAGAAATGCACGTCCTGTGGGCCAAGAGTAATATTTCTGGCCGAGTCCCTAGGCAACTCATGCAAACTATATTTGCAGTCGCATTTGCACAAGTGTCGGTGTGTTATTTCACACAGCAAGTGGTTTGGTTTTGCTGAAAAGCTGCTAAACATGTCATGGACGCCACAGGACTGCACTGCTGGTTGACGCCGCACCAATAATTTACTGGTGAAAAGCACTCTGATCTCAAATACTGGAGGAAAATGCATGTAATATTGAGATCAAGTGCTGCTTGAAAACAGGAGATGAAAGAGTTCAGTGATGCTACTTTTTATAGGTGACAAGGACAGGTTTCATGGATTGAATGTATTTGTGGTGCATGTTGGATTGTCATGAGGTAAATAAATGGATGGAGAGGTAATTAATTCAGCTTTGAAACCTTCCATGGGGGATATAAAGAGTAAATCTGACAAGACAAGGTCTGGATCTCAGCGCTGTCCAGAAGTGTCAATCAAACTGAGCAGAAGCGCGTAGTGAATGTCAGAGAAAAAGCAGTTAAGGCTAATACACTCACCGACCACTTTATTAGGTATGCCTTACTAGTGCCAGGGTGGACCACCCTTTTGCCTTCAGAACTGCCTTAATCTTTCGTGGCATAGATTCAACAAGGTACTGGAAATAGTCCTCAGAGATTTTGCTCCATATTGACATGATAGCATCACGCAGTTGCTGCAGATTTGTCGGCTGCACATCCATGATGTGAATCTCCCATTCCACCACATCCCAAAGGTGCTCTATTGGATTGAGAACTGGTGACTGTGGAGGCCATTTGAGTACAGTGAACTCATTGGTCCAAGAAACCAGTCTGAGATGATTCACGCAATGACATGGCGTGTTATCCTGCTGGAAGTAGCCATCAGAAGATGAGTACACTGTGGTCATAAAGGGATGGACATGGTCAGCAACAATACACAGGTAGGCTGTGGCGTTGACACGATGCTCAATTGGTACTAATGAGCCCAAAGTGTGCCAAGAAAATATCCCCCACACCATTACACCACCACCAGCCTGAACCGTTGATACAAGGCAGGATGGATCCATGCTTTAATGCTGTTCATGCCAAATTCTTACCATCCAAATGTGGCAACAGATGTACAAATGTACTGAGTTGCCGCCATGTCATTGGCTAATTAGAAATTTGTGTTAATAAGCAGTTGGAAAGGTGTACCTAATAAAGTGGCCTTACTGAGTTGCCACCATGTCATTGGCTGATTAGAAATTTGTGTTGAGCAGTTGGAAAGGTGTACCTAATAAAGTGGCCGGTGCGTGTGTATATACGCCTTCACTGCTATATCAAGTGGATATTTATTATTCTGAGATGTCATCCAAATTTAAAATAGAAATGTTGTCATTCAGAGGATTACTGTTAAATAATTAAGAATCCATGTTCAGACATGTTTATAGCATGTCCAAAGTAAACGAAAAAATGACAACTACTTACAAATTCAGAAAAACATTTGACCAATTAATGAAAGAAAACTAAACTAATCAAACAAACACACAAAACCCACCCCCCTCGCAAAACAAAGCAAACAAACAAAAAACTAAGAAAAACAATTGATTTGAGTTGAGACAACATGAAGGAATTAGTTACAAGAACCCCGAAACCCCTCAATAATTCTGTTGAAAGTCATTTTTTGAGTGCATTTGTTCAGTAAACCTGCACCGGAGTTGTCTCTTTAGTTGTCCTCATCCTCAGACAGTGACTTTCAGCTCCGGTAATGAACTGTGAGTTTCAGCCACAGCGAATCCCAGCTCTAATGGAAGCTCACGCTGCATTGGCTTCAGGAGGAATCTGTAGCCGGTCTCGGCCCGTTGGTGACATCAAAGCCCTGCTCTGGCGCTGTGATGCGATTTGTGGCGTTCCCGGCGGGATCACGCAACACTGCAGACCTCGACTGAACTCCTGCAAACTCACACTCGGCTGGAGGATGACCTCTTCTCCACCCATGGCTTCTCCGGAGACAGCAGGACAGGGGACGGAGGGCCGATTACGCCTCAGATTGGAGCTCAGTGCTGGGTCCCGCTGCTCCGGTGGCCTCAATGCTGCTCCAGCTATTTCGAGTCAGGTCAGAGTAAATCTAAGGGGCAGCGGCCTTCAACCCAAAACAGCTCCTTCATTCTGGACAGGAAATTAATGAGTCCAGGAATCTGAGGAGAACAGCTCGATTCCTCAGTAAACAAGATCCATTTTAAAACGCACCTTTACGTGACCTTTAGGTAATGAAGATTTCACACGGGCTAATTTGTGGCTAATAGCAATGTCATTTTTACAAAAGGTAATATTAAACAAATATATTTACTATCATTTTGTTTAGGCCATCTTGAATGATTTCTAGTAGCAAATAGTAATGTTAATACTAATAAATGTGTACATTTGTGCACATGGTTAAGAAAAAACAAAACTAAAATGACTTCATGGATAAAATAAATGTTTTTTTTAAAGGATAAAGTTACTGTTCTCTTATTCTCTTAAGCCTGTTTCACACCACAAGCGAAAGCAGTGCGTGAGCAGCGCGTATGGAGAGCTGAAGCAGCACGCAGGCATTTGCCTTTCACACCAGCTCCGTCTGCAGCGCGCCGTTCTTCGGCAGCTGCTGCACAGATCAATCTATCTCTGTCTATTCTATCTAGTTACCTACCTCTCCCTCTCTCTCTCATATATATATATATATATAATATACAATTTTTTTTAACTTTTTATCTGCACCAAAGCCTGCAGAAAACGTCCTCCTATGCTGTTTCCTTAACTTGCAAGTCTTTACAAATTAAAGGCAAGGGCGAGTATTTACAACGCTCCAACTACTTAACATGTAGATAATTATGCACAGTTTAACTACTTGTGAATATGCTGGAAAGTCTTTCATTGACACTGAGGAATGCACAGCACACACTATTGAAATCCATCTCTGCCTCTCTCTCTTTGGACATTTGATCGCTGGTGTGTTTGTGAGGTAACTTTTCCTTTCCTCTTGGCTGTTAAAGCAATACGAGCGTGCCTGCTGGTGCGAGTTTCCTCCACTATGTCTATTTTGGATTACCTGTGATAACCGCGTATTATGCACATATAGAGTGTAACCACAGCAGTTCTTCCCGCGTCACTCATCTGTGAACAGCGCTTTCATTTCTAAAGCCAAGCGCAGCATTTTCTGTTAAGCGGGTGAAGACAATGACCAGTCATAGGGGTGTAAGACCTCGAACAGCAAGCAGAATAATACTTACATTAGTTTATTTGCTATAAATCCTCATGTTGTCTTCTGTGTTTTGTTTGATACATTCAAAAAGAGAGTTTTTTTTTTTTGAGCAGGTCAAATTAAAGCCACAGTGCATATATTTTACTGCTTGTATAAAAAGACAAAATTGTATTAAATTTGCAATCAGAATTATTCAACCCCCTGTTTTATTAGCCCCCCTGTTTATTTTTCCCCCAATTTCTGTTTAACGGAGAGAAGATTTTTCAACACATTTCTAAACATAATAGTTTTAATAACTCATCTCTAATCACTGATTTATTTTATATTTGTCATGATGACAGTAAATAATATTGGACTAGATATTTTTCAAGACACATCTATACAGCTTAAAGTGACATTTAAAAGCTTAACTAGGTTAATTAGGTTAACTAGGCAGGTTAGGGTAATTAGACAAGTTATTGTATAATGATGGTTTGTTCTGTAGACTATGGAAAAAATAAATAGCTTAAAGGGGTTAATAATTTTGACCTAAAAATGGGTTTTAAAAATTAAAAACTGCTTTTATTCTAGCCAAAATAAAACAAATAAGACTTTCTCCAGAAGAAAAAAATATTATCAGACATACTGTGAAAATGTCCTTTTTACTGTACTGTTAAACATAATTTGGGAAATATTTAAAAAAGAAAAAAAAAATCAAAGGGGGTTCAATAATTCTGATTGCAACTGTATATAAATATTAATATATATATATAGATTTTAATTAAAAAAAATGTGTTGTGAAGAAAAAGTCTAATTATGTATGGAAAGCATCGTCAATGTACCGTGATGTGCCGAGATATCGAATTGAACCAAATCGATGGCATGATAATCATAACCGAACCGTGAGACCAGTGTAGGTTCACACCTCTAATATTTATACATGATCAAATCAGTGTTACTTTCTCCACTTCATCGATGTCCAGCGGCAGAGTAAAGGCTCGGTAATTCATGCTCATGTAAAGGACGAGATGGACAGAAGTAATCAATGCATGCTCTTCTTTTACTTATTTTCGTGTTGTCAGGTTCACAGAGCAAACAGCTCCCGAGTGGAACAACTTGAGTGAACATAAAACAAAGCCGAATGCTTCCTCTGCTTTAACTGCCCAGCACACAGCGAACTCGCATCATCTAGCATGCGTGTCGAACTGCACTACCCACAATACACTTCGCTATGGACTACAACTCCCGTAAATAGCAGTCTTAAAGCGGCCACTTCTATTTCCCCTCTCCTGTGCCACTTAAGTTGGTTTGCTAAATAAATATTTGTTGCACTTTTTAATCGTTTAAGTTTATTTGATTGACTATATATAATTCAGTTGATATTATTGACACATTTAACTGTCATTCAATGTGTTTTGGTCATTATCAATGCACTGTCACTTTAATTGAGCATGAGCAGCGCAGCAAAAATAGACCCAGCGCCGAAACTATCACGGCACTGCTGCTTCAGCGACGCTCACGCCTCGCGCTGGCGCTCTGCTTATGCATGCGGTATGAAAGCTCTAATCTGTTAACATGGACGCCGGAAAAACATGCTTGCGCGCTGCTGACGCTTGCGGTGTGAAACAAGCTTTACTCTTCTCTTATTCTCTTAGCCAGCAGCTAACTCTCTGCCACTCTCACAAGGCCACCCACTGAAGCTAAGCAGGGCTGCACCCGATCAGTTCCTGGATGGGGGATCACATGGGAAAGCTAGGTTGTTGTTAGAAGTTGTGTTAGTAAAACCAGCAGTGGGTGCTCAAACTGCAGTCTGTGTGGGTCCTAACACCCCAGTATAGTGAAGGAGACTCTATACTGCCGTTGAGTCACCCAGGTGGATGCTGCACACTGCTGGTAGATGAGATTCCCCCCAAAAATGTGTAAAGCGCTTTGAGTGTCTAGAAAAGTTCATCATTATTATTATTGGTCTTTTACCTCTTATAACCAGGGCTTGACATTAATTTGTTTGATCACCAGCCACTGTGGCTAATAGATTTCCAACATTACTAGCCACTCGCCATTTTCACTAGCCACACTTTTCTTGTTGGGAAAATATATTTTATATGCATAAATTTGACTTTGACATGCTAAAATGACTGGATTTTGATGTGTTATGTGCACATGCCTTCTCATACATTTACCTTCTTGTGTACAGTATTGTGTATGAGCTTGCTCAGCGTGCATGAGCAAATGGGTTGTGTCGCAATCCAATCAGTTTTTCTTTCTCATGACTTTTCAGGGCTCAAAATTAAGGATATACCAAATTTATCTCTGACCACACCAAATAAGTATTTCTTAGCCACAATTTTTAATGTGTCAAATGTGTGTCTTTTTAATTCAACAAAACGTTTCTTTAAAAAAAACATTACATTTAAAAAAACAAATAAATGGCACTCATTGACTTCCACAGTGATTGGGTTCCTATTATGGAAGTGAATTGGTGTCAATTATCGAGGTCACCACAAATGAACGGCACCCATTGACTTCCATAGTGTTTTTTGGGTGAACTACCCCTTTAAATTGTTCTTATATCACTAGTAAATCCAAATGAGACCTGTGTGCATCAGATCAGTCTCCCGTTCAGCTCCTCATGCAGATGTGATGGTGTTG